>JAJPUD010000264.1:121268-191388 GCA_023553655.1 Myrmecobius fasciatus | reverse complement strand
TTCCTTCCTTCCTTCCTTCCTTCCTTCCTTCCTTCCTTCCTTCCTTCTTCCTTCTTTTTTCTTTCCTTTTCTTTCCTTTCTTCTCCTGTCCTCAATTCTCCTTTCCCCTATTCCTCTCTCTCTTTTTTTTTTTTGGCAATTTCTCTTCTTCTCTTTCTTGGCAATCAAATTAGTTACTTGCCCAGGGTCACACAGCTATTTAGTGTCTGAGGTTATATTTGAATTCAGGTCCTAGTCAGGTCCTCCTGACTCCAGAGCCTATCCATTGCACTACCTAATGCCCTTATGTTTCCATTTCTAATTGGCTTATAATTATTAAGTGCCTACTATGTGCCAGGCATTGTTCTGGGTACCTGGGATGCAGAGAAAAAGAATGAAGTTGCTCCAACTTTCGGTGGGCTTAATGAAGTAATGGTCTTAAGACCATTAGTGAAGTGGTCTTCAGACAAATAACTCTGTCCCTGATTACTTTTGAGTCAACAGAGTGATAATTTTTGTGTGATGCTAATATTTATTCAGAGTCCATTCATAATTATTGAATGATTGTGTAGGTATGTATTTAGTGTGCTGCTGAGAGGCAGTGAGACCCAGAGGAGGAGTCAGAAAGACTTAGATCTCAGTCTTGCCCTGTGGACAGCTGGGAATATCAGCTACCACTCTGTGTTACTGGCAGCTCAGATTCTAAGTTAGAGAAGATGTGCTGATCTGCCTAGGGAAGAAGTTTTAGACCAGGAGTTCTTTTCAATGACAGGTTTACTGTTCCCCTTCCCCCATCTCCCCAATACACTCCAGAAAATTAACACCTTCTAACTTCTTGGAGTGTTAGACTCCATTTGTATTGGTTGCTCTGTTAATAAGTGCCAGAAATCCTTGGCTATTTTACTTAAAAGTAAATTGGATCTGTTTGTTATCATTTTCAGTAGCTCTTTTGTATCCTTTGGGGGGGGGAGGGGGAAGAACCAATTGGAGGTCTCCAAGGGAAATGGGCAAATTAATAAGATTGTCTTTCCCTAAATGTACAGAGTGTGATTTGGAGATTATAATGTTTGGAATTTCTTTCCAAATGAGACTGTCCTGGGGGTAAGTTAATCTTTAATCAGTTATATTTTCACTAGTAAAGAAATTCTTCTATGTAACGAACCAAAAATTCCAAGAGGGAAAATGTCGATAGGACGAAAGTTCTTATTTCAGAAATCCTTCTAGCTAATGTTTTAAAATACCAATGAACCACCCAAGAATTGAGGTATAGAGATACTTTTTTGGGGGGGAAGGAACAGGAAGTTGAATAACCTTTTAAAAATTATACTTAAAAAAAGATAATTGCTTGAGAACAGGTGGAATTACTGATATGATTGTGTCTCCCATGCATTCCAGGCAGGGGAGAGACCCCGTACAATGGTTCAGATAGGAAATGGAATGTTGTATGCAACAAGGTCAAAGAGAGTAATGTGTGATAAGGTGATAACTTGATTCCCCTTCTCCCCTTTTTCTGCCACGTTCTCTCCCTCCAGCTCTAAGCAGACCTTTCCTCTACAGAGATTTCGAGATCATACTGTGGTCGCTCTCTTCCCTGGGCATATTTGTCACGTATCGGGCTCCTTTGTATACTTATCATCGCCCTGGGAAGAATTTGTCATCTCCTGAAGATTAAGGATTGTATCGTTGTTCTTTTCATTTTGGCACTGATGGGTCTCTCCTGAGTAGGTACTTCAGAGAAGGTCTTGCTCTGCACTGAGCTCAGATGAAAAACTTCTTTCCTCATTCTCCTTTGTTAAATGTGTGGGAATTCCTTTTAAAATCTAGTCACGTGATTTGGTTTAGGGATGGAGGCTTGGGATTAAATCTCACATTTAATAATGAGAAATTGGTTTTCAGCCTCCACCTGCAATCATGAGGTTAAGTTCCAAGAGTGTGAATGAATGGGAGTCTTTTGGGGGTTTGTCTTCTTGCCTGTGACATGATAGGGGAGGGTTAGGGGAGGCTTCGGTAGACTTTGAAAAGAGTTTGGGACACAGGGATAGTCCAAGTGTTCTTTTTATCTACTTTTAAACTTGAGAACATGGAACCTAAATCCATACTCAGTACACTTAGCAAGTAGTTCTCTCTCATGTATTCAGATCAATCCAAGATGTCATCAATTTGTGACTTCCCTACAGTGATGTAGATGGCAGCCATCCATGCCAACTCATCCGATGCAAATCCTGTCCATGGCCTCCAAAAAATTCACCACAAGGAGCAACGTAACATGTTGAGGACCATTCCTCCTTTTCTGGCAAGGTACCAGAACTTTGGCTGCCCAGCTTTCACCCCTTGTTTCTGCCATGTGACCAGCCTGTCTTTCTTCTTTTTTTTGGTACATATCCTTCCATTTTATCACTTTCCCTCCATATCTTTCCTCAGTGGCCCTCAGATGTGTGGAAGTAGTCCAAGTCAACAAGCTAGGATGAATATCTCACTTTCACCCCCATTTTCTTGAGGTTTTGCTACATTGAGCACTGAATTGTTTACTGAGGTAACTAAGGGTTATAATATGAGATGTCATTTATTTAGCAAACATTAGTTGGCTCATGGTAGTTTATTCTTAATAAATGCTTGATGATTGGTTAATTAGATCAAGTATCAACTATGTGCAAGGCTCCATGCTAGGGAGTAGAAAGACAGAAAATGACAGACTGCAGGGAGAAATCCTATATATGTCCATGAGTGTAATAGGGAGGGTTCTGGGCAAAATTAAGCAGGAAACTTTGAGAAGGAGAATACCTAAAGCAGGGAAGAGAGGAAAGGCTTCATCTGCCGACTTTTCCACAGCTAGGAACACCGAGGTGCCTCCACAGTGCACAGAATGCTGGACTTGGAGTCTGGGAGAATCATCTTCACGAGTTCTAATCCAGCTTCAGACACTTACTAGCTATGGAATCCTGGCTAAGTCACTTCACACTGTTTGCTTCAATTTCTTCACCTGTCAAATGAACTAGAGAAGGAAACAGCAAAGCACTCCAGTATCTCTCACCAAGGAAACCCCCAAATAGGATTGCAATGAGTCAGATGGAACTCAGAATGACTGAATAACAACAAATGTACAAAGCTCTGTGGTGCAGAGACAAAAAAGCAAAGTGTTCCTCAAGCTGAGGCACATTGGGTGCAATGGCCCTTCAGAAAGGTACAGGCAAGAGTTGACTGAGAACAGAAGGTGTGGATGCATCTTTGCCATTTGAGGGCGTATCCACGCTGTCAAGATCTTGGGTCCATTGAAGAATATCTGTGTGTCCAACACTCTGTTCAAAGGAGATTGTGGGTAGATTTTTTTTTCCAAGTATAAGAACTGGGTTCTTTTAGTCTATTTGGATGCACACATCCTTGATGGAGAAGATGCTCATCCCGACTCAGACAGCTGGGCAGCAGGAGCTCAGGAGAGGGACTGAAGAAGGTCCAATCAGGCAGCTGAAAAACTAGCTTTTCAGTCATAATAATAAAATAATGATGATGATGATGATAATGTTTAAAAAGCCCAGCAATTTACATGATTTTATTTGGCACTTATAAAAATCCTGAAAAGAAGCACCAAAGGTGGTAATATCTGCATTTTATAGTGGGGGAAACAGTTTCAGAGAGATGAGGAGACTTACTTGTGGCACAATATGGGAAGATCCATGAGATGCCAAGTCCAGGTACCTGCTGACTCCCATGAGAAAGACAGATAATTTCCTGGTGTCTCTTTTCCTCCCTCCCTCCTTTTCTCTCTCTTTCACTTTCTCTCCCTCTCTCCCTCCCTCTCTCTTTCATTTTCTTTCTCTGTCTCTGTCTCTCTTTCTCTCCCTCTCTGTCTCTTTCTCTCTCTGTCTCTCTTTCTCTCTCTGCCTCTGCCTCTTCTCACTGTTTCTTTCTTTCTTTTCCTCTTTCTGTCTCTCTCTCTCTCTGTCTCTGTCTCTTTCTCTCTCTGTCTGCCTCTTCTCACTGTTTCTTTCTTCCCCCCCCCCCTCCCTGTCTCTCTCTCTCTCTCTCTGTCTCTCTCTCTCTCTGTCCCTCTCATTCTCTCCCCTTCCCCACTGATAGACTGGAGGTTTTTTGGGGACAGGGACTTTTTGATTTTTTCAGTACCCCTACAGATCCTCACAGCCAGCACAGTGCTTGACAGGTAGCCGATTTTTAGCAAGCACTTGTTTGGCTCTGGCTGAATTGGCAGAAATGCCCAGAGCAACTCTTGTCTGATTCTTTCATTCTCCTGTAGTGAGCAGAGCTGATCTTAGATTCAGACAGACATGGGTTCACATGTCACGCTGGCTGTGTGACTTGAGGCAAGTCACTTATTGTTTAATGTTGCAAGCAACTCTAAGTCTCTAAGTTGCAGAGAAGATGCCAGTTCCACTGGGTGCCCCGTACACTAATGAAATGACAGGCCAGCTTAAAAGAAAAAGGCAGGTTCAGTGAGCTGTGCACAATCATCAAGATCTCAGAATGCCGGTCTTTGGATTAACTGGAGAACAAGGGCTAGCTTCGGGTCTCTGGTGCTTTCCTCCCAGGGAGTCCTCTCTCCCTGGGGTCCCATTTGTGTCTCCAGACTACCCTATGAGGAACATGATGCAGATGTGATCGAGGGCTCTGGGCCTCAGAGAGGCTTTTTAATTTGTCCAAATTGCATAGCAAGCAAAAAGCTTTCTGGTGGCAAGTCCAATAAGTTGTTTTTGTTTTTGTTTTTTTTCAAGAATATCTGATTTCAATTGATTCCAAGGTCTCTGTTGTTGTTAGCAGAAAGGAATCTCTTTTCAAATTTCACCAAAGTTCAAATCCTCCCATGCTCTGCCCAGAAATGAGCATGGAGGAAGGCAGCATCCTGCAGTAACCAGATTTGCTTTAATGGCCTTGACATTCACCATTAGCCATACGGCTGTTGGAAAAGGATCGAGTTCTTTTTAAACTCTTGGCTCCCCAATATGCTGAATCGACTCTTCTTCTGAAAAATAAATATTGGAGATAGATTTGTGTAAGTTGTGTCGGTTAAAGCATCTCCTTGCATTCCCCGGTTAACGATTGTAACGGTATCGCGTTCTCAAGTTTCTCTGTATGTTCGGGGGTCCAGTGGCCTGTCATGGTTTGGCCTGAACAGGAAGCCAGGAGCTTGCTGGCTTGCACATTCTTGCTGGTTACAGTATAATCTTTACCTCCCTTGGAAAATATGCCTGATTTGGGATGTTTATTTCAGGCCACTCGGCTTGAAGCGAGTCTGTTTAGCCGTGGAAGAACTTGGAAGTGTATCTGCTCTTTCTTTCTCTTGTTACTCTTTGTCTGCATAGACTTAAATGTCTTTTTTTGGGATCCAGATCGTTGATTTCACGAGTATAGGGAACTCTTGTGTAAACTCCCTGCTCTGATGCAGATTCCCAATGTTTCTGTCACTTAGTGTTACATCAGGGGTTCTTAATAGGATCTCTGTGAACACAAAACCTTTTTTTTTTTTTTAAACAATGGTTATATTTCAGTATAATCAGTTTCCTCTGTAATTCTATGTGTTTTGTTTTAGGCATTAAAACCACAGTTTTGAGGAGGGGGTCCATAGACTTCACCAGACTTAAAAGAAAGAACCCCTGTGTGATCCTGGGCAAGTCATTTAATACCAATTGCCTCAGCAAAAAAAAGAACCCCAAACTTAGAGAGCAGCTTTGACCAAAAAGCAAGGGGCCTGCTTTCTCAGCATCTTCCTGCCTGCAAGGCAGGTGATCTATGTTCTTTCATGCACGTACATAGAAATGTTTGCTGCTTTGTATGTATGGCAAATGGATTGGAAGAAAAGCTCAGGTTCATCCATCTACGCCTGCAAGTTACCAAGTAAAGTTCTACGCCATGATGGTTTGGCAGAAGTTAGTGTGCCTGTGAAGGATCGGGGCTTTTTATCATGAAAGAATTAAAATGAAGGGTTCAGGATGGGATATTATGTGAGCACTTTTGGTTTGAGGTCCAGAGGTACCAAGTTTTAGAAACCATGAAACATCTAGTTTCTTTTCTCTGTGATGGAGTTGACTGTATGGCTATACTTGTTTCTGTAGCTCTTAAATATAAGATATTTACATATATTTATCTTATATCTTTTCTATATGTCTATATATAGAGATATCTATATGTATAGATATAGAGATATATCTTATATATCTTACAAATATAGATATTTATATATCTATAATATAAATATAAAATAAACTTTTATATATTATGAAATATATATGATATAATACATAAGGATTATGCTATTAAATCTTTCTAAATACACTTTTATATAACTTATAAAATTTATATCTCATATAACAAGATCTCATTTATCTAGAACTTTAAGATTTGCAAGACATTTTAAGTAACTTTTCTCCTTTTATTCTTCTTGCACAGTAAGTGCTCCAAATTTTTTATTGTTCTTCAGTTGTTTTCACTCAAGTCTGAGTCTTTGTGACCCCATTTGGGGTTTTCTTGGTAGAGATAATGAAGTTCTTTAACATTTCTTTCTTCAGCTCATTTTACAGATGAGGAAACCAAGGCAAACTAGGTAACATGACTTGCCCTCATTTGAACTCGGGTCTTCCTGATTCCAGACTGACCCCTCTGGGCACTGTGGCTCTCCTAGCCAACTAGGTTAACATCTACTTTTCCAGCAATTATAAACATAGGTCAGTTTTTGTTTTGGGAAGTTAATGTACTTCACTGACACTTTTATTCTGTGAGGATACACGGACAAGAAAGGAAAAGCCGGTAATTGCGTGCGATCTGAAGCTTGGGAATAACAATTAAAAAGTGGAAATTGATTTATGCTAATATTAGTGTTTTTACTGTTCCGGTGTTCATTTTCACTTTATGTGATTTTGTTTTTACTAATTACACCCATTGACCCAATTCTGCTTCTTCTTGAGTTCTTAATTGTTAATTGAAAACCTTTCATTCAGTGAATTTTATTAAGTGCCCATAATCCCCCAAGAATCTGAGGTGAAAAACAGTGAGAGAGAGGAAGGATTGAATACGGGGGCTCGAACAGTCCATGAACACATGATATGTGGAGAAGGGCACCATGCCAGGAAAGAGATGAAGGATGTGGGAGAAATGGGTGGCCATGAGAAAAATGGTGGCTCAGTCCCATAGCCAGAGTCAGAGGTGATGGATGGAGAACCGCCAAGCTCCACTGTCACCCTCATGTCAAAAGAAAGAGAGTGACGTCCTCAGTGGTGAAAATGTGGAAAAACGTGGATGAGATTCACCAGGATCTGCAAGCACCGATGAATGGGTGGTGATCTGGGTAAGCTGGGGAGGAATGCCTCCATAAGCAAGGGGCTATACAAAGTAATTCTGAGAATATAGAGCTTTGTCTTCTGCTTGCTCTCTCTTCACTCCTAGAACTTGCCCCCTGGACAGGCTCCTGCCACCTTGCATTTGGTAGCATTTGGCGCTTTGACAGGTTCACGTTTCTTTATCAGAACTGTATAGCTCCAGCTTTGGGTTCAGTAGCATGAAAGGTTTGTAGGATCTTTTAGCAATGATTCTCAGACTCCTCCTCCTTCTCATTCCGTGGAGATGACCTAGGACTCTGGTGGGAAGTGACAGCCAACTTCTGGCTGGACTTTCCAGTGGAAGAGTTTTGAGTCCTGGCTCAGGGGGTGAACCATGTACCTGATACCTGAAAATCAGGACAGCCTCCTCCCTGACCTGGGTCACAAGGAAATGAATGTTTTGGCCACAGCAGTCCTTGAAGACTATGAATGAAAGGGAGGAGCACAATCTTCCTATCTACCAATGGAGAGAGTCCTCACTGATTAGGATCTGGTCCTTCTCAGAAGGGTCATTTTCTCTTTTTGGCATCTTATGCCCCCAGTCTGCAGTTTACTGTGGGGAAATCGTCAAGAAAAATCTAAGATATGGTTCAGGATTTGTTGTTGAGTTCTTTCATTTCCTGGGCTTTTTGATCCTGTTTTAGAGTTTTCTTGGCAGAGATACTGGAGTGGTATATTCTTTCTTTTTCTAACTCATTTGACAGATAAGGAAACTGAGGCAAACAGGATGAAGTGACTTGCCCAGGGTCACACAGCCAGTATCTGAGACCACATGTGCACTCAGGGAGAAGCTAAGGTGGAATCTGAGGTTCTAACAAGGGCCAGTTCTCTTTTTCTAATGATGTAACTTTAGCCAGACTGGGGACATTTGTGTGATCTGTCTCTAGAAGAGACTATGCAGCCTCCATTCTTTTTTTTTTTTTAATAATATCTTATTTTCCCAAATACACTTAAAGATAGTTTTCAACATTTATTGTTGTGAAATTTTGAGTTCCAAATTTTTCTACCTCCTTCCTTGGGGAGGAAAGATTTATCTCTCTTCTCCCCAAGAGAGCAAGAAATCTGATATAGGTTAAATATGTGCAGTTCTTCTAAACATATTTCCCTATTCATTATGCTGTGCAAGAAAAATCAGATCAAGAGGAAAAAAATAAAAACATGAGATAGAAAAAACAATTAAACAAACAGCAATAAAAGGTGAAAAATAGTATATTTTGATCCACATTCGGTTTCCATCTTTCTCTTTCTGGATGCAAATATCACTTTCCATTCCAAGTTTAGCGAAATTGCCTTGAATCACCTCATTGTTGAAAAGAGCCAAATCCATCCCTGTTGATCTTCACATAATCTTGTTGTTACAGTGTAATGTTCACTTTACTCAGCATCAATTCTTGTCTTTTCAGGCTTTTCTGAAATCATCCTGCTGATCATTTCTTACAGAACCATAGCATTCTATTACCTTCATGTACCACAGCTTACTCAGCCACTCTCCAATTGATGGGCATCCCCTCAGTTTCCAGTTTCTAGCCACTATAAAAGGGCTGTCACAGACATTTTTGCACCTGTGGGTCCTTTTCCCTCTTTTCTGATCTCTTTGGGGATAGATTCACTGCTGGACCAAAGGGTGTACACAGTTTGATAGCCCTTTAGGCATAGTTCCAAATTATAACCTCCATTCTTAGATGCGGGAGCTCTCAAACCTGGGGCTCCCCAAGAGGCTCCCTGGAAGTCTCCCTTCTCTGCCTAGGTGACTGGATTCTTGGACCCTGGCAGGGAATCGGTGCAGAGGATCGGGTTTGGGGCTGCCCTTCCCCTGGATTCCTGCAGGATCTCACTGCCTCAGCTGACCTGGCTCCCATAGGAGCTCTGAGTCTCTGACCTCTGCTCACAGAGCATTGCATGAGCACACCGGGGGGCTCTTGCCTCAAGGTATTAATTCCTGCCTCCTGGGGCAAGGAAATGGTGTAGATCCTTGCCCCTGCTCCCAGAACCCTGCTCTGCTCTGGAACAACAGACACACCAGTGGGAGCTGCTCTGCACGTCATTTTTTATCAAGCATAATGGGTGCATCCTCCTGAATCGCAGGTGGCCATTGGCAGTCCTGGAAAGCCAATCAGCTGCCATCTGTGTTCTCCAAGCACCAGGCCAGTGTGGAGAGAGATGTCAGCATGGCAGAACAAAGAAGCAGAGATTTAGAGCCGTGGATATCCCTGGGTCTAGACTCCTCAATTTTACAGGTGGAGAAACTGAGGCTGAGGAGAGGGTAAGGCTTTTGCCCAGGGTCACACAGCTAGTAGGTGCTTAAGAAAGTTCCTGACTCCCCAGTCACTAAACCAGACTCAGCTGGTAAATTGAGCAAATTAATTAGAGAGCTCAAATTCATGAGGGACTTCCTGAATTTTTCCCTTCCCCTTACAATAGTAATTATAACAATGGTCCTCTATGTAATATATTTGTGTATATATATATATATATGTATGTGTGTATATATATTATACACACACACACACACATACACACACACACACACACACACACTATAAGGCTCACAAAGGACCTGCCTTCATTGTCTTGTTTGTTAGATAGTATAAGTACAATGTACCCATTATTACAGATGAGGAAACTGAGGCTCAGGGAAGAGAAGGTATTTTCTCTGGATCATACAAGTAGCATCAGAGATTACATTCAAACCTAGTGCTTTACTGTTTCAAGTCCAGTATTCTTGCTACAATGTGACTCCCTCTCTTGATGCATATAAAAATAAAGGGAGATATTTACTTCAGTTTTTTCCTTGGGAATTTGCTTTTTTCTTTCTTGCTGAGGAGTGTGGTCACCTTTTGTTTTTATGTCTTGGTGGTGGTATCCTCCAAAAGTGAACAGATGGTTTAGTACCAATTCATTCCTATTAAAAATAACTTCATCGGGGCAGCTGGGTGGTGCAGTGGTTAGAGCACCAGCCCTGAAGTCAGGAGGACCTGAGTTCAAATCTGGTCTCAGACCCTTAACACTTCCTAGCTGTGTGACCCTGGGCAAGTCACTTAACCCAAATTGCCTCAACAACAAAAAAATAACTTTATTGATATCTTTTACAATGCATTACTTTCATTTCTAAATATATACTTCTCTTTCCCTATCCAGAATCCATTGTAAAAAGGAAAAAAAAAGTGAAGGGAAACAAGGCAGATCAGCAAAAATATTCAACAGCTCAATTGAATTTGAGAGCAAATACACCATTTCATACCCATAGCCCCCCCCCTTCTGCAGTGAGAGGAGGGAAGTACATTTTCCTTACCTATCATCATTATAATCACACAACATTCAGTTTTGATTTTTCAATGATCATTCTTTCAATGGGCAGTATCATAGCCATTATGTTTATTGTTTTCTGGTTCCAAACTTATTGCTATCATTGTCCCTGCCACTTTGTGACAGAAACAAGAGGCTTTCCCAGCTCTGGGCTTCTGCTGCCTCCTCAGCCTTCTAGCTCTGGGCTCTTTGATCACTCTTTAGCTGCAACTCTGTGTCCTTATCTCACCTGAACTCTCTCTTGTGCCCTCTGGAAGCCTGGTTCTGTTGTTAACAAATTGCCCTTCTTGGTAGGACCCTTTCTGCAAATGACTTTGCATGTATTTTATATCTAGTTTCCTGTGGGCATGGGGTCCCTTCTGATAGACTTTAAGCTTCTTTTTTTAAATTTTATTTTTTATTAAAGCTTTTTATTTGTATAACATATGTATGGGTAGTTCCCCAGCACTGATCTTTACAAAGCTTTCCATTACAAATTTTACCCCCAGTCCCCTACCCCCTACCCTCCCCTAGATGGCAGGAAGTCCACTACATGTTAATAATGTTGAAATACTTGACAAGTTATGCAAGAAAAATCCTATCTACAAAAAAAAAAGAAAATCAGAGAAAGGCAACACAATGCAAGCAAACATCAATAGAGATCATGAAAATGTTACGTTGTGGTCCATATTTCATTTCCCTCTCTCTGGGTGTATATGGTTTTCTTCAGTGAACAATTGGAACTGGTTTGAGACAATTCTTTGTTGCGGAGAGCCATGTCCATCAGAATTGATCATCATGTAATACTGTTGTTGCTGTGTATGATGATCTCCTGGTTCTGCTCATTTCACTCAGCATCAGTTTATGCAAGACTTTAAGCTTCTTGAGGGCAGGGTTTCCTTCATTTTAATTTGATATCTCCAGCCTCTGGCACATAAGAAGCATTTAATAAATGTGTGTTGAATTGAAGTTCTTCTGGAGGGTGGGTCAATGGAATAATTTTTTTGTACATAGGAAAATAGCCCAGATCGGCCTCGTATGTGGTTTTGTATTCTCAGAATAAGAAAATGTGGCCTGCTAAAAATGCACTGCCTGTATTTAGAAATGTGGTTCAGGGAGTTACTTAAATCAGCTAACTTTCTGAATGCAGAAGTGAGTGAAGTAGAAAGATTTCCTTCCTCTTCCTCTTTAGGCTATGAGTTAGAATTTCTGCACTGGTCAGCCTCGTGGAGCATTTGCCACTTTATGACTGAATTCTGTGAACCTTATTTTTCTTTGTCTCATGTTTGTGTTTGTGGACCCCAGTTCCTCTCCCTGCCCCCTGCTTGCCGGAGACATGCCCTCTGAACTCCCTACATCCATTCTTGCCAAGTTTCTCTGTGCTTCTGACCTCGTGATGGGCCATTTACAGGCTGTTTTCATTTTTCTTTAAAAAGGAAAGGGGGTTGCTTGTGTCCTTCCACTAGACTATAAGCTTCTTGAGGACAGGAACTACTTTTCATCTTGACTTTGCACAAGCAACGCTTAGCACTAGGAGGTGCTCAGACTTGGTTTGGATCTCATGAGAAATGATTCCTGGCATTTAAGTGGGATTTTTTAGTTGCATTGCCACAGAATAATAATATCCAGAGAACATGACTCGGTTTTGTAGTTCAGAGTCCTCATTTTTATTTCAAGGATAAAATACAGCCTTCAGAGTTTCAGCATTTAAGGTCCACCACGAACTGGCTCCTGCTGTCTTTCCATTTTTGTCTCATTACTCCCCTTCATGCCCTCTCTTCTTGTTAAATTGGGTTGCTAACTGTTCTTGTGGCTAGAGGCAGCTTGCTGATCTTGAGTCAGGAAACCCTGAATTTGAATCCAGCTTCAAATTAGCTATAGGATTATCAGTCACTGAACCTCTCTTTCCTCATCTGTAAAATGGGGATCATAACAGCACCCGCCTCCTAGGATTGTTGTGAACATCAAATGAGATGTGTGTAAAGTGCTTTGCAAACCTTAAATCCTTATATAAAGACTTCTAGTGTGGGAATTATTCTTTTTCCCTGTAGATGATCTTTCATCTCTCATTACCACATCTGGAATATTCTTGCTTTTTTCCAGGCTCATCTCGGGTACCAGCCTCTTCCCAAGCCCTTTCCCAGTTCTTTAGTATGTCCTTGGTTGTTATTTCTGTGAGAATAGAGATTTACATAGAAGAGACCTCCAAAGTCATCTATTCATAAGGATCTGAGAGGCCATTTTACAGATGGAAAAACAGTCCAGATTAGTAAGTCCAAAGTCACATAGGTAGGATTTGAATTTAGGTTCACAGACTAGGAACCCCTTGAAGGTAATAACTGTTTCATATAATTACACCTAAGAGGTGCTTAATCAAGATTATTTAGAAGGAATTGAATTGAGTGCACTTGTGGAAAAGTTCTTTGGAGAGAGGCGGTAAATTTGTCTTGAATATTTTATTTGTTTCCCCAATTACATATAAAAACCATTTTTAACATTAATTTTTTTAAAAAGTTTTAGTTCCAAATCACTCTGTCTCTCCCTTTATCTTTCCCTGAGATGATAAGTAATTGATATGTTATACTTGTGTAATTATGCAAAACATTTCAGTATTATTTATGTTGTAAGAGAAGACACAGACTCCCCCCAAAAAATCTCAAAGAAATAAAGCAAAAAATAATTGACTTCGATCTGCATTCAGAGTGTATCAGTTCTTCTCTGGAGGTGGATAGTATGTTTCATCATGAGTCCTTCCGAACTATCTTGTTTCATTGTATGGCTGAGAAGAAGTTATTCACAATTGCTCATCCTTACACTATAGTTGTTACTGTGGACAACGTTCTCCTGGTTTTGCTTGCTTTACTTTGCATCAGTTCATGTAAATCTTTCCAGATTTTTTCTGAAATCATCCTGCTCATCTTTTCTTATAGCACAATAATAATCCATCACAATCATGTACCATATCTTGTTCAGCCATTCCCCAATTGATTCCATCTCCTCAATTTCCAGTTCTTTGCTACCACAGAAACTTGTGCTACGAATATTTTTGTGCATAGAGATCAGTCCTTCCCTCTTCCTCCCTCTTCCTTTTTGATCTTTTTGAGATGAAGGTCCAAAGCTCTATTGCTGGACCAGAGTACACACAATATTATATAGCCCTTTGGTCATAGGTCCAAGTTGCTCTCCAGAATGGTTGGATCAGTTCACAACTCCAACAGAACATTAGTGTTCCAATTTTCTCACATCCCCTCCAACATTTGTCATTTTTCTTTTCTGTCTGATAGGTGTGAGGTAATACTTCAGATTTTCTCTAATCAATACTGATTTAAAGCATTATTTCCATGTGACTACAGATAGTTTTGAGCCAGATCCTTTGACCATTTATCAATTGGGAAATGATTTTTATTTTCATAAATTTGATTCCATTCTCTTTATATTTAAGAAATGAGATCTTTATCAGAGATGCTTGTAAAAATTTCCCTCCGGCTTTTGTTTTCCTTCTCCCTTTTAAATTTAATCTAATAAAACTTCTCCATTTTATATCTTGCGATGCTCTCTACCTCTCGTTTGGTTATACATTCTTCCCTTCTCAGGTCTGATAGGCAAACCATCCCTTGCTCTCCTGATTTGTATATGGTATCACTCTTTATATCTAAATCATGTATGTACCCATTTTGACCTTATGTTAGTATATGGTGTAAAATGTTTGTCTGTACCTAGTTTCTGTCTTTCTATTTCCCAGTTTTCTAGTCACGATGTTGTCAAATAGTGAATTCTTGTTCCAAAAGTGCCCTCAAACATCAGATTATTAAGGTCATTTACAGATCCATCACTTGTACCATATTGTGTCGATGATTATGACTTAAAATAGTTTAATATTTGGTATGGCTGGGAGGTAGTGAACTTTTTTTTTTTTTGCTGAGACAATTGGGGTTAAGTGACTTGCCCAGGGTCACACAGCTAGGAAGTGTCTGAGGCTAGATTTGAACCCAGGTCCTCCTGACTGCAGGGACTCTATCCAGCTGCTCCAGCAGTGAACTTTTGAACACCAGTATGGCTAATGGCAGGCATACATTGTCCTGAAAGTCCTTAGCAAACACTGGTATAATGGGCTGGTGAAAAGCTTGGAGTGATGGGATCAGGCAGACTCGTTTGCTGGTAGAAGCCCATTTCCAACTGCAGAAAACTGAGGCAGAATCTGGAGCCCTGGGCTCAGACACTGCACAGATTTGTTCTGGGTGGTTGGAGGGGCCACCCAGGCAGTTAAAGGTAGATTACACAGTAATGAGTCTGGGGAGCTGGGAAAGTCCTGAGTGAAGAGATGCATAATTTCCCTTCTGGACTGAAAGATCTCAGTGGGGCCACCATGCTCTGGTAACCAGTGTGTGTGTGTGTGTGTGTGTGTGTGTGTGTGTATGTGTGTGTGTGTGTGTGTGTGTGTGTGTGTGTGTGTGTGTGTGCGTGTGCGCATGTTTGAAGTTGATGGATTTCCAGGGAGGAGGCCGCCCGCTCCGAGGACTGTGGCCTGGGACCTTTGGTCTGGCTGGTTGCAGGGAGTGCTTGGGAAATGGGGCTCAGCCAGACTCCTCGTGTGGAACGAGGGCCCTGGGGGGCTTAGGCCTCCCCAAGGAGGCTTTTAATTAGTCAGTGCCATAGGTGGTGCTGGTGAGGCAGTACACGCCCTTCAGAGCTCTGCTGGGGTTTCAGATAGCAGGGAAGTGCTCCTTTACCTTCAGCATGATCCCGGGAGCACTCAATGGGGAGGATCTCAGTGACCTCCGACCCATGCTGGGCCAGAACCTCCCCCCTGGCCGGCTTTGTGACCTTGGGCAGGTCGTTGAACTGAGCTTCAGTTTCCTCATCTGTTAAATGAGGTTCTAGCTCAGACAGCCTCTGAAGTTCCTTCTTGCCCTAGATCTTTGGTCCTACACCCAGTAAGTAGTCATTAGAGAGAGACAGAGACACATAGAGAGAGAGAAAGAGAGAGAGAGGGGGGAAAGAGGAGAGAAGGGGAGGGGAGGGAAAAATGGGGAGGAGGAAAAGACAAAGAAGCAAAAGTAGAGGAAGAGGAAGAAAAAGAAGAGAAAGAAGAAAAAGAAGAGAAAGAGGAGAGAGAAGAGGAAGAAAAAGAAAAAGAGGAGAGAGAAGAGGAAGAAAAAGAAGAGAAAGAGGAGAGAGAAGAAGAGGAAGAGAAAGAAGAAGGGGGAGGAAGAGAACAGAGGAAAGGAGAGAGAGAGTGAGAGAGAGAAGGGGGAAAGAAAAGGAGAGAAGGGGAAAGAATAAGAGTGAGAAATAGACAAAAATAGACCTACACACACACACACACACACACACACACACAGACAGACAAAGAGACACACACAGAAGATAGAGGATACAGAGAAGACAGAGATAGAGGAGACAGAGACAGAGAGGGAAGGAGGGAGAGAGGGAGGGAGTTTCACTGTAGATAACCCCGGTGATTATTTGGCTTCTTCCTAAGGCCTAACACACAAAGGTTTCACTGTGTGACTGGGTGCCTCCTGCTTGGGTATGTGGAGCTGGTTAATAACACAACAAATCATTAACCCGCTCTGACTGCTCCGGAGCACCCCCGGGTGGGTTCCAAATGCCAGGCTTTTGCTGCTGGAGGGGAGACCTTGCCGAGGACCCCGCCGTGTGCAGGCCCGCCCGCCTATGGAAAGGATGCATTTTGCTCCCAACTCTTCAGAAATTCTAAAAATGAAGACTCGATTCCAAAATAAATAGTCTAACGGGTCAATTAAGCAGCGCATTGAAGCATTTCCTGATAGGGAAAAATGTATGTTACTGTAATTGAAATTCTTGATGGACCATAAACCTCCACTTTGTCTAAATTTCTAAAACTTAGACAAGAGAGAGTTTCTGAGGCTCCATTACGCAGGGAACATTGATGTTCCGCCACACGCATGTGATTGTCAGCAGCCCAGATCAAAGACTGGCTTTTAAAAACCCGATGTCTGTGGGACAGGGCAGTCAGGCTGCATGGGCCTCGGTTTCCTCAGGTCTCTCTTTCGGGGTGTCCTGAGAGCTCTTGGACAAACTTGTTAAACTCCCGAGCCTTTTCCATCTCGTCGGCCATCGGTGTTTTATTGATGCCTTGGATTTTTATATCATGGTTATTTTCGCATCCACTTCTCCCCCACTTCCTAATTGAATTTTTTCTTATAATAGAACAACATCAAAAGAAATACAATTGATGCTGTGCCCTTGTTTGATGGCACCTGCAATAGTCTGCCCCGGTGGTCCCCCACTTCCCTGCTTCAGTAACTCAGCATTTTGGCTTCCTTTTAGTGCTTTTTTTTTCTTTTTTTTTGGTGGAGTCTTCCTAGACTAGAGCAATTCTTCTGGGGCTGTTCCTTCTGCTCCGCGTTGCTTCATCCGTTGACATGTATTACTTTGCTCCTGTTTGTGTAGGGAATTGTAATGATTGAAATAATTGGAAAGAAGGCAGGATCTATAACCTGAGAACTAGCCACGTGATCCTCTCTGGATCCTCAGTTTCCTTGTCTGTAAGATGCAGGGTTTGGCTGGAGAACTTCATGGGACTTGTTCTCAAGAGCTGTGCTATGTTCCAAGTTGTCAACACTTGCAAAAGTCAAGGGTGCCCACATTGCCGTCGCCACCATTCTCCCTAGAAGCCTCTGCCTCCAAGTGCCTGGCTCCACGTAGGAGCTGGGAAGATTTCTGGGTGCAGGAACAATGGAGGACCTGACGGCCTCTCTCAGACTCCTAGCAACCATAGGCGGACAGTTTTCTTAGGCTGGCATTTCTAGACAGTGCACTGGGTGGTGGGATTCAGCCGGAGAAGGCCTGCTGGGGGCATTTCTTGTCTTGGGGCTTCAGAAACCAAAGGGCTTCTGGGGGCAGACCACAAACTTGGAGACTTCTGTCAGAGAGCTTTCCCCATGTCTTCGAGAGAGGATTTGGGGAGATGATGAAATCCAATCAGCAAGTTACTGAGTGACAGGATTAGAAGCTATTCCTTGGGTGCTTGCTGAGGGGTAGAGGCAACAGGGCTTGCAGTCAGGAAGAGCCGGGGTCAGGTCCTGCTTCTGCCCCTGTGATCTGAGGGACAAGTCACTCAGCCTCTCACTGCTCCAGGTAACTAGGCCTCTGATGGACAGAACAAACGCCAGTCAGCAGTGGTAGAGCCAGTGTTCTTCTCAGGACATCTCTTGGGAAGAGAAAGGGAACAAGCATTTGTAAAACGCCTACTATGTGCCATGAACTTTTTGTTATCTTATTTGAAGCTGCAAGAACTTCTGTGAAAGAGGTGCTATTATAAACCCCATTTTCCAGATGAGAAAACTGAGGCAGAGGTTTAGTGACAGAGTCACACAAACTTTAAATAAGTGTTTTAGACAGGATTTGAATTCAAGTCTTTTTTGACTCCAAAACCAGGGCTCTGTTCTCTGGGATATTTAGTTCCCTCTATCAAAAAGTGGACTATCAGTTACTAATTGAGTTACTACTGGTGCCACCTGGCCAACACAGGGACGCGGGGATGGGAAATGGAGTTCCATGTTTGAGAAACAATAGGTCAGTCAGTGTGGCTGGACCCCAGAGTGTGTGTGGAGGGCAGTAATGTGGCCAAATCCAAAGGAGACTTGAAGTCTTTGAGTATGGGAAGCTGGTGCACTAGGGCCAGTTTTGGAGGGAGGAGGTAAGTTCAGTTTTGGATGTGCTAGTGGAACTTCCACTGGAAATAAGAGGCAGGAGTTCTAGGGAGAAGCCAGGAGTAGAGATAAAGTCAAGGGAGCCATCTGCAGAGAGGTGATAGTCCAAGCCAGAGTTGGATGAGCTCCCCAAGGGGATGGAAAAGAGCTGAGTAGAGAACAGAGAATGGGAGAGTCCGTGTTTCAGGGGAGGGAGGAGGCTGAGGAGGCTTCAGAATGCACAGTAGTGGGAAAGAGGCTGGCAAAAGTGCTTTTGGAGCATGGTGACCCATTCTGTGTCACATTACCAGGGACTTCCACTGGTCTTTCCCAGAGGCTATAGCTCCGGGTATGAGAGACTGGAGGTGAATCCTCAGGGAGGGGAACTGGTGAAAGAACTGGGGGAGTGTTAGGCAGGAGAAGACCTGGAGACAGGGGAAGGTGATAGCTGCCTTCAATACCTGGAGGGCTGACCTGTAGATGAGAGATTCCATCTGGTTTGCTTGGTCCCAGATGCAGAAATGGAAGCAAGGAGTCTAAGTGACAGAGACACTCATTTCACTTTAAGTAAATGGAAGATAGGGGCAGCTGGGTGGCTCAGTGGATAGAGCACCAGCCCTGAAGTCAGAAGGACTTGAGTTCAAATCTGAACTCAGACACTTTACACTTCCAGCTGTGTGATCCTGGGCAAGTCACTTAATCCCAATTGCCTCAGCAAGAAAAAAAAAAGGAAGATTTCACTTAATTAGAATTGTCCAAAAATGAAATGAACTGGCTCAAAGGGAGTGAGTTGCCATTGCTGGGATTCTTCAAGGGGAGGCTGGATGACAGTTTGTTGGGGGAGATGTTACAGACAGGATTCCTGCTTGAGCACATATAGTAGGGAATAACCTCGTGGGTTCTTTCCAATTCTTAAGAACTTGGTGGCCATCAATGTGTTTTGTTACTGTCTCCTTCAGTTTTTTTTCTCTTGGTGGGCATAATGTTAAAAAACAATTTGAAGATGGTAATAGCCTTATGTATCCAGCCTCCAAATGTCAATAAATTGATATTCACAAAGCCGGGCTGACCATGTTAAGTTCCCCAGCTCCAGCACTGTCAGTGACTTCCTGTTGTCTCTGGGATAAAATAGAAACTTTTTTTTTATTAAAGCTTTTTATTTGTATAACATATGTATGGGTAGTTCCCCAGCATTGATCTTTACAAAGCATTCCATTACAAATTTTACCCCCCCCCCAGTCCCCTCACCTCCCTAGATGGCAGGAAGTCCACTACATGTTAATAATGTAATAATAGTTGACAAGTTGTGCAAGAAAAATCCTATCTACAAGAAAAAAAAAAAGAATCAGAGAAAGGCAACACAATGCAAGCAAACATCAATAGAGATCATGAAAATGTTACGTTGTGGTTCATATTTCATATCCCTCTCTCTGGGTGTATATGGTCTTCTTCAGTGAACAGTTGGAACTGGTTTGAGACAATTCTTTGTTGCAGAGAGCCATGTCCATCAGAATTGATCATCATGTAATATTGTTGTTGCTGTGTATAATGATCTCCTGGTTCTGCTTGTTTCACTCAGTATCAGTTCATGCAAGTCTCTCCAGGCTTCTCTGAAATCGTCCTGCTGGTCGTTTCTTACAGAGCAATAATATTCCATAATATTCATATACCATAATTTATTCAGCCATTCTCCAATTGATGGGCATCCTTTCAATTTCCAGTTTCTTGCCACTACAAAAAGGGCTGCCACAAACATTCTTGCACATGAGGGTCCCTTTCCTTCCTCTAAGATCTCTTTGGGATATAAGCCCAATAGAAACACTGCTGGGTCAAAGGGTATGCACAGTTTGATAACTTTTTGAGCATAGCTCCAAATTGCTCTCCAGAATGGTTGGATCCGTTCACAGTTCCACCAACAATGTATCAGTGTCCCAGTTTTCCCACATCCCCTCCAACATTCATCGTTATCTTTTCCTGTCATTTTAGCCAATCTGACAGGTGTGTAGTGGTACCTCAGAGTTGTCTTAATTTGCATTTCTCTGATCAATAGTGATTTGGAGCAACTTTTCATATGACTAGAGATGGTTTTAATTTCATCATCTGAAAATTGTCTGTTCATATCCCTTGACCACTTATCTATTGAAGGGTCGCTTGAATTCTTATTATATGAGACAATTCTCTCTATATAAAATAGAAACTTTTGAAATGTTAAAGCCTTTTCATTCTGGCTACAGTCTTGTCCACACCAACAAAACCCCCAGGCCATATGGATAGAGGAGAGTAGGTGGCAGAAGAAGCCCAATGCTACCAAACCAGATTAAAAAGTAATGGGGAAATATTTAACAAAAGAAAATAAAAATACAGTAAAACGTAGATTATGTTAATGTGTGGTTTTTGAAGTTGGTGTTCTGTCTGCAAGGATCCCTCTGGAGACTTTGTTTCTGTTTGAATCGGACACCACCCTTGAACGTGACAGATTTTCTCAGATAGCAGAAGACCTGTGGGATTTGTAGGGTGAACTGGATCCAGCTCATACTGGAGAGGGACAGCTGCTGGTTAATCTTCACTGTGTGCATTTATCTAGAAATCAGCAGACTCCATCAATCAGAACTTGATTTATTGGATTGTTGATTTTCTGGATTTAAGAAAGTCTTGGAGAAAATATTAATGATGCAGATTAAGTTTAAAAACGTGTTGTGGGTACAAGGTTTTGTCTTTTTGCAGCCAGGATGGGAAGGGCTTTTAAATTCCAAGTTGTTTATTCCAGGGCAGTGATTATTCAGCATTTAGCACCACTTTTATGATCACAGCATTAGATCCATCTCTTCAGGGCAGAATGATACCCCTCCTTCTGTAATCTCCTTTGCAGCTGGTATCAAAGCTTTTCTAAAAAGACAGACGTTCTCATGATTCTGTTTGAATCTTTTGGCCTGCGTGTGTTTGGGTTGTGGCTTTGGGTGATAAGGAGAATAGGAATAGAAAGTGTGGCCCATTAGCAGTAACCCCAGAATGGCTAAAGTCTAAACTTGACCATGAATACATGGGAATGATGGGGAGAGAAATAGTGTCCAGAATCCTACCTTTGCTCTGCATTTCGTGAATCTAGAAGGTTTGCTTTGACTTGGTCTAGAACCATCTTGGAAGTCATGCGGAAGCCTCGTTCTAGATGGTATAAGGCAAACATTTACCTGTTGGAACCACCAACATCCCAAGGGAAGAGCACAGCTTCTGGTGAGTCACCAGAGTGATGATGAGGAAGATGGCACGAGCAACAGTTGGTGTAATTTGCCAGTGGAGTGCTCCTCCTATACAAATCCTCCCTTGAGTCACAGAATCTCAGAGGCAGAACAGACCATGCAGCCCATATCCCAATCTTTGAGAGAAAATCCCTTTGTCAACAACCACAAATCACCAACTGTGTGAATCACCAAGTGTGAAGTTCTTTATTGGAGGAGACTCTTCTCTCCTCTTCTGGGCTAGCTCTAATTAGGATGAGAGACTCAGGGCTGGAAGGGGCCTTAATTATCCCATCCAGTTTGAGTAAATCGAGACCCATTGTTGGGGGGCTTGCTGACATCGAGTCTGAATTGATATCTTCACAAACACTCTTGCTCCAAGTTCTCTGGCTTAGATAAAGAAGTCTAATCCCTATTTTATGCTCAAATCCTTGACCACACTATCCTGTTCCCCCATTTCCTTGGGATCTCCAAGGTCATGGTTGACCCCGTCTTGAACTGCCCTTGAGGGACCAGTTATTTAACTGGAGAAATGAGGTGACCTTGGGAACGCATCTCACAGAGCACGGCTCCGTGCCTTGGATCCATCTCCAAAGCCACATTCTCATCCTCCCGAATCCTAGCCCTTGTTCCTTCTTCTTCAGGACCTCCGGAAAGTCAGTTCTGTCTCCTGCTGTCTTGGCTCGACTCTCCCGCTGGTTATCTCTTTGCCCCCAAAATCTTGTGTTGATTTAAACCGAGAAAACCCCCTGGCAAGGACGAAAAGAAAGGAAGAAGCATCGAGAGCCAGCAAAAGCAGAGTAGAGACACAGCCTGTGCGCCCACGCCCACATGAGTTCACCACATCCACACTAGGAAGCCAGGAGGTTTCTCAATCTCCAGAATGCATCCGGGTTTCTTCAGGGGACACAGAGTACAGAATCCTGCCTCCTTTGCACCCTTCTCTTGGTACCAGTCACGTGATCAGGGAGGAGAGGATTGGATGAGGAGTGGGATCCACTATCCATCTAGCGCTAGAGCTAGAATATCCCTTTTGAGTTTAGTCTTTGGTTTAAGCCTGGGTAGTGTGGAACAGGGGAAAATGGGTTTGACATCCCAGGATGTGGTTTAAAATGAAAACTCTGCCTCTTACCTAAAAATAAAAGTCATTTAACTTCTTGGACTGCAATTTTCTTATAAGATGAGGGGATTGGATTAGGTGACAAGTTAGCCAGCTTTTATTAAGTGCTTACTGTGTACCAAGCATTGGACTGAGAACTAAGAATACAAACACAAGTGGAAAAAAAGTCTATCCTCCAAGAGCATTCCTTTTAATAGGGGAAGAAAAAGCATAAGAGGAGATAAGTCTGTGGTCCTAGGAGACTTCAAGTAATTTCTTTATACATAGATCATAATATTGAGGTCTTGTTGGGACTTGACCGATCATAGAAACCTAGATTTTAATCAACTCCCAGGATGGAACCTCTCTCTGGTGATAGAGGTGGATTAATTCATCTGTAACCAGTAGTCTTAGCCAATCAGTCAGCATTTATTAAGCACCTACTGGGTGCTAGGCACTCTGCACAGGATGGTACAGCCAGTGTTTGTTAGAAGCAAGACTTGAACCCAGGGGGGGGGGGGGGGGCGGGACTCATTGTTTATGCATCTGTATGTGTGAAAGTATCTTCTAAGAGAGGCAGGAGTGGGCCCTTGGGAATTGATCTGAATGTGGAGCCAGAAGACATAATTTTAGATCCCAGCTGTGACATTTTCTACAGGTGTAACCTGAGGCAAGTGATTTTATCTCTCTCAGGTCTCAGTTTCCTCATCTGTAAAATGGAAATAGCACTTATCTCCCAGGTTTGTTCTAAGAATCAAATGAGATAGCATTTGTCAAGTGCTTAATAAACTCCTCCCTAACATCTCACAGCTGGGAGATTTGAACCCAGGTTTTCTTGATTTCCACTCTTGTGTTCTTCCCACTGTGACTCTCTGTCTTAAAGAAGCACAAGAATGACTTGTAAGAATGCATGGTCATGTTTCACAGGATGTATTGTAGTAGAAAAACCACCAGATTTGGAATGTAACACCTGAGTTCAAACTCGGTTTTTCTTAGGCAAGATCCCTAACCATAGGATCACCTGGAAGAGGCCACAGAGGGCATCTAGGCCAGTTCTTTATTTTGTAGATGAAAAGAGGACACCTAGGGAGCTTGTGACTTATCTGAGGTCATACAGCTCATAAACATCAGAAGTGGGATTGGAACTCTGGTCTTCTGACTCCAGAGCCTCGTTTGTTAAATGATCAATTGGATGGGACAATTTCAAAGGTCCCATTTCAGTTAATAACAATTGTAACTCCCGTGTGAGCGAATGTTTGCAAACTTCTTTACTTATGTTGTTTTGTTTGATCCCCACCTGGGAGATCAGTGTTATCATTAGCTCCATTTTACAGATGAGGGAACTGAGGCAGAAAAAAGGTAAGTGACTTTCTGGGACTACACAGTTAGTGTCAGAAGGTGAACTGGAACCCTGTCCTTCGTGATCCCCTCACTATGATGTGCGTTTCCCCATGAGACAAGTTACAATGAGCACACGTCCTTAGGAGACTGAACAATTCACAAAGTTTGGGTGTGCACAGGCTCCTGGTTGGGTCCCAGACCCCCATGGAGGGTCTTGTCCCCCTGTTACAATTGCCCCAGAGAGCAGGTGTCCTGGTCCCCCTTATGCACATGACCCCAGGTACTGTCCCTGGAACATTGGGAATCCGATGTGGAAGTTTGCTTTATTCTCCAGTGGGTTTTGAGCTCCCGAGCAGCAAGGAAAACCACCAGGAGCTGCCCTTCTCCAGGGTAGCTTCAGGCAGCTGGGCAGACCCTCTGGGGAGTTAGAGCCAGAAGGGACTTGACCCCTCCTTTTTTTTTTTTTTTTTTTTGTTGTTGTGCTGAGGCCATTGGAGCTAAGTAACTTGCCCAGGGTCACACAGCCAGGAAGTGCTAAGTGTCTTGAGACCAGATTTGAACTCAGATCTTCCTGACTTCAGGGCTGGTGCTCTATCCACTATGTTACCTACCTGCCCCCTAACCTCCTAATTTTACAAATGGAGAAACTGAGGCCCAGGAAAGTATCAAGTAGCTCAAACCCATACTTTCCACCACACTTCTGGTTTCTTTACTGACTTTATTCTATGGAACTCAAGGCACTCTCCCGATTATTTTTACAGGAAAAAAGAAAACTCCATTCCCTGGAAATCAGTCTGGAGAAATGGTTGTTGGCTAGGATTCCCCTTTCCCCATCTCCCCTCCCGCCATCTTTTCTCTTGACATTCAGACCTGAGTGCAGCACAGTGTCTTCCTGACCCGTTACTTTCTCCCATTTGGCATCGTGGGGCTTGAAAGGGGTCCAGCTGGCCACCCCCGAGAGTTAGTTCCCAGAGGGCAATGGGTGCTGGGCCAGCCCAGGTGACCTTGTGATTGAGGCTGATGGCAGAGTGGGAGGGAGGGCTAGTGGGAGGGAGGGCTGGCGCGAGCCGCTGAAGCTTGTTTTCCCTGGTGGGGCTTTCACAGGCCTGGGTTCGGGATGCCCTGGTGCGTTTGTGCCCGGGTGAATGCGTAAGTGCGTCGCTCTGTTTGGGAGCAGACATCTAGGGGAGGAGTGAGCATGATGATGAGGTTGGAGAGCCCAGAGCTCATTTCCCGGGCCTGAGACCTGTAAGAGTGATGATGGCCGCTGGGTTAGCACTTAAAGGTACAATGACAATTGGGAGGGATGGGGAGACAGAACCCCAGCCCTGGCACTAACTGCTTACTTTTCCCTGTGGCAAATGCTTGGCAGTCTCCCTGGGCCTCCAGTCCCTCATCTGTAAAGGGAAGGGCTTGGCATTTGAGACCCTCCATGTTCGAAATCTCTGAGTTATCTAATCCAGACTTTCGTTTTAGAGATGTCAAAGTAGGTCTTAATGTCAGTGTGAGTGTGTGTGAAAGAGAGAAAGACAGACAGACAGACAGAGAAACAGAGACAGAGAGAAAAGGAGGAGGAGGTGAGGAGGAAGAGAAGACAAAAGAAGAAAAAGAAGAGAAAAAAAGAAGAGGAAGAGGAAGAAGAAAAAAGAGGAGAAACAAGAGGAAGAAAAAGAAGAAAGGGAGGAGGGAAAGCAGGAGGGGAGAAGAGAAAGGAAGAGCGAACAAGAGTGAAAGAGAAAGGAGAGGAGAGAGAGAATATTTCATTGTAGATAACTCCAAATGGTCATTTGACTTCTTCCTAAATCATGATTGTAGTACTAGATAGCTGAATTATGCAGATAAGTCATTTCCCCCATATAACAAAGAGGTTGGATCCCCTGGCCTCTAACATCCCTTCCAGAAAGACAGAGAGAGACAGAGAAAAGCCTTTGTCTGTTAGAGAAATCCTGTTTGGGACCGATGATGATGTTGAAAGGCAGTGGACAATTGGGCTCTGTGGACAGAGGGCTAGCGCTGGATTGATCATTATAATTATTAGAGGCTATCTAGTACATCCATTTTTTTAAACAAATGAGGAAACTGAGGCTCAAGGAGGTCATGTGGTTTGTCGGACCTCCCACAGAGAGCAGAGCTGGGATTCAGACTTGGGCTCTGTGACTTGAACAGCTGGAGTTGGGCAGGCTGGAGCTTTTCAGCCCATACCCCTCTGTCCCCCAACAACTGGACAAGTCATATAATTTCTCAGCACATCAGGCATGTCTGTCAACTCTAGATTGGCTCTGGATGAGTTTATCATCTGTTTCAATGGTTCCTTCATTAGGTTTGTGATATCATATATATGGACCCCATCTTTCCCACCCTCTGTTCCCCCCGTTTTTTTGTCATGGTCCACAAGCCACACTGTACAGTCTAAAAATGTAGTTCTGAGATCCCTGGGCATCCCTGAATCCCTTTCAGGGGTTCATGAGGTCAAACTACTTTTCATAAGAATAATAAGGTGGTTTAATTTCTAATATGGTAAATATTGAGAGATATTTATGTGTAATCTTAGATTATTATGTTAGATAATATTAGATGATGATAGATTATTAACAATAATTTTTAAGAGTACAAAGGGGCTATTCTCAAGACCAAAACACTCGAGAACCACTGCTCCAAAAACCTTCTTCCAGTCACATGCTTTGAGGTTCCATGTACCTAGGGCACGTTGTTCATAGTGATCTTTGTTCATAAGTTACATTAGCCTCTCTTTCCAGATGTGGCTACAGATGGGAGTTCCTGGTCATCTGAATTGTTGTCATCCCTAAGTTCCTTTTCCTTCCCACCTAAAGTGAGGTTCTTAGTACTCTCAGAGAGACCACTCTCATCCTCTTCTGTCATTTCACAGCTGGCTTACCTCTCCCCAGTTCTGCAAGGGAAGCAGATTATAGGATGAGCAAACAGGGAGAAGGGCCCTTGGAGATGGTCTTGTCTGAGCCTCTCCACTGACAGCTGAAATTGGAGAGAGGAAGGGACTTATCTAGGGCCACGTTGCTCCTTCACTCGTGGCCGAGCCAAGACTAGGACTTGGGTTTCCAAGGCCAGCATTCTTTCTAATTTCTCAAGCTTCTTGTTTGTTTTGGCTTGTTCCAGACTTCATGCTAGTCCCTGCTTTTCCATCCTGGCTCTCACTGATAATGCTTTATTCACAGGCCCAATAGAAACCACACCAGGGCTTGGACTATCAAAGTAATAGCCCTATCAAATTGCACTGTGGAGAAGGGCTCTGAGCGATACAGTGAGACACACAGAGAGTGAGAGACAGAGACAAAGAGACAGAGACAGAGAGAGACAGACAAGGACTGAGACAGAGGGGGAGAAAGGGAGGAAAAAGAGGGGAGAGACATAGACACACACACAGACAGAGAAAGACAGAGAGAGACAGAGACAGAGACAGAGAGAGACAGACAAGGACTGAGACAGAGGGGGAGAAAGGGAGGAAAAAGAGGGGAGAGACACAGAAAGACACACACACACACACACACACATAGAGAAATAAAGACAGAGAGAGACGGGGGAGAAAGGGAGGAAAGAGAGGGAAGAGACACAGAGAAAGACATACACAGAGTGAGAGAGACAGAGAGACAGAGAGGAAGAAAAGGGAGGAAAGAAAGGGGAGAGAGACAGAAAGACACACAAACAAGCAGAGACACAGAGGCTTCAATGAGTTATCAAGCACGTCTTCATATTTATAGTTCTTTTATAGAAATATTGATTAAGTTGTTTCAATTTTAAAGTTAATCCTTGCCCCATGTAAAGGGGAAAATGCTAGTTATATAACAGAGTCTTGGAGGCACTGTCAAAAAACTGGGTTGAAAAAGTATGGATTTGGCAAACCCAGAGTCAATTTAGGTCCTTCCAGGCACAGTGTTTGTCTGCAGTCTAATTAATTGCCACTAGGTGGACACTGGTGCTAGTCTGACCTCTGCTTTTTGGATGTGGAG
Source organism: Myrmecobius fasciatus (assembly GCA_023553655.1). Lineage (NCBI taxonomy): Eukaryota > Metazoa > Chordata > Mammalia > Dasyuromorphia > Myrmecobiidae > Myrmecobius > Myrmecobius fasciatus. Next base: position 163,467 of record JAJPUD010000264.1, on the reverse strand, counting down.
TTTTTAAAAATCAAAGAAAAACATAAAAAGTAGCATAATAATTAATTTTGATGTAAAATTTATCCATTTCATCAAAATAATAAAGTGAATAATTAAACTGTTTCTTAAAAGGAGAATAAGTAGAAATACAATGAGGAGCAAGGTCTAATAGAGAAATAAATATATGGTACAATATGCTTTTCTAATATAAATCACTTCCTCTTGTCTTTTGGGTCAGTCTGAGTCCTCCCTCCTTTTGTTATATCAGGGAGTTCCTAGGTCCATTCTGGATCCCTGATTCAATATATACAAATACACACAAATATAGATATTCATGCCCAAGAAACTGGCCCATTTTTTATGCCTCAATCCTCGCTGCCTATTATAGATTTTAACGTTGTTTCTCTGGGAATGTCTTGATCTTATTTGCTTTCTCTCCAGCCATGATTTGTAGGTCCTCCTTCTCACAGGAGAAAGTTAATGCTGTACTTGTGGTTAGAATTAGTTAGAATTTGATGGTTCATCAGTCTAGAGTTATTTCTCATGCATTTAAAAGGTTAAGCCCTTGAACAGAGACTTGAAATATAGGTCTTCATAGGGAGCAAATACCATGTTTAATAATGCTTTTCTATCACTGCAGCTCCAGTTTGAAATTATTTAGTCATATAACATAGGAAATGGCTCCTCCAGCAAATGAAGGGTACCCATTTGAGTTCCCATTTGGGAAGTTAAAAATTCTCCTTTAAATGGAAAAATTATAATATGCCTTGGTTCTCTCTTCCCTAGAGGTAGCCCTGAAAAAAAGAGAATTCCCAGCTTTATTTTATTTTATTTTTTATCATCCTCCCCCTGATTTTGTCAGAATGCAAATTCCCCATATTGGACATTTTTTATCTTTAATGGTTAAATCAGTTAGATTAAAAAAAAATTAATGCTGGTTTTGCTGAGGCTGTGTCATGTTTAATGGAAATTAAGAACAAGACATTGAAGAAAAAAAAAGGATTTTGATATGATGCAACATTATGGTCACAATAGAACTCAACCAGGGGATTCCATGAGTAGCTTCCCAGTAGGACCATAAATAGACCTAAAGTGCTTATTTTAAATTTGTTCTCCACTTATTTTACTGCTCTTAGTTCTGTGATCTGAGATAATAATTGTACATCACTTAGCACAGGACCTGGCACATAATGTTAGCTATCATCATCATCTTCATCATCATCATTGTAGGGAATCCCTCCAATGGTGTGGATTGAAACTGCCGCAAGTCTCATTTTTCTTGGAGATTTTTATTTGCTATTTTAACATAATTAACATGTAGTGGATTTCCTGCCATCTAGGGGAGGGGTGGGGAGTAGGGGGGAAAATTTGTAACTGAAAGCTTTGTAAGGGTTAATGTTGAAGAATTACCCATACATATGTTTTGCAAATAAAAAGTTTTAATGATATAGGAAAAAAAGAGAGATTCTTATTTGCACCATTGTGTAAAGCAAGGAGTTTTAATCTGGAGCCTCTGAACTTGGTTTATCTATATCTATATCTATATCTATATATCTATATACACACATAAAATACACACATGCACACACATGTATATATGTACACATAACACACACATATTTATATAGAGCATACATACATGTATACATATACATATACATGTATCTATATAGTATACATGTACACACACACACACATATATATATATATGAATATATGCAGTTCAATATAATTGGTTTCCTTTGTAATCCTTTGTATTTCATTTTAAGCTTCTTAGAACATTATTCAGAGAATGAAGCCCAAAGGCTTCACAGACTGCCCTGGGGGGTCCATGCCCTGAGAAGGGTTCAGCTTTCATTCCCTGTACAGGCTGTCTCCCTTTGCCTCAGTGACATCCTGGGAATCTTTAGCTTCCTCCAAGTTTAGCTGGAAGGCTGCCTTTTGCCTGAGGCTCTTGCTGATCTCTCCCCTCCCCTCCACCCCTAAGCTCTTAAGTGTTTCCACCAATTACTTTGTATTTACTTGGGTAAATATTACCTCTGTTAGAATAGAAGCTTCCTGTAGAATATAACTTTCCCCAGGAAGACTTCCCAAGCCCTCTTAATTCTCTATGCTTTCCCTCTGTTACTTAATTTCTATTTGGTTTCTACAGAGCTTGCTTTGTATATTTTGATTTGCATGTAATTTCCTCAGTTAAATTATAATCTCTTTGAGGGCAAGAACTGTCTTTTGTTTCTTTTTGTATCCACTGTGCTTATTATCTTGCCATGCATTTAGTAGTTGCTTAATAAATGTGTATTAATTGATGTGAGGCTTGGATGTCAAAAAGGCAACCTTGTAACTTAGAAAACCACAAATTAACATTATCTCTATTTGATTGTATTTTTGTTTCTTTTGTGAAACTTTTCCTAATTACATTTTAGTCTGCTTTGGGCTGCACTTGGGAGGATATCCCTCTGATGTAGGATTGCTCTGTGTCTTTGAATCCCCAGCATAATAATAAGCATATTATTATTATTATATTATATATTTTTTATTATATTATATACAGTTATAACAGCGGGCATAATGAAGGTTTAGGAAACGAATGAAATTCTTTTTTTTTTTTCTATAGCCCTTCCCAGTTACCAGAGGCCTTTCTTTCCAGCTGTCAGGCCAGGGACTTTTGCCCCTCGTTTTGTGTGAGAGAAGGCTGAGACCTAGAGGGGAAAGGTACCTTTACTAAAATCCAAGCGCTGAGGAGGGTCCAAGCCAGCATTTGAATCCACAGCCTCTGACTCTCTGTTCACTGCCCAGAGACACTGAGCGGGGCTTGGCAAGGGCAGACATGCAAGGACAAAATTTTTCTTCTATAGAAACTTATATTTGAGAGGAGAAAAATGTCAGCCCAAGTAGATGAGTAATGAATTTCCGCAGCTGGAATGAGTTAGGGGATGGAATGAATGCTGCTTATTTTTGCCATTTCTTTTTCCTGCAGTTCTTAGAATTCCAGCATTTCAGCTCTGGAGAGGACCTCAGAGACTCTCCAGCCGGATCTCCTCCTTTTTACAGCTAAAGAAACTGAGTCTAGATCCCTGGGGGTAGGGAAGAAGGGGGAACTGTTCTGTGTCTCTGGGCAGGGTCCAGCTTAACTGCCTATAAAGTGGCTGCCTGCAGGGGAAGATCCCTTCCCCCCCAACCTCCCCCGACTCTGAGTCTTGAACCCCCTCCTGAGGCACAGCAGCCAAGGCTGCCATTGCTGCCTCTGCTCCCGAGGCTATCATGGCCACTGCCATCATCTGGGGTGTTCTGGAGAGGTGACAGACTTGCTGTGGCTTTGGCTTCTGGGATTGATTGAGCTGTTGCCAAGCAGTGCCAGGAGGTGGTGGTAGAGTTGGTGATGGAGCGGGGGAAGTATTGGTGCTGGTGGTCAGTGGTGGGGTCAGTTTGTGGCTGGACAGCGGCCCAGCCTCCCAGGCAGGTCCCCTGTAAAGAGAAGGAGGAAGAGGAGGAAAGGGGATCATGTGGACCATGGCCACCCTTTGAAGCCGACTCTCCTTGAAACCTCTTTTCTCTCGCTCCCATAATCTTTATTGTGCCTGTTATATGTCAGGTTCTGAGGCTGTAGACATAGCCAGGAGCCTCTTCCCCAAAGGGTCTGAAATTCCCTGTGGGGAGGAGGAATGAGCTATAGAAAAATAAGCAGATTTAAAATATTTATGGAATAAAGAGCAAGTATTTGGAGCTGGAAAGAAAGGCACTGGAGGGTCAGGAAGGGCCCCACTTGGGAGGTGGAGCTTGAGCTTAGCTTTGAAGAGCCCAGGGATTCTCCAAAGCAGAGATTGCAGCCCCCTCATTTAGTGAGGAAACTCCTTTATAAACTGGCCCAAGTCCCATGGTTAAGAAGTAGCCTCTGAACCCAGCCCTGATGCCTCCAGATTCGGGGTTTTTTCCAGGGCCTCATTTCCTTCCTATGCATTAGGACCCAAGCCCGAGATGCCAAGGGATGATTCCCAGAATGCAGCGGAGTGCCCTGGCACACTGTAGGTACTTAATAAATGCTTGGTGATTGATTGCCTGATGGATTCCGCCAGCTGCGCCTGCACTATGACATCCTTAATTTCCTTTCTCTAGTTTCTGCTCTTCTTCTAATTTGAACTTGGCTTATCTTGTTATTGTTGGCAGCCGTCCCTATCGGTTTGGAGTGAGCCTTGAGAGAGAGAAACTGGAAATGTATTGGTATTAGCTCATGGATATAATCACCTCCTACTTTATTTGATTTTAAAACATTTTATTGTCTCTTATTTTTACACCACAGTCATTACCCTTCCCTGTTGTTGAACTCATCCTTGTAACAAGAAAAAAACATTATAAAGTAAAATGAGACAACCCAGCGATCCCTCTGGGTGACTCTCTCTGCTAGGGATGCTACAGTCCCAGTCTCAGGAGTAGAAGGGATGTTTCATGATGAGTTACTGAGTTTCAAGTTTGTCAAATTTAATTGATTTAGTTTTGTTTACATTATTGTGGTAATTAGTTACATATGTAATTATTGTTTTGTTGGTTTTTATATTTTGCATGGCTTCAGTTCATATTAATTAGTCTTCCTTGTGGTTTTTTGTTAATTTCTTTTCTCTGGGCCTCAGTTTCCTAATTTGTAAGAATGAGAAATTGTATTCAGTTATCTCTAAGCTCCTTTTCAGCTCTAGATATTCTTTTTTAAGGTATCTTTTAAAAATTTTTTATTAAAGCTTTTTATTTACAAAACATATGCATGGGTAATTTTTCAGCATTGACCCTTGCAAAACCTTCTGTTCCAAATTTTCCTCTCCTTCCCCTCATTCTCTCCCCTAGATGGCAGGTAGTCCAATACATGTTAAATATGTTAATATATGTTAAAGCCAATATATGTATACATATTCATACAGTTATCTTGCTGCACAAGAAAAATCAGATCAAGAAGGAAGAAAAAAAAACCTGAGAAAGAAAACAAAATGCAAGCAAACAACAACAGGAAAGCAGCTCTAGATATTCTTGTGACTTCTCTCTTCCTTTTGGCAACTACCCTTCAGGTGTAGTCGACCCCTCTCTAGAATATAAGTTCTCTGAAGGCAGGAGCTATCTTGCTTGCTTGAATTTGTATCCCCCCATTTCTCTATTGCTGTGAATAATACAAATAGCCCATTGCTTGGCACATAAATTCTTTGTGCATCTGTCTGTCTGTCACCTTCCTATCTTCCTTTTGTAGGATCTTTGTGGTCTGTACACTTACAGACCTTTCTCTGAACTCCTTGAGGCTGGATCAAAGGATGTGAACAGTTGGTGATTTTTTCCCCTTATCATTCCAAATTATTTTTGAGAACATCGCCTACCATTTTAAACCAAGTGCTGCAATATTTCAGGACTTCTGGGCTTCCCTGATCTGGGCTTTCTCTCTCACACTCTGCAGTGGTAGAACACTACTGCCTCTTCCTCCAAGGCCATCTTGGTAAAGGGCATCTGTGAATGCTGGTGCTTCCTTCAGGGTCCAACTGCGGAGGTCCTCTGGGAGCCTTCTTTCTTCTTCTTCTTGGTTAGCATTTTCTTCCTTTTCTGATTATGGGATGTTTAATTAGGGTCCAAGGTCCAGAGCTGGAAGAGACTTCAGAAGCCATTTAGGTCAGCTCCTTAATTTTACACATGAGGAAACTGGCCCAAGAAAGTGAAGGGATTTAGGGTTATAGCTGTAGAGCGAGAAGGGACCTCGGCTTCCATTCAGATTTACACCCTCCTTTCAGAGATGAGAAAACAGATCAGGCACCCTGATTACAGAACCAGATTCTTCCCACTGGGCCTGTGGCCTCCCCAATAGACATGAACAGTTTGAGGGAAGGCTGTTCTTGCTTTGCCTTTGGAGTCCCCCAGGGTCCAGCACACTCCCTAGCTTGTAGTGGGTGAGCCTTCTATAAAAGACTTATTTAGTAGTCTCCTCTGAGCTCTAAATCTCTGGTACATATAGACCCCCAGATGCCCTGAGCCTGGGCAGACCCTCTCCTTGTACCCATGAGGCATTTTAAATTTAAAAAGGAGAAACTTTGAGCAGTCCTTGCAAAAAGTTTGTTACAGACACAGAACCAGACACAGTAGAAATCATTTCCTTCACATAGTGTGTCTTCAACCCTGTAAGTCTCATCCATTGGGCCCCACAGCTATTGCCTCTTAGTTTGTCCCATTATGTCTCTTTAGAATTGAAAAGCCTTGGAGCGAGTGTTTCTTATGTGACCCAGGATGTGGGCTTGAGATGGTGGATGGAGGAGGAAGAAAAAGCAATTTGGATCTAAGTTGACCTGGGAAGGATGTCAGAGCTGAATCCTGCTAGCCTCCCCCCTCCCAGTCCTGATGAGTGTGAATGCTCACTAATTACCATATGATCTTACCATCAGGCAACAGGACTCTTTTTAGAAGTGTGAAGGAAATCATTTTAATTTAGTGGAAGGATTTTTGAAGGTCTAATTTTGTGTAAAGTGCCGAGGATAGAGCAGGGTCAGAAAGCTATGGAAGTAATTTCACGGACACTTATGAGGTTTGGGAAGGAGATTGCTAAAGCATTTATAAGTACAAGTGCTTGGTTGATTTTTTTAAAATGTTTTATTGTCTCTTATTTTCATTCCACAATAATTACTCCTCCTTCTCATGTTGAGCCTGTCCTTGTCATAAAGAAAAACACTTAAAGTAAAACAAGAGAACCCAGGAACTACTTCTGCCAGAGGACACTGCAGTTCTAATCTCAAATGTAGAAGGGATTTTTCCATGTCAAGCACAGTACTAAATACACAAGGAAAATATCAGTGAACAAGATGACTCTTGCCCTCCCCAAGCTTGAATTCTGATGCAGGAAGGCAACTCAAAGTGGGGAGTTAGAAGGAGAAAGGGTGCAGGTGGGATGGCTGGAGATGTGGGGAGGTACAATGAGACCTGGAACCAAGCAAGATGAGACCCAAACTGATTCAGAGCCCGAGGTGGTTTGGAGCAGAATTCAATTCTCCAGTGGGGAGGGATTGGAAAGATAAACCAAGTGGAAATGGCGTGGCTCGAGCTATCTGGGAACCATTAGGAATGACTTATTTTGCATTTATTCATGGGCTTGTCATGAAGTTTAAACATGTGACATTTCCCAAAGAACACGGAAAAATTCACTCCACGTAAGCAAGGCATATCTGATTGTATTAGGTCTCCTTTGAGAGTCACAGTTTACACCTGGGCTAGTGCCAGTGGATGGATAGAGTTCAGTGGAAAACCACATTATATCGACACTAGACTGTCCCCCTCCCATCCCAAAGAGGGATTGACTCACCGTGTCTAGAAAAGCCACTACCAGAATTCAGGATCCTGGAATCTTAGCTTGAGAGCTGGAAGGACTCGGAGCTTGGGGTGTCTAAACTCATTTTACAAGCGGGGATACTGAGGCCCACAGAGATTGAGCTCTGGGTAGGAAATATCAAAGGCGAAACTTGAACCTGGGCCCTCTGCCTTCAAAGTCAGTAACTTTCTCCACTCTACTCTGTGATACCTTTCCTGTAACTTCTGGTAAATGAGACACAGAAGGCAGCAGAAATATTTCCACTATTTCATGTTTATAAGGAAGTCACTGTATACCGTAAAGCCATAGACAAATAGGAGCCCTTATTTTTTAGGTGAATGTTTGTTGAGGAGGGAGCCCTTGCGGAAATCTTCCTTGTAGAGGTCTAGAGCCCTACATCTGGATCAGAGGACCTCTAGGGGCTTCAGCCTCCTCTTCTGTAAATGAGGTGATTAATCAAGGCTACCTCCATTTCTAAACCTCTCTGGCTATGATTAAATGACTTCTAGTCCTAATTTCCCTGGTCTTTACAAATTGGCTTTCTCTGGTGGCTTAAAAATAATTATTTAAAATTTTGAGTTCAAATTCTGCTCTCTCTCCCATCTCCTCCTCCCTGAGATGATAAAACAATCAAATAATGCAATAAAACATTTCTGTATTAATCATTTTGTACAAGTAGACTCAAATAAAAGAAAAAAATGAAAGAAAGGAAGTGAAAAATATCATGCTTCAGTCTGTATTCAAATATCACTTCTTTCAAAAGAGACAATTGGCTTCATAATTAGCCCTTTGGGATTGTCTTGGATTATGGTCTTGCTGGGAATAGCCTTCTCATGCGATATTGCTTTCACTGTATACAATGTTCTCTTGGTTCTGTTCACTTTACTTTGCATCAGTTCATGTAAGTCTTTCTAATTATCCTGCTTCTCATTTCTTATAGTACAGTGATATTCCATTACAGTCATATACGGCAGCTTGTTTAACCATTCTCCAATTGATGGACGTCCCTTTCATTTCCAATTCTTAGTCAATTTAGTGACTTTTCTAATGGAGGCAGGCCTGGGTGCTTTCAATCAGTTAACCTTTATTACACTAGACACTAAAGGATATAAAAAGAGGCAATAGATAGTTCCTGCCTTCAAGAGCTTAGTTTCATGGGAGAGACACATGCAAACAAAGATATAAAAAGCTCTCTGCAGGACAACTAGGAAATAATTAACAGAAAAAAGGTATTAGAATAAAGAAGGATTGGGGGAAGCTTCTTAGAGAAGGTGAGATTTGAATTAGAACTTCTAGGAAGCAAACTAGATGGATTTGAGGAGGAAAAGCACCCTAGGCCTGGAGGATAAGGCAGAGAAAGCTCTGGGGGTGAAGGGATGGAGGGTCTAGTTCTGGGAGTATCTTAGAGAGTTGTCTGAGGCTCTATGTCAGACAGGCCTTGGGGATCCAATTTTCTGGATTCCCCAAGGTCCAGTCTGCCATGGTCCCTCTCTTGGTGAATTCTGCCAACCCCAAAGCCATTTTTCTCATGTTGAACAGTGAGGAGGATTATTGTACGCAGGTAGATCTCTTTTCATCTTGACTCCAGGTCATCTTCATTAAACTCTAAGCTTTCCTGTAATCTGGGGAGTCTCAGCTGGCTGAAAAGTTTGTAAGGTACATGTAAGGCAGCAGTGAAAGTGTGTACATATGTGTGTCCATAAGCACTTTAGCCTTTTAAAAAGTTTGTTGCTACTTTTTGGGTTAACTTGACTCATTTCCCATTATCTGCCTCTCACTGACATAGAACCTTCCCTTGTCAGAAGGAAGGAGTCAAGTAGAAGAAAGGAAGAACGTGTTAGAAAAAGGGAAGAGGTTCTTTTTTTTATCATTTGTCAGTGCTCTGGAAGACACTTTGGCCTTTGCCTGGAGCAGCTTGGCTCTTGGAAGCTGTCCCTTTGCCCTGGCTATCCTAATGGGCACATGGCTACCCTGCTCTTTCACCATCATTTTTGTTGGCTTGCTTTCCTGCTTGTAAAAGGGACTCTTTGGGAAGCCCACGGTTCAGAGTTCTGTTTTTAGCCACAGAGTCGGTACAATTAAGCTGGCTCCTTTTTTATAGTGAGATCCAGGATGTGGGGATAGACAGGGCCAGGAAGCAAAGGCCTCCAGTCTGTCACCTGAAGCCTTTGGTTTGCTCAGGCTGAATTCTTTGCTCAAGAAGAGAGTTCTTCAAGCAATGGCTGAAAAATAGAAAGACTTGGTCATGTTTTTGATCAGGGTTCTTAACTTTTTGGGAGGTCATGGACCCCTGAGGCACTCAGCTGTATGGAGGACCCCTTCTAAATGCATAAAATAAAATATACAGAATTGCAAAGGAAATCAGTGATGTCAGAATTAACTCACAGCTCCCAAGAGCCCAAGCCCTTCCTGCTTGAGGGTTTGTGAATCATACATTTGTTCAGTTTCAGAATGAAGATCATGGAGTTTTAGAGTTTGGAAGGGTCCATCTTCTTCCACCTGTATCCCACTCAAGAGACAAGTGACTAAACAGCCCTGCTTGAAGACCTCCAGTGAGGGGTCCCCCACTGCTTCCTGAGGCAGTCCCCTTTCCTGCTGGGTCAGTTCTCTTTGTAAAGAAGTTTTTCCTGCCTGACATCAAGCTGAAATTGTCCTCTTAGGGATTTCAATTCAACTACAGCAAGAATAATAGCTAACATTTGCATAACACTTTTTTTTTCGAAGCATTTGACAAATAAATATACTCTCATAATGGCTTCTAAGGCCATTAGGTACCATCATTACCCCCATTTTACAAATGAGGTGCCATTGGAATCTTCCTTTTACAGATGAGGAAACTGAGGCTGACTGTCACTAAGAAACTGAAGCTTAAGTTCAGAGTAATACAGCTGGTAAAGATCTATGACAGGTCTCCCTCATTCCCAATTCTAGCATTTTCTCCACTTTAGCACCTAGTCTAGAGATCAGCAATACATGGGAAATTTGCACAGCCTTTATGTAGACCCAGGATGCATTTAGGAAGTTTTTGTGTTTGGATACTGAATCCTGTGACAGTCTGGATCACTGGGACTGGGTTTCCTGAACTCAGCTTTTAAAAATTGCAATCTTCTCCGTGTTTCCACTAGGCAAGACTAGAAATAAGATTTTTTTTTATTGGATAATCCAGGTTTCTGAAACCTGGGCAACCTCTCCTTGGAGCTCACAGGAAGATAGATTCAGGCAATCCAGTCTAATTTCACTTTACACAGGAGGAAACTGAGGCAGAGAAGGGTTGACCAAACTCTCCTAACTAGCTGGGACATTTTGAACAAACCTTTTTAGTAGCTGCAGTTTGGTGATAGAGATGGAGCCTTGGGTTTTAGAGCCCTGGGTTCAAATCTTGGCTCTGCTATTTAGTAGCTGGGTGACCCTGGGCAAGTAGTTTGACTTCCTGAACTCTAGGTGGAGAAGAGACTAGCCAACCTCTCCATTGTCTTTGAGAAGAGAACCCTAAGGGGGATCGGGAAGAGTCACCTGACTGAAACCACTGAACAGCATCACCACAAAGTGCTTTGCAAACCTTAAAAAGTTCCATGGAAATGCTTTTTAAAATTATCAATATTATATCATGCTATACCCTTTGTTATGCAAGAAAGATACAGTAAAAGGAACTACCCACTATTGTGATCTAAAACGTGAGGGGCTTGGAGTTGATTCTTAGTGATAACTCCCATTTTACTAATACTTTACAATTTGTAAAGCACTTCCTTGAAAGAATATTATTCAACTGTTATTCCCATTTTATAGGTAAGAAAAATGAGGGGCAGCTAGGTGGTGCAGTGGATAGAGAACCAGCCCTGAAGTCAGGAGGACCTGAGTTCAAATTTGATCTCAGACACTTAATACGTCCTAGCTGTGTGACCCTGGGCAAGTCATTTAACCCCAATTGCCCAAGCAAAAAGAAAAAAAAAGAAGAAAAAAAAAGAAAAATGAGGCTCACAAAGGGGAATTGGCTTTTTTCAGTCAGATGAATTCCCCAGTTTTTTGCTCCCAAATCCAGAGTCCTGTCCACTGCCTCAGAGCATGAGAGGGCTAACAAAGTATCTTACATGATTATTTCCCTTATACCTCACAACGGTTTCTCTGAGGAAGGTTGACCTAATGTGGTTATTTTTGCTGTGTGTGAGGGATCTGTCTGAAAGAAGTTGAGTAGCAGCCTGGAGGTCTCACAGCCTGTAAGACACCAGAACCTGGAATCTGGAACCTGGAGGCCTTGGACCCCAAACCCTTGGAAATCCTTGCTGTAAATTATTTGACTTTTGCTACCGTCCCACAAAACATCAAACCTAAGCTGTCGATTCAGAATTGGAAGGGATCTTAGGAGCCACTGATCCCAGTTCCCTCCTATTACAGATGAGGAAACTGAGGCCCTTGGCAGGGAAGAGGTGGTTTGTTCAGGCCCGACAGCTGGAAAATGAACCATCTCCAGTGCTTCTTCCTAGGTCCCATGATTCCTAAAGATAACACTTGGGAATTTTTGTGGTACAGAGCCCAGCTTAGGTGCAGCTGGGAGTGGGGGAGGGGAGGATTCAGGCCTGCTGCCTTGACCCTCAGCTGGACAAAAGACTTCCTTTCCCTTTACAACAAGTCCCACTCTTGTGGGGATAGGGCTTGGAAACTTTAGAACTTTACTGTTAAAAAGACTAAACTGACTAAATCCCTCCAAAGCAAACAGGGGGCCCAGAAACAGCTGCAAAAATAGGATTGTTTGGGAAAAAAAGTAGGAGCAGACCCAGGATGTTAAAGTATCTGCTACATCTCAATTGAGGTTGAGTTACTCCCCGGAATAGAAGTGGGGAGTCCCCAAGGAAGTGTAAATACTACCAAGGACTGCTACAACATTATCGATGGGGATTCGTGTTTTACAAACCAAAATGGAAGACCTTCTACATTTTGGCTTTTATCAAACGCCAAAGATGATTACTGACTGAGCCCCTTTCAAACATCGTCCAGGACTCAGAGCCCCCTTTCAGGTGGTTTTCTGCTTGCTGATGGAAAAAAAAAAAGAGTCTGGGTTAGTGAACAGAGGAACCTGGAGGAGAAAGAAATTACAGTCAGATGTGAGGTTCGAGTCAAAACAAACGTTTCTTTCAGGAGATGAAAATTGATGGCTTGTTCCTAAGGAAAAAAATCGATCATATTTTTCAAGTTCTTAAGCTGGTTTTTTGTTTCTTTTTCTGAGGTGAAGTGATCCGCTTAATTTTGCGGAGAATGGACTGTGATTTAAAAGTAAAATGTTGCCGCTGACTTGAAGAAATAGGAGCTCACCTTTTTTCCTCCCCAAAATAATTCTGAAGGCAGAAACCCTTGATCAGGCATTTTAATGAATTAAAGGTGTTTCAGGGAAAAGTCAAATAAAAGAAAGACGAATTATGGAAACGAGGCGATTCTTGGATGAGGCATTCATTGAAGTGATTGAGTGTGGGTTGAACCCTGTTAAAACAGAAAACATGGTGGAAGTCTGGATTGTAAAGCTCAGGGCTGGAGAATCTGGAAGGGGCCTCCTTCTCATTCTCATCATTTAGAGTCTGTTCCAGTGTGACTTTGGACAAGTCACTCGCCCTCTCCAAATGATCTCCTATTCCGTTTTCTATTTAGATCTCCTTTCCACATGACAACAGGGAGAGATAGGATTGCTGGAAATAGCCCCACTGGCTCTGTGGGTGTCCTGAAGTCAAGAGAAAGTGAGAAAGGCGCCCATCACGATGGGTGGGAGCCCATGATTGATTATGTAAGAATGTAGTCAATCATGCTAGGAGAAGGGAAGGGAAGGGGAGCTATCTGCCAGTTTTCTCACTAGGACACAAGGTCCAAGAGCCAGGGACTGTTTATCACTTTGTCTCTGTTTGCCTTGAATCCCGTCGGTACCTGCTCATCCAGTGAAGAAATGAAGGACCCTGGCTCCAGGCTTGCTCAGATACATCGCTATTCCTGTAACGAAGGAGAGCACTCCCATTGGCTCGCTATTATTGGCCTGCTGGTCCCAGGAATGGCCCATTCTAGAGTCCTGGCCTTGGGGGAGTGGGAGTTGGGGCTCAGGTTCCCTTTGTGTGGTGAGGGTGGGGACAGAGCAGGTGCTGCTAGGAGAGCCTGGGTTCAGGCTGGGATTAGGAGGAATATTAAAGGAGCTGTGTTCTAAGACTGGCAGCTCTCAGAGGTCTCCCAGGCAAGGTGAGAGTCCGGCTTCTTGTGCTGAGACAGGACAGAAGTGCTGCTTTGGACTCCTTACAGGCTCCATTTTCTTACAGGTTCTCATTCTCATATTTGTGGGCTTTGTGGCTACAAGCTGTTCATTTGTTTGGGAGGGTGCATTTTGTAAGTATTTACCCAACTCAAACCAGTCTTAGAGAGTGCCGGGGGCATTGAGAAGTTAAAGACCTTGCTGAGGGTCACACAGCCAGGACGGGTCAGAGGCTGGACCTGAACTTGACTCCAAAGCCAGCTCTCTGTCTCCTATCCCATTCTGCCTCGTGGGGTCCTGGAGTCATGAACTTCAAGCTCATTTATTCTCTCCTGTCCCACCTGAGGACACAGATGCAGAAAAAATCTGGACATTTCTAATTCAAATCTGAGCCTTTCCCATGATTCCCTTCCCCAGACTTTTTGTGTCTCATTTTTTTTTCTTGGCAGAATGTTGTAAACAGAAGCTATTGCCCTCTGGTTTATTGGGTAATGTTAAGTCTTCGGGCATCATGGTGTACTGGGACTCTTGTGACCTTCTGGTGTCTTTGGGAGGTAGTTTGATTATTGGGCGCTTTATTGGGTCATCATCCCTTTGGTGGATTGACACTTTCTCAGATGTGAGCATCCCTTCTAGGAATGTGTGTTAGAACACCCAGGTTCCTTGTCATCCAGTGAGACGCTTGTGTGTCTTTCTCATAGATATTTGAGGTCAGGGACCAAGCTGTCTAGCTGCTGTTTCTTACTTTTGCTGTGCCATCAGTCCATCTTCTTTCTAATCCTACATTTCCTGGATTATATTTAAAAAAAAACCAATTCAGATGTGGAAATTATAATTGCAGCCTCTTTAGGTATGTGTCTTCATTGTCATTTGACTCACTTGTAGTTTTGAATCTTTGGAAAAAGTGACATTATGTGATTGTCAGCCATATTATTCTGTCAGGAATATATCAGAATTAAAGTGATTTTTTTTGTTTGTTTTTGTTTTGAGGAATAGTTTGGGATTATTGAAAGTGACATATAATTTAAGTGCAGTTTATTTAGCTCCTCCATTTTTTTTTGTTCAATTTTAGGTTAGAGTTATTGTTCGTCTCTGTGCTGAATTCTCTAACTCGGGGGCCAGCCATCTAGCTGAATGTCATGGTTGGGACACTAAGCATTCTCATCCATTTAGTTTTTCCAGTATGGATTGTTAAGCTCTCTTATAGATCAAAGATTCAGTCGAGGTCCATTAGTATTTCTGGGCTTGATGTGGTCAGCACAAGGCTATCTGCAAGAAATTGTATCTGGAGGGACCTTGCCAACTATAGGGAATCCCTTCTACCTTTAGACTTTGTGTTATTAAACTAAGTTTTTAATTAAAATAAAATCACATTAATGGGATATAATATAGCTCTTTTTGTAAAGTACACAAAAGCTGCCTTGCTAACTCAATCTTGTCTTTTGTGTGGGCGATTACTTATATGTTATGGTTTTAAGATTCTGTTTCTTTGGATGCTTTTAAGATGGTGAATTGTTACATGTATTTGCTCTTTCTGGTAGACGGTAACACTGACTTTGAGGGCCATTAATAACACAGAATGAATGGGGAATGGGAGCCTGGGGGTGATCCAGATCGATTGGATTGGTTCATGGTAGCCACAGAGAAAAGTCCAAAATTGGACTGCAAGTTTCTGTGGATGTTTCGGGTTATCTTTCTCCAAATCAAGACAACCACATACTAGGTGAACCTCTGAGGCAGTCTGAACCCCCAGAAGGTAGCTTTCTAGCTCTCCTAATCCTGAGGAGACTTGAGAAGTTTAGCACTTTAGGTTTGATTGTGAAGCTCTTGAAGGGATCACATTGGTATTGATCTGTTCAATCCCCAACTTGAATGAAGTCTGTACCAATGCCAATAGTGTGTTAAGGTTGTAGGTTTAAAATATTAAACAAAACATATGCTCAGACACAGTGAGAAGATGCAGAGACACTGCCCCTCCCCATCCATGCTGACACCTGAGAGCCCACAGTGGCAGATGGGGGTGAATTTGAGAGGGGTGGAATGGAGTGGGAGTACTGAGGCCGGGGCTTCAGATCCTGGCTTTTCTACTAGCTGTGGAATCGTGGGTCAGCAGCTTCCATTTCTGCCTTTGAATGGCAGGGAAGGGGAGTCCCACTGCATCCAGTCCCTCCTGTACCTTCTGACTCCAACGTTCTGTCATCCTAGTCCAAGAAGTCCAATTTTTTTTTGCTCTTGCCCATTTTACTGCCTTGTTCTATACCTAACCCTGCTTCTGTCGAGGAACCCTTGGATTTCAGACCTGGAGGGACTCTAGGGACATTCTCATTTTGCTTCTGTTTCACCGATGAGGTAACAGGCCGACAGATTCAAGGGACTTTCTTAAATTCTTTGACTCTGTTTCCCCATTGTTCCTATGATGTAGAATTGTGAGAAGAAAATGGGATAATGCATGTTAAATATTCGAAAACCTTAAAGCAAGTGCTCTTATCAGCATTTTGGGCGTCTCTTTTCATTTATTTCTCACCATTCTTGACATTGAGAACAGGAGGAATAGGTATCCTCTGAAATGATGTTTATTATTTCAGCTTGATTAGCCCATGGAAAGAAGGTGTTTTATCAAAGATCCTCATTAGAAGTGGAGATTAAGAGAGAACAGATGAGCAGCCCAGGAGGACTCCATGGATCCAGTGGATTTGAAGGGCTTTGCTAATGCGTGCTCAGGTTTCAGAATGTATGGGGAGATGGAATGCCTCTGTGTCTACTCGAGGTGCCTAAACTTATATTGTGTTTAACATTTTAAACCTACAACTTTAACACTTTATTGGCATTGGTGAAACTTTGTTTGACTTGGGGATTCTTTTTAGATTATTTGTTAACAAAGGTATGTTGTACCTTTGAAGGGCACAAAGAGCTCTCTCAATACTTAGTGGATTGATACAATCTGAACAAATGACTTAAAAGGGACCAGATCTTTTGAACATTTTTTGACAAAGCTAGAAGAGAACAGATCTTGCTTTTTTGAACTAATATTTTTGTTAATTCTCCTTGTTTACATATAGATATTATTTAAGAATCTGTTTATCTCATATCACCCTTACCTCCCTAGCAAGTCTTCCTTAAAAAAAAAGAAAAGAAAAAGAGTAACACAAGAAAAACTGACAATTCATTGTCCCCGACAAAAGGCGCCATATTCTACACCCTCAGGGTCTTTTAGATTTCCTGAGAAAAAAAGGAATTCTATTTCTTCCCCTGTTCTTTGGAGCCATGGTTGGGCATTAATGAACAATGTAGTGTCTGGCTCCCTTTTTTTGTATATGATTTTCATTTATATGATTATTGTTGTCACTGGGTATATTGTAAGTCTTTCCCTGCATCTATGCATATAAGTCTTGCCATGTTCCTCCCAATTCCTCATATTCTCTGTTTCTTATGGCGCAGCAATATTTGGTTACATTCATATGCTACAAATTCTCTCACTCTTCCCCAGCTTGTGGGCCCTCACTTTGTTTCTAGTCATTTTTCCCTCCCACAAAGAGTGCTTCTATTAATATGTTGGTCCATATGGGACCTTTTTTTCTGTCTTTAACTTTCTTAAGGTACATTTCATTGCCATCTAGGCAGAGTAATGGATAGATTCCCTAGACTTGAGTCAGGAAGTCTTGAATTCAAATATTACTTCAGATCCTGACCTGGTCACTTAATTTGTGCTAGCCTCAGTTTCTTCATCTGTAAAATGGAAATACAAATAGAACTTACCTTATAATAAGATACGGTTGTTGTAAAGATCCCAATAAATATGTATCAAGCATTTTATGAACCGTAAGGGGACATATAAATGTTATTATTGTTGTTGTTACCTCTGGGTTTAGAGCTATGAACATTATAATGACTTTTCTTACTTCCACGTCACTTTGCAGAATCGTTTGGACCAATCTACAACTCCACCAAAAGGACTCTTAGATGCTGCCCTTCTTCCCCCAGTCCCTCCAATACCAGCTACTTCCTTCTTTTGTCATCTTTTCCAGTTTGCTGGGTGTGAAATGAAGCCTCAGAATGATTTTATTTTTTGTTTCTTTAATTATTAGTGACTCATGGTGATCTTTCCTATGGTTGTACTATTATTTAAAAAACAACAAAAGCCCAGGGTTACTAAATTCTCAAACTTGTCCACTTTTGTGAGCCCAGATTTGAATAGAGAGTGCCTCTGGGACTGGTTATATAAGAAGGAACGGCGTTTGAAAGTGAGTTGGCTTGATCAGAATGTCTGGTAATCAGCTGGATGCAGATTCCATTGACGTATGCTAGAGATCATCGGTCTAAAAAGAAAGTTTCATTGCCAGACCAATTAGTTTGAAGGTCAAATAAATTTTTAGGCAGAGTTTGAACTAGGGAACAGTGTAACTCCTAAGCTAAGCACCCAGAGTTCCTGGATGACCCATTCTGAATGGTGATGGAAGTTCATGCCTTTTTTTCCCCCTCCAGTGGTTTGGTCCAATGGATGCTCCTGCTTTTTGGCTCTTAGCAGTCCTATGTAAGGCAGGGACTGCCTCAGTTCTAACAGTTAGCTTTTTCAATGTTAGTTGAGTTCCTCCCATCCCCAGTCTAAGATTAGCTAAGAGTTAATCTCTTTTTCTGGGAGGAAGTGGCATATTACAGGATTAAAATTTTAGTTCAAGAGACCTGTGGAAAGCTCTGTATGTAGTCTAGTCTCCTTACTAAAGTGACTTTTCCAGTCATAAAGAGAGTAGTTAACTTTGAACTAAGTCTTTTGTCACGTGTGTTTTGGCTCTTTCTAATGTGTGACTCTGTTCCAGTCTGAGCCCTGGGTTCGAGTGCCATAGAAACGTAATTCTAAAAATTGATGGAATGTTGCCTTTGTTGATCTTGATGATATTTGTCTTTTTGATAAGGGGTTCGATATAGGAGGAAATAGAAGCAAATTGCTTAAAAAGAGGTTTGGGGTGATTTGAGTGTTTCAGTGCTCTGTGATGTTCTTGGCCCTGGTTACTGTGGATAATCGAGTTATTAGCCCTGTGTGTCTGGCATTTTCACAATGCTGGCTTGTTTTGCCTTTTGGATGTGGTAAATCCAGGCTCAGCCTGTTATTCCAGCCTGGGTTTGACATAATAATAAAAACTCACATGAACCCTTGCTGGTTTACAGTGAGGCTGTACAATATTCTGGATCAAGTCTGCACTTGGAGTCAGGAGGAGCTGAGTTCAAATTCTTCCTCTACTACTACCTCTGGGACTCTTGATGAGTCATGTAAACTGTGTGTGCTGCAGAAAACTTAGGGACTCTCTCTGCTTTGTGTTTGTGATGGAGATTAGACAGCTGATAGATCTTTATTTTTAAATAGTATTTTATTTTTCCAGTTACACACAAAGATAGTTTGCAACACTCATCTTATGTTCCAAGTTTTTCTTCCTCCTTCTCTCCACTGATGTAAGTTAATCAATGCAGTTTTTCTAAACATATTTCCTTATTCATCATGCTGTACAAGATAACTCAGATCAAAATGGCAGGGACTGATAATTGGCAGGGATTGGTAAATGACAGGGACTGGTAAATGACAGGGATTAATAATTGACAGGGATTGGCAATTGGCAGGAATTAATTGACAGGAATTAGTAATTGGCATGGATTGGTAAGTGACAGGAACTGGTAACTGACAGGAATTTGTTTGCTATCTAGAAGGCTTTTTCCTTTTCATTCTGTGTTTATTGAATTTTTACCCACCCTTTAAATTCTACCTCAAAAGCCATTTCCTCCAGATGCTCCTGTATTTGTTAGAGTAGCAAAGAACAGTCCATTTTGGCAGGAACATAGAGTTGGAATAATATGAAATGAGTCTGAAAAGTGCTAGGATGGAACAATATTGAGGAAAGCCTTGAATGCCAGGCACACGGGGGTTGTATTTTACCCAACAGACAAAAGAGAGAAATTGAAGAATTTTTTTTGTCTAAAGCAGTATACATGATCTAACATTTGTAGTAGCATTGAGGAATTGGGAAAATCAATTGGAAGATTATTGCAGTAATCCAGACACCTGGTAATGAAGACCCGTGTGGTAGCATTGGAAATTGAGGGAGGTCATTGAGACCTAGAGAGTTCAAGCTTGCCCAAAGTCACACAGTCAATAAGGGGATGGCAAAGCCAGAATTTGAACTGACAGATCCTGTGACTTGTGATATGAAAAGCATTAACTGGTAATTAGCTGGGATTGGTAATTGACAAGAATTAATAATTGGCAGAAATTGGTAATCTACAGGAAATTGGCAATTGGCAGGGACTGTTAATTGACAGGGATTGGTAATTGGCAGGAACTGGTAACTGACAGGATTGGTAAATGATAGGGCTTGGTAATTGGCAGGGACTGGTAATTGGCAAACTGGTAATTGACAGGGATTGGCAATTGGCAGGAATTAATTGACAGGAATTAGTAATTGGCATGGGTTGGTAAGTGACAGGAACTGGTAACTGATGGGAATTTATTAGGCAGAAAGAAAATCAACAGATAAACCCAAGGCTTTGGACGTGGGAGACTTGGGAAATGATGATGTCATGATCTGATATAGTGATGTCTGAAGGCTGAGTTAGTTCAAGGGTTAACAAGCTGAATTTTGCATGTTGAATTAGAGATCTCCTGGAGATCCTCAGGAGACAATTGGGGATATGAATTTAGAAGAGCAGTCAGGATTGTAGCTGTAGTATTGGGAATCATCAGCGTAGAGGTGGATATGGAAGCCTGGTTGATGAATGAGAGGAGAGACTAAGAAGAGATGCTTGATTGAAAGATTATACACCCCTGTAGGCCAGGGATTCTGTCTTTTATATTTTTATTCCCAGGGCTTGCTCCAGTGCCTTACATATATAGTAAGTAACTGTCAAACTGAATTAAGTTGATGGTCACCTTGGGCACATCAAATCACTCTTTTAGCCTCAGTTTCCTCATCTGTAAAATGAGGGAATTGTTCCAGATGCCCTCTGAGATCATTTGTATATCTCTGGTCCTCTGATCTACAATCAGATATCGATTCCCATGAATTCTCATGGTGGTGATAAATAAACTCTCAGCTTAGAACAAAATCATGCCGATGGAATTTGAAAAGTCTGATATCCCTACAAAAATTCTCTTTGGGGCCGTTCTAATTTAACAGTTTTCATTATTAAAGAACTAAGCTGCCTTGTGTTCTTGACTGGACCAGGGTTTACTCCACTTGAGATTTCATTTCTGAAAGTTATTAGTGACCATTCTGCATCAGTAAACCCTTATTTCATCCATTCATTCCAATGATGCATATAAAGGCTGAGCTGGGTTCAAATCTGGATTCTGCTGCTTACTATCTCTATGACCTTGGACAGTTAGCTGGGCAAATTTCCTTCTCTCAGCTATACTTTTCAAATGAGGGCTTTAGACTAGATGACATCCAAAAGCTCCTTTTAGCTCTAGATCCATGAGGTCATGAACAAGAATAGAACATCAGACTGTATCTGTGGAAGGAAGTAGTGGGGTCTCTATTACTCAGAGATCTTCAAGGAAAGATTCGATGCCCATTTTCTGAAAGATTTTGTAGATGAGTTTCTGGTTCAGACTAGAGGTCTCTCCTTCTTTTGGAGGCAGTGTGGTACACTGGTTAGATCTCATGACTTGGAATCAGGAAATCCTGATTTTGAATTCTGCCTCAGACACTTCACTAACTGTGTGGCTTTGAACAAATGGGAACCCTTCTGAGCCTCATTTTCCTCATCTGTAGATAGGGGGAAGGGACTTAACCTCTGAGCTTCTTGTAGCTCAAAATTTCTGACTCTGAGATTTTATGTATCTGTGAAGATGAACTTCATCTTTTCAACCTAGCCAGTATTTAGTCCTGGGTATCGTTTTGGAGAGAAATGGCTTCATTTAATTAGCTCTCCTCCCCATTAATGATGTGTTAATAACAATGCTTTTTAGTAAACCAAATTCTCCAAGTCTTTTGGAGTGCTTTGGATCGGGCTGCTTGGGAAGTTCTCTGGAAGTAGTTAATGGAGAGGGAAATGTAGGACATACTTCTTTTGGGGGAAGTTAGAATATATGGAATCAATCAGTACAACATGTGACTGCTTTTGAATCCTGAGTGAAATATCTTTTGAAAAACAGACTACTCAAATCATTACCTTTATCATTTAGCTCCCCTTGGGGAACATTGCAAACCGATTGCTTTCATTCAGCCAGGCATCCTGGAGGTGGGCTGTGCTGTGCAATGCACAAAAATGTCAGGAGGCAAAGCCTTTCCTGCCTCGTGGCAGACCTGAAGTATCTTCTGTCAGTACTGAACATTTTAGAGCTGGAAGGACCTGGCTCATCTCTTCTTTCATTTTATGGGTAAAGAAATGGGGTCCTAGAGAGCAAGGAAAACATCATATTTTATACTTTGCTTTACATTGTTAAATATGCAATTTTCCTTTCTGTTGGACAAGATCCCTGATTTCATCAGCTTAGGGTATTCCCAATGTGGAAACTTGTTCCACCCATTCGATGAACAACTTCTCTGCAATGTAGTCTCAGAGAATTGTTTGGGAGCACCAAGAGTCTCAATGAAGTCATGACCACCCACAGAAGCAGTGCTTGAACCCAAGTTTTTCTGGCCATTGGTGCTGTGGGGACTCTCCCAGGGTTCTGAAGAGGGAGTGGTGATTGGGGAAAGACCACAGACCTGCCAGTTTTATTCAGTAAGCATTTATTAAGCACCTACTATGTGCCAGAGGCTCTCTGAATAACTCCCTTCATTTTACAGATGAAGAAAATGAGATTGTAGGAGTTTGCCACATGTCCAAGGTGTCTCACACTGTGTGAGGTGGGATCTGAATCCAGGTCCTCTGATCCCAAGGCCTGTATCCCTTCCATTATACCATGATGCATAATTTCATCACTTAAAATCTACTTGGGAGAAACCACAGGTACCCCAGTAGTCTGGTGGAAGGAACACTTTCTATGGAATCAGAGGACCTGAGTTCAAATCCTATCTTTGATGTTATCTGTGTGACCTTGGACAAGTCCCTCAATCCTTCCCCTTCCCCTTTCAGTTTCTTCATCTGTAGAGTAACAGGGTTGGACTAGATGGCTTTATTCTTCCCAGCTTTAACTACATGATCCTGTCAATAAATACCAAGCGTATATAATAGAAATAGAAAGTAATCTCATCCCCTTCATTTTCAGCATCAGTCATACTGAATGAGACGGTCCTTGACCACGCTCTTTGAATATGTTTTGTTGTAAAAGAAACAACCCGAATCCAAAGAATATTTAAGCAGAAGTTTCCATGTGACCTCAGAAGAATTGCCAATTGAGTCTTTTTTCTTAATTCAATAATTCAACAAACTCACTGTGCCATTGGGGGTGGGGAAGGGATGTAATAGTTTACACCTGTCTTAACTTCTTGCTGTTTTTATTGGCCAGGTTCTTTTCAATCCTATAATTCTCATGAAGGAAAAAATATGAAATGAAATATGGTGCAGGGTTGGAGGAATGACAATAAACATTAAAAACTGAATTATTCACTGAAAACCTGAAACGCTTACCCAGCAGATTCGGACAGCCATGTTTCGGTAGTATTGAAGTGATTTATTGCTGGAGTCAGAAGGATCGGCCGACTGCTTATATTGGCAAGAGTGGCCCGTGGTCCTTCCATTTGAACTATGCAGTTTTAGACCATCAGACCTTCCTCTTAAAGCCAGGGCAGGCAGACAGCAGAAACACCCACCCCGGCGTAGTATGGTCATGTAGACACGGGATGAGATGGCTGAGGAGCCAGCCGTCTTTGGGATGGGAAGCCTGTCCTCTGCTAAACAGATAAAACTCTGGGCCATGGGATACAATCTGCCTTCGGAAGGTCGGGGAGTGTTATGGCTTCAAGGATAGACTGGCTCGGAAACAGGCAACGTTTCTTCCTCCAAACATAATGAAAAGCAAAACCCTTTGACTAACCGATACTATCGTTCCTCCTAGTTTTCCTTGTGATCAATCCAACTTGTTGCCAACTGGCCTGACTTCCGTGGCCTTGCTTTTGAATATTCCTGGCTGATTCCAGGCTTCCAGCCCCATTTCTTGCTTTGTCTCCTCAGCCCCTAGCACGGAGCCTGTCACATAGTTATGCTTAAGTGATGTTCCATCAATTGAATGGAACACAAAAATGCTTACCCTTTTTTCTGCAGTGGCCAAAGAGCCTTCTCTTTGGAGTGGCTAACTGGAACCCTGAGCTCCTTAAATCTGAATAGTCTTTGGCTCAGTGGAAGGTTCAGGTTTTGATTCTGTCACTTTATAGTCATCAGATCTTTAAAGTCCATGTATCGATAAATTTATACTCCTTCATAGTTCTCACTCGGCACCCCAGATAGAGATCTTGAGAGTTAGATTCTAGTTCTCATTCTGCTCCTAACTCATCCTTGTGATCTCCAGGAAGCCTTAATTTCACTGCTTTCCCTCTCTTAATTATTTCCTGTTTGTGGAGAGCTGTAGATTCTCCTCCTGAAGTGTCTGGGTTTGAGATCCTGGGAGAGCCAGGAACCGAAAGCACTTACTGACTTGCCTTATGACTGATCCAGTCAGCTCAGGATCCTGCTTTTACTGGCTGGTCCCTCATCCGACTCCATCTCTGGAGCCAATCGAGGTAGGGATTCAGTTGGTGACAGCTTGTGGCTGCCACCTCAGAAGTATGACTCAGGGAAGCCAGGTGAGGAAAAGGGCACTGAATGGAGGTATGTAGGGTACCCCCAGGCCCTCTGGAGAGAGCATTAGGGAACCTGGGCCATGAGACTCACAGTAATTGAGGGTCTCTTCGTGGCCTTCTTCTGAAGGAGAAGTTTACCTTTTAAATGGACTGTTCATTTCTTGGCTCGGGAATTGAGTTCCTTCTAGAGTTTTGCTTAGCTTTGCATTTCTCTCAGATGTTTAGGTAAGGAGAGGCTGGAGGGGTTGTGAGTGGATAGAGAACCAGTCTTCAAATCCTGTTTCTGCAGAATCTGGCCTGGATACTTAATCTCTCTCTATTCTAATTAATCAACAAACATTTATTAAGCACCTATTAGACACTGGGCTAAGTGCTATGAAGATAAAGATAAAATCAAAGTACAATTATACCTCCCACATCACAACTTTCCCCATCACAGTTTCAATATATTGGAGTAAGAAATGATTATAAATGGGAATTTGGGGGGAGTTTTGTGGAAATCACTAACGAAGCCCAGCAGATGATACAGGAAAAAGTTTAGAAACTCAGAAATGCATGAGATGTATAGGGTTGTACAGTATCAACATATTTTATCTTTTAATACCATAAACATATACAATTTCTTTTTTAAAGTTAAAATAAGAAAAAAAGTTAGTTTGCAAAAAGAATGGGAAAATCATCATGTAACACCCAAAGTAGAGTTATTTTTAAAAATGCAGTAACTCAACACCCCATAAAAGAAAAAAACAATCAGACTTTTTCTCTAGTGTGAAGGGAGGGCCAAAGTGGATTTTCTAGTAGGGGAGGAGGGAACCCTTCCATCTCTCACTACCATGTAACCCTCTTTTCCCCCAATATGGAAGGGGTAATTGGAGTAGTGCTCTCAGGAAGCTTACATTCTAATGGAACAGATACTACAAATATGTCTGTAGGTGCATGCAAAGCTCTGTGCTTGATTGGTTCTTTGGTTTGCAAGTCACTTTCTTGGGGTCTCAGTTTCCTCTGTTATGAAACAAAGATTTAGATCAGAGGGTCTCCATGGTCTCTTCCAAGCCCAACTTTCCATGAGCCAATGATCTCATGGACATCACAGGGCTTCAAAAGTGCTGAGCTGTAATTATCAATTGAGCATGTCATTTAACAAATGACTTGAGGCAAAATGGCTCTGGCTTCTGGATTAATTGTAGACTTTCTATTTCCTAGTAATAATCAGTGTAATAGGGTTCACCGTACTCTACAGGTTGTCCCAAAAGTCTGAGCGCCACCTGAAGCTCTAATAGCACATTAGGATTTGAAAAGTGCTTGCCTATATAATTGTAATTCAAACACCCATTTCCCCATTCTATAGATGAGGAAACCGAGACTCTGTTCAGGGAGTCACATGGTCTCCCTGTGGACCAGTTAAAGCTCAATCCCTGTTTTTCTGCCTCCAGTCCAATATTTTACCCTTCACTGTTGCTTCTCCGTAGTCTGAGGACCAAGGGTAATGCTTGAAGATTGACCATTTTGTCTACACTGTCCTAATTCGAGGTGCCAGTGGTAAAGGAGCTATTTTGTTTGTGAGGGAGAGATGTGTCTTGTTCCCAGAAGTTGAGGTCTTCTTGTCTGACCTCATTATACAGCTGAGGAAACTAAAACTGACATTATTAGAGAGATTAGAGAAAGAAGGTGGGAGCAGTTTTATTGGTTCAGTATCTGATGGTGGAATCCCAGAATCTTAGGGTTGGAAGGAATCCGCGGATCATGCATGGAGAAGCCCGATGCTTAAGCTGGAAGATAGTTCAGAGACCATCTGGTTCAATCCTCCTGGTTTTTTTAAATAAATAAATAAATTAATTAATTAATTCATTTATTCATTCATTCATTCCTCCTGTTTTATTGGTAAAGACACTGAGACCATGAGCTTGCCCAAAGTCAGGCAAATGTTGCAGGGAGGGGGGCCTTCGAGGCGGTCTGGTGTAGGGTTCCTTCTGTAATACGGCTAATCAGTGGCCAAACACAAATAAGTTTTTACTGATACCTTTTGTTTTTTCATCTCCTACATTTCCCATTGTCTCTCTTCCCTTGACTCCTTTCCCAAGAGCCATCCCTTTATTCTAAAAGAATAAAAAAAGGGAAAAAACTTTGGTGAAATTAACCCACATTTTGAAAAATGCTGGTACATGAAGTTGCATGATGTTACACGCCCATTCTTCCTCACCTCTGGCAAGAAGTGGGAGAATGCCCCTTCTTAGGGCTCTTCTTTGGGACTGTGCTTGGGAGTTTCACAGCATCCACTTTTTAAATTTTTTTTTTTTGCTGAGGCAATTGGGGTTAAGTGACTTGCCCAGGGTCACACAGCCAGAAAGTATATGAGGCCAAATTTGAACTCAGGTCCTCCTGACTTCAGGGCTGGTGCTCTATCCACTGTACCACCTAGCTGCCCCACAGCATCCACTTTTAATCATTTCATTACTTAGTCAGTCAGCATTTATTAAGTAGTTACTGTATGCCAGGGATGGCACTAAGCCCTAGGTATACAAATATAGCTAGAAACAAAAACAGCCCCTGTCCTCAAGGAGCATCTAAAAGGGAGCTGGTGGGGTTGAAGCCAGCAAGTCAGAAGAAGAGCTAGGAGAGAAATTAAGAATGACCAGCAAGGGGCCTTTCCTCCAAAGGAAGGTTTCGGGAGCTCATCAATGGGAAAAGGGATGTTCTGGAGTGTAAAGGCAAAGAAGGGGTGGTAAGGGAAGGTGGAGGAGAGAAGAGGATTGGGTAAAGGGTCAGGTGAATTCTGGGGGATCAGAAGCAGAGTCTACTCTGGCTCTGGCTGAGTGCTTCAGTCCAGATTACTAGGAGCTGCAGCTCTCAAGGGAGATTGTAGCGTCCTTGACCCAGGGCCAGAGTTCGTGCTGATTAATAAAGGTCTTTTCTCTTTTGGTATTCATTATTATCTATTCTAATAGTTATAATTTATTTTTAAAAATATTTATACTTGTTTTTGAAGCCAGTGTCAATCTTGGATAGAAACAGATTTGTGAGATCCTTAGTAAAGGCAGAAATAAAATTATATAAGATGGATTACAAATGGAAGTCAATGAATCATAATGAATAATAATAATAATTTATTTTGATATAACATTTTAAAGCTTGTAAAGTGTTTTTATACATATTACCTTATTTCATTTGCACAGCAATCCTTTGGGGTAGGGTTAGGATTATTTTACAGGTGAGGAAATTGAAGATCAGAGAGATGTGTGAAGTAGGATTTGAACTCAAGTCTCCTTTTTATGTATTGTATTCTCTCCATTACATTGCTTAGTTGTTATTATAGGGGATAAACATTAATAGGTCTATAAAAGTATAAATTATTTTAAATGCACTTATTCCTTTGTATTTACAGCTGCTGCTGAAGGAAAAGGCAAGAGTGGAGAAGACTTTTTCCAAAAGGTAAGACGATGTTTTCCTTATTTTGAGAGCCTCTTACTTTATTCCAGAGGAGACATTCTGACTGAACCTCTAGGAAGTGAATGTCTGTTTTTTCCAATCCTTACCCCATATTCAGAATTCATTTCTGTTATAATGTAAGAAAGATGTTCTGACAGGCATCAGCTAGGACCGAGGAAGCAATATCTGGTAATCAGGGTCATTAGAATGAGAGAAATCCCCCAGCTCAGCTCTGGACAGCCCTTTTAACCTTATGGACTTGAAGTCTTGAAGTCTCTTGGGTCAGTCCCTTAAATGAGCCAGCTCTCTGTCCCTGTAGGCTTGAGCAAAGGAAGCAAAGATAGTGTTGTTGAATCTCTCTCTCCTCCACCACTTGGGTCCTCCTGGACAGGCCATCAAGAGGACTTTTGCCAACAGGATGGATTAAATCGTCAAATTCAAAATTCTTCAGCTAAGGCTTTTCTAAAAACCTTTTTTTATTTAAGGTTTTGGTTCCAAATTTTGTTTCTTCTTCCCCTCTTTCCTCCCTGAGATGGTAAGCACATGGAGGATGTATATATGCAATTACATAAAACATTTCCATATTAGTGATTTTGTACCAGAAGACTCCAATAAAAGAAAAAGAAAATGTAAACTTTTAGACAAGTATTTAAGACATTTTATCTTATTCATTCCTACTTAATTACTCCTACTTAATTCATCCTTTAGGGCCAAAACCAACACTTGATGATGGTTCCTTTTAAAGGGATGTTGCAAGATTGTTTTGGATGATGGTGTTTCTCAATTACACAAGAAAATTGGGAATGAAAAGTACTCTTCCTGAAACTCGAGTGTTGGGGAAAATGCATCAATACTTTTGTCTATTTTGATGGTTTTGAGGGGAAAATTCATTTTCCAATGAGGGAACAGGGCTTGGGGTCCTTGAAGGTTACATCCAACTCTGAATCTGTGACCCTGTGTCATTTTTCTTTAAAATGAGAGGGTTGATTTAGATTAGAAGTGAGACTTGAACCAGATTGAAATGTAATTGGGAAATGTTTAACAAAATAAGGGAAAATACATTTTGTTCTTTGCTCATTTCAGTCATGTCAGATTCTTTGGGGCCTTACTTGGAATTTTCTTAGCAAAGATACTGGAGTAGTGTGCTATTTTCTTCTTCAGCTCATCTTACAGGTGAAGAAATTGAAGCAAGTCGGGCTAAGTGACTTGTTTTTTCTTATTTCTTCTTTTTATTCCCATATTAAGACTGAGTTTGGGAGCTAGAGGACCTCATTAGCAACTTGTAGTCAAAGAGTCCTTGACCTTGACCCTTTTGCTGACAGTCAAACTTATTTTTATCAGTTCATTTGGTAAACTTATATCTTAATCTTCTGCTTCCCATGTGGAATTGATAAGGGTGATTACTCTGCTTGGAAAGCAGCATGTTATCCAGCCTAGAATTACTGACTTTAGCTTGCTTTATAAGAACTAGTCCAGTGTAAAAAAGGGTAATGAGTTCTTAGCTTTCTAGAACAAATGAATTGCTAGTATCCTTGCATGCCCCCATCAGAAAAGGCTTTGGCTCCAGTATATATTTATCCTTCTTTATACTTACTTCTCCTTCCTTCCAATAGAATGTAATCTTGAGAGACTAAGACTATTGAGTTTTGTTTTTCTATCCCCAGTACCCAACTTTGCATCTGGTACACAACAGGTGCTTAATAAATGATTGTTAAATATATTAAAGATTGAGCCAGTCCCATTTTATGGGAAAGGTCAACAGAAACATGTATCTTTGTTGTTACTCGGTTCATCTGTAGCCATGAAAGATGGCGGTGTGAAGTGGTGGGATAGCTGATAAGGTTGGGAAGAATAAGTTGCATGATGGTATATCAGGAAATCATCTATGGTGGAAGGGAGAACTGGAATGGATGTCTCATAGAGCAGGGTTAAGGAGAGGTGGGCAAGAGGCTTGGTCTGAGAGAGTGATGTATATAGAATATAAGAGATTCCTTCTCTGGGCTGTGCTGTCATAAATTGTTAGATCTAAAAGGGACATTAAAGATCTAAAGATATTATTTTAGAGATTTCATTTAACAAACACTCATTAGGCATTTATTAAGTGCCAATGGTATATACTAGCCCTGTGCCAGGAATACAAAGGAAAAAAAGAAATATAATTCCTGCCCTCATGGAGCTTACATTCTATAGTGGAAAATAACACATGCCTATATTTTTAAATTTTATTTTTTTTTAATTTTATTTTTTTCACATGTCTATTTAAGTAAATATAAAACATATATACAATCAGTGCAATAATGACAAAAGTCATTAAGTGCTTATTGTGTGTAAGGCAGCACAGGGCTCTGTGTTAAAGATACAATGATGAATGAGGAAATTGAGGAAGAAAATGACTCTCCCAATATTATGCAAGTAATTAGTAATGTCATGAAAGAGTGGAAACCAGGGTTCCTAACTGCCACTCTGGGCCCTTTTTGTACTGCCTCTAATTATAGTTAGTTCCTGTAAATTGGGGTTCTTCTAAGAGATGGAATATTTCTTCCTCCTAAAATTTTGATTTGTTTCCCAGGAGCCCCTGGGGGTTATGGAATTTTTATTATGAATTCCAGTTATTCCAGTAACTAATCTTCCTTCTGGAAAATATCTGCCACAACTTTTTCTCAGCTGAATGGGAGAAAAGGAGCCTAGCTTCATTTGCTGATCAGTTTTTATCTTTTTAAATTTTCTAAAGAAATCCTTATCAGTGGGGTGTACCAAGCCAGAGGAGGGAACTGAATAAAGGGAAGGGAAAATTTATAAGAGAAACGTAAATGGCATTGATTAATTATGGGGCAATTCTATGTTTTTAGGCAAAGGAGAATTTTATATACATACTTAAATATATGTATATATATACACATATATATATATATATATACGTATATGTATACACACATATATATGTGTATATATATATACACATATATATATATACACATATATACGCATACACACACATATATGAAATTGGCAAGGCTTTATGTTTCTTCTCATTAGTCCTAGAGCCCATTTCATTTCAATTTGCTGCTTTAGATCCTGGTGTGGGAGACTGAGAGGAGGGGAAAAGGAAATCAAAGAAATGAAAAATATAGAGATAGCATTGGACAGGCCACAAAGGACAAAAATTCATCCAAGGAACCAACTGGCATCCCCTATGGATTGGACAAAAATGGTGGGAAAATACTGGAAGGCTTCACAGTCGTGTCATCTGCTATGTGGGTTAGAAGGTTCTTACATCCTCAGATGTTCTAGGCAGAGAAATACAGGATTCTCTCGGTCATTCAGAAATGGGTTTTCCAGTCCTTTGCTGTCCCTGTTTCCTGCCTGCATTTTGTCCTTTTTGCTGTTTAGCAGCATTATCTCCTGAGGATAGAAGGGGTGGTGTGAGTGGTCCACGTTGTGTTTCCTCGTTTTAGTCGCCGCATTGAACCTCATGGATGATTTGATGGAGAAGAGAGCCCCTTCAGCCTGCCTCTGGGAGCTCTGGGCTCCATAGTTGATGCTGATTGTCATTGCGTTGCTAAGTTTCTAAAATAGTTTACATAGGATGAGTTAGAAATCCATGGGCTGAAATGTGGAGGTGCATAGGGATTTTTAGCTCACGATGGACACATGCTGCCTGTGTTATGGCTCAGGTCTGAGCCTTGACTTCAGCTGAGCTCACCCATTGACTGATATCCAACATATATTTGGGAAGTCGTCAGTTCTCTGCTGAGATGGATAATGTTCACCTTAGCCATACCACCTTGGAGGAGTGGGAGAGAGGGAGAGAAGAAGAAAGAAAGGGGGAGAGAGAGAGAGGGAGAAAGGAAGGAAAGAGGAAGGGAAGAGGAGAGACAGAGGCAGACAGTGAGAAGGGAAGTGGAGGGAAGGGGAGGAGAGAGAGCACACTGGTTTATAGCCTACTAACTGTGGGACTATCAGCAAGTCATGTGATTTCTCTAAACCTTAGCATGGAGACAGTAATTCCTCTGGGGCTCACAATATTGGCTTGTGAGATTCAAATGAAATACAAGTAGTATTTCTGAAGTGCTAAATTGCTATATCGATGTCAAACATAATAATGATAATTATTATTAGTCTCAACAATAGTAATATAATTTTGTCAGCATGTAGAATGTTAATATGATCTGATTAATGTTCTGGGAGACCTTTCCCCCGTGTTGTTTTAGTTTTTAGATGGTCATTTTGTGTAAGTAGGTGATCCTGGGGTTGCCACCCTATAAGTGACAACTAACTCAACAATGCCCAACCTATTCTAGCCCCTAAGGTCAGCAGCCCACAAATGGCCCAGCAGAATGAGACCCTTTGTCCCTTTTTTGGATTTTTACCGCCAGGGCATAGTACAGTACCTAGGCTGGAGGAGAAACCTTTAAAATGCTTGTTGATTGGGTAGCATTGAAATAATCTCAAATGTCAATTTCAGTACTGACTTTTTGTATTTTTGTGAAATGATCATAAAATATAAAGTACTAATATCGGGCAGATGAATAGGGATCCAGAAGATCTGAGTTTGAATCTTGCCTCAGATACTTAACTGACTGTTAAGTATCTCTGCTCCTCAGTTTTTTCATCTGTAAAATGGGAATGATAATAGCACTTTTTGGGGATCAGATGAGACAATGGAATAAAACATATGAAAGTCTACAAGTGTTATATAGCTATTCCTTGATTCTTATTGTTATCATTATTAGAGAAAAGAGCAAAGATAAAACATCTGAAAGTCTATAAGTTCTATATGGCTATTCCTTGATATTTATTATCATTATTAGGAAAGGAAGTCTGTGTACCAGAAGTGAGGGAGGAGGGACAGAACTCAGCATCAGGGAGGAAGAACCACGAAGAGGAGTTAAGACTGCCTTTCAGATTTCCTCTAAGCTGGGCAGTTTTTTTCCTCCTATACAGAGGAAGAAGCTGTATGTGGAGTCATTGCATTAAGCGATGGGGATGCAGAGAAAGGCAAAAAAGTTCCTGCCTTCAAGAGGCTTATATTCTAATAAGTGAGACAATGTGTAAATAACCAGGTACCTGCAAGATAGAGTGGATGAAGGTAATCCAAAAGGGGAAGGCATTAGCCCCTGGGGGGCTGAGAACGGCAGTCTGTCCAAGGTGAGGTTTGAGCCATGTTGAGGAAACCAGGAAGGAGTAATGGACCACAGGTTTCTAGTTATGGGAATCAGCCAAAGAAAAAGCAAGATGGACATATTTTTGTGATGTGTGTCTGTGAGTTCTGGTGAGTTAGCTTTTTGTGACCTCTAAAGCTCTTTCTTTTTAATAATCTGAATTTGTTATAAAGGGAGTTTAGTTTTACAGGATTTGTTAGCAAACGAATCAGAGAGCTAAATGAAAAAGGAACAATTAATTTGGGTTATGTGTAGGTTAGGGTATAATAAAACCCCTCATTGGGACCAAGATCTAGAGCTGGCAGAGGTCAGCTCAGGGGCCATCAAGTCCAATCCTTCTCATTTTATAGATGAGGAAATTGAGACTGAGAAAGATTAAGTAACTCACCCATATGCATTAAGCATCAGGGAAAGGATTTGAACTCAAATGATCTAAGTCCAGAGTTCTGCCACACTTGGTAACAGATTCTCCTAATAATCAGGAATTGCCCTTAATCCTTTTATTTACCTAGGTAGTTTCCCGGGTAATGAAGCTGGAGGCATTGTTCAGGATAGAAAAAGTCTGCCAAGTGTTTGGATCTGACCTCGGATAAACCTCTAAAAGACAAAATCACCAGATCTCCAGGGAGAGCTATTTCTCTACCTTTAATCCTATGTGGATTTGTCTAGGATATAAAAGAATGACATGAATTGGGATGGGGAAAGCATCGAATGAAATCTCCTCAAACTTTCTTCCCATTTTTGGCTCATTTCCACGTGACAGATTTTTCTTGGTACCTTTTTTTGGGTCACTTGGGAATAAAAAAACATTTTGGCTACTACTTAAGATTGTAAACCTATTAGATTGTCAACTCCTTGAGGGCAGGGAATGAATTTTTTCTTTTTGTTATATTCCCAGTACTGCAGTAGGTGCTTAATAAATGTTTATTAATTATTGGATTGAAGCACTTGAGATTGATGTAGCTCCCCTCAAAATGCAAAAGACTTAGAGCTTTGTGGTTTCTAGCTCCTCATTTAGCCGTGATTTGCTTTTGACTCTGCCCTGGACATCTTAATCCTGACTCGTGTTGTTAATTTGCTGAGGTATTAATTTTGAACACATTAAAGCTTAATGCCTTTAGAGCCTTTTGAACACTGCCCCATCCCACCCTCCAAATTCGCATTGAATTTCCTTCTCCCCATCCCCCATGGATGACTAAAAAGAAAAAGAAAAAATTGGAGAATATGCTTTAGATAGATGAAAAGCTGCTTGAATTTCCAACCTGAACTGTAACATTTCAGTTGCTCAGTGAAATAACTACTGAATGTGATATCTTACATAGATTTATCACATGATATTATCTATGTATCTATTGCTCTATCCATCTTTCTATCTATTTACCCTCTATCTATCTCTCTATCTATCCCTACATTCATCATTCTATCAATATTCTATCGATATCTGCCCTATCCATTAGTTTTAGCCATCTATCATTTTATCTATACTATCTATATATCTCTCTATCTAGCAGCCTATTTATTCATCTATCATTCTCTCTCTCTCTCTCTCTCTCTCTCTCTCTCTCTCTCTCCTTCTCTTTCTGTCTGTCTGTCTCTTTCTCTCTTGAATTTTTTGGGGACATGTGGATGCATAATCCAGATTAAAATCAAGTCCCTATGTCTGACTCCCATAGATTCTTTCCCTAGAAATGCTCAAACTGGCAGATTAGGATAGGAAATGTGATTCAGTCAGCTGGAAGCACTTCTCTACATCTTTATTGTGCAAGGGAATGGTGCTGGGAGAGCAATTTCCTCCTTCTTCTTTCACTTCCTTAGACCCATCCCTCTGCCTCTGTGTACCTTATTCTGTCCCTCAGTGCGCATCAGACACACGTACCAGCCTAAAGCAGTCCCCTCCGTTGTATCAATTCTTCCCCCCTTTTCTCTTTCTCCTTCACCCCCATCATGAAAACTGTATCTAATTGAAACACATGGAAACAATCGGCCAGTCCTTTTTACAGCTCTTTGGACAGTTGTTCATGGCTTACTCACTGTCTGTCCTGTTTCCTTTTAATCACTTACTCTCTCCCCCCCACTCCCTTTCTCTTTTCCCCTCATGAGAAGTAATGATGGCCAAGTTTTGGAGGGATTTTTTATTTTTTATTTTTTTAGGTGGGGATGTGTCCGGTGATTGTGTTACAGATGTGATTCATCTAACCCAAAATGTGTTTTAGGCCTCTGTGAGTGTTAGGCAAATAAATGGAGGTTGAAAATGATTCATAAGAATTATATTTTAGGAAATTATTTCCCACTATTGTGTCCCATTCCAAAGGGGAGCCTGGTTATCTAGCTGTGGGTCCCCATATTTTTTTATTAAAAGCTAAAGCTTTTTATTTACAAAACATATGAGTGATTTTTCTACATTGACCTTTGCAAAAATTTTTTTTCCCAAGCTTTTCCCCTCCTTCCCCCCACCCCCACCCCAGATGACAGGTAATCTAATACATGCTAAATAGGATAAATTATATGACAAATACATGTATACATATCTATACAGTTATATTACTGCACAAGAAACATCAGATCTAGAAAGAGAAGAAGAAAAAAAAACAACCTAAGAAGGAAAACAAAATGCATGGAAATATTCACAGAAAGTGTTAAAATGCTGGGTTGTGGTCCGTACTCTGTTCCCACAGGCCTTTCTCTGGATGTATATGACTATCTTCATTGCTGAACAATAGGAACTAGTTTGAATCACATCATTGTTGAAGAGAACCATGTCCATCAGAATTGATCATCATATAGTCTTGTTGCTGTGTATAATGTTCTCCTGGTTCTGCTGATTCCATTCAGCATCAGTTCATGCAAGTCTCTCCAGGCCTCTCTGAAATCCTCCTGTTGGTCGTTTGTTACAGAACAATAATATTCCATAACATTCATATACCATAATTTATTCAGCCATTCTCCAATTGATGGGCATCCTTTCAGTTTCCAGTGTCTTACCACTACAAAAAGGGCTGCCACAAACATTTTTGCACATGTGGGTCCCTTTCCCTCCTTTAAAATCTCTTTGGGATATAGGCCCAGTAGAAACACTGCTGGGTCAAATGGTATGCAGTTTGATAACTTTTTGAGCATAGTTCCAAATTGCTCTCCAGAATGGTTCGATCTGTTCACAGTTCCACCAACAATGTATCAGTGTCCCAGTTTTCCCACATCCCCTCCAACAGTTATCATTATCATTTCCTGTCATCTTAGCCAATCTGACATGTGTGTAGTGGTATCTCAGAGTTGTCTTAATTTGCATTTCTTTGATCAATAGTGACTTGGAGCACCTTTTCATGTGACCAGAAATAGTTTCAATTTCTTCGTCTGAAAATTGTCTGTTCATATCTTTTGACCATTTATCAATTGGAGAATGGCTTGAATTCTTATATATTTGAGTCAATTCTCTATATATTTTAGAAATGAGGCCTTTATCAGAACCTTTGGATGTAAAAATATTTTCCCAGTTTACTGCTACCCTTCTAATCTTGTCTGCATTCATTTTGTTTGTACAAAAACTTTTTAACTTGATATAGTCAAACTTATCTATTTTGTGATTAATGATGACCTCTAGTTCTTCTTTGGTCACAAATTGCTTCCCCCTCCACAGGTCTGAGAGGTAAACCATCCTACATTGTTCTAATTTGTTTATGATATCATTCTTTATGCCTAGATCATGAATCCATTTTGACCTTATCTTGGTATATGGTGTTAGGTGTGGGTCAATGCCTAATTTTTTCCATACTAGTTTCCAATTATCCCAGCAGTTTTTGTCAAATAGTGAGTTTTTATCCCAAAAACTGAGGTCTTCGGGTTTATCAAACACTAGATTACTATTGTCATTGAGTATTTTGTCCTGTGAACCTAACCTATTCCACTGATCCACTACTCTATTTCTTATCCAGTACCAAATGGTTTTGGTGACCCCTGCTTTATAATATAGTTTTAGATCTGGTACAGCTAGGCCACCCTCA
The DNA here is from genome assembly GCA_023553655.1 of Myrmecobius fasciatus. NCBI lineage: Eukaryota > Metazoa > Chordata > Mammalia > Dasyuromorphia > Myrmecobiidae > Myrmecobius > Myrmecobius fasciatus. The sequence goes on along the minus strand of JAJPUD010000264.1, from coordinate 126,655 downwards.
TTTGATTTTTTTTTTCATTAATTCCCTTGAAATTCTTGACCTTTTGTTTTTCCAGATGAATTTTGTTGTTATTTTTTCTAGGTCAGTTAAATAATTTCTTGGGAGTTTGATTGGTATAGCACTAAATAAATAGATAGATTAGTTTAGGTGAGTCCTCATATTTTTGTTCCTAAGAACAAAGAGTTTCACTTGAAGAGCTGTCCTTGAGCCATTTGAAAAGTTTGTTGAGCAGCTCATGCTTTTCCTGAGTATAAACACCAAGTCCTAGCAAGTGATTACTAGGGGATACTGCTCGTTATCCCCTAAAAACCTTTATGCTGTTTTTGGCCTTTTTAAACAAGGAAGCAGCAACTGCTGTCTTCTGGGGAATGGCAGTAAATAGAATTTGGCTGCATGATCCCGAGAACACTGCAGAAGTGGGCCTTGTAAGTCCCAGGATCATCAGGTTTCAGAGTTGACTGGGTGCGTGAAAGAATGGGAAGGAGGCTGGATTTGGAGTCAGCTGCTCTGGTTCAGAGCTCAGCTTTGATTTGTGGGGTTCTGACCAGTGCATGTCAAGGAAGGTCAGCAGGCATTTATCCTGTCTGCCCATTGCTGTGCTGAGCAACTGAGGGTGTAAAGAAAGGCAAAAACATGGAGGAGAGAGGCTGTACAAGCAGCCTCTACCTACAGATCTCTATGGAGGAAATGTTCTCCAAGGGAGGGGGAAGTGGGATTGTCTCTAAGGCTCCTTCTAGCTCACCCTATAACCCGATCGTTTTTTTTAACTGCAGTGGCCTTCTGGTCCAAGCCAGAACCGAACGGGAATTTCCAACTTGACGGTTCTCCATCCTTTGCTTGAAGCACTCCAGGGCTTGTAGAGGCAGCCCATTCCACTTTGGCCTAGCTCAAATTGTTGACAAGGTTCTCTGCCTTCCAAAGCCAAGTCCAGCAAGGCTGGTTCTTCCTAGGCCTGGAGCTCCTCATGCACCATCTTGTCCCTTCTTTCTCCTGTCCCCCTACTGATCTTCACATGGCCTGGCCTTGATCTCCTTCCCCCATCCTGGTCTCCCTTTGTATGTTTTCCAGCTCATTGATGTCCTTTGGCATAAGTTCTTTGGGAGTAGGGATTGTTTCTCTGTGTTTGTATCCCCAGTGACTGGCACAGTGCTTGGCACATAATTTGCACTTACTAAATCATTCCTGGTTGATTCTAAAATGTGGTACCTAAAAAAATACGGTGGTAGTTTCTCAGTGGCCTGTTTAGTTTAGTCTAATCTCTCCATTTTATAGATGAGAAAGTTGAGCATAAGTGATTGCTGAGATCACTCAGATGTGGTCAGATCTGTGATTGTATCCCAGGTGTTTTTCAGTTTTGTCTCGATATATCCAGTCTCTCTGTACCAGGTGTAGTACTTGGCACATAGTAATCCTTACTGTATACCTTGATTGGTCTGCCATCTTGGAAAAGTTTAGTTAGGGCCACTGTGAATTAATTTGAAGGGTTCAGTATTTCAGCAGGAATATTGACACTGACTCTGGAGTATAGAAAGAGAGAATCTGGATAACTGGCACACTAACTCTCTTGCTAACCATAATTCACCTCCTCTCAGAATTCCCCTCCTATTCTTGAAAGATAATGGCTTGGGAACAAGGTATCCAGAGATGTTGCACAGCCACTTTTCCATTGGGAAATAGGAGCTGTGTTGTTGTGGAGTGGCTTGGGTGTCCAAGAGCCTTAAGGCAGAAGCTTTCATGAAGTCTTTTCTGAGCCTATGGGTCTGTGCAATACATGTGCTCTGGCTGTTGCAATCATTAAATCAGTTATTTAAGAGAGGGTTAGGCATCTGGGACCGAGTGGCATTAGACCATGACGTTCACTGAGGATGCGGGATGGGGGATGCTGAAACAAGGATGGAGTTCCTGATTTGGAAGAGGCTTTAGACTGTCAACATTGGACTCTCTTCTGTAGCTTCTTTGTAGCGGGTCCAGCTTCTATGCCAGTGTTTCCAGTGATGAGTAACTCCTTATTGCATGAGGGATTGTAGAACCACTTTGTGGTAGAGCTCTGAACATCAGAGTTGGCTTGCTCAGATCTAAAAAGTAATTCCCTCTGTAATATCTTGGACCAGCTTATATCCAGTTTTGAATAATTCTATTGAGGCTTGCTGATAGGTGTGAATAATGAAACATGAAATGATTGCAATATTCTATATTGTTTGTTTCCATTGACTTGGACCAATATTTTGTTTACCATATTTTTTTTTATCATATTTTACATCATCATGACTTTCAATCGTGCAGCTTTGTGTATGTGTGCCTCCTGAAGAAGCCCATTTCTCCTTGGGGATAGTTTTAATTCTTAGGAAGTTTTCTGTGACATCAAACCTATATTTGTTTTTTTTTTCAGCTTCTCCCCCATTATTCCTATTTCTTAGTTCTGGAGCAAAGGATAAGTCTAATCCCTTTCCATCTGGTTGACAGATCTTCAAAGCTGCTATGATCTCCCTCTCCTATTTTTGCAATTTTTTCTTCTCCAGGCTAAATATGTCCAGCTCCTTTAACTGACTTCTATGTGACATGACCTTGAGAGGTCCTTCACTATCCTATTTGCCCTCTTTTGGGTGTTTTCTGGCTTACCATTGACCTTTTAAAAATGTGGGTCGAATGTGGACAGAATAATTCAGATATAGTCTGCCTAAGGTGGAGGCTACATCTCCTGAATCCTGGATGTTATGCTTTGATTCATGAGACCCAAGATCACATGAGCTTTGTTGGCTGTTTTAGCAACCAATGGAAAGTAGCTTCTTCCATTATTGAAGGGGCTTAATTCTCTCTTTCTCTGTCGTCCATCCCGTCTCTTTCTGTCTGTATCTCCCTCTGTGTGTGTGTGTGTGTGTGTGTGTGTGTGTGTGTGTGTGTGATAAAATGCCAAAAGTGTTCCCCTGGGACTTCCACCTGGTCTTAGTTTTGCCTTTTGGATCAACAGAGAATAAATTCTAAGAATACTAGATGAATACTAAGAATACTAGGAGACTTACCTCCTAGGTTTGTGGATATATATGTACTTGTATGTGTCACATAAGGTCTGAGCCAAAATTTGTTCATCTAGTGAATTAGAACCCTTTCATTTGGTTTCTTCAAATATGAATGTGCAAATAGAACTACAAATGCTACATTTGACATGGTTCCTGATTTCAGTAGCATTAAGTATAATACAAGGTAAAGAGATTGAGATACAAAAGAGAAACAGAATTTGGAAAAAATGTATCTACTTATATAAGGTTTGAGTTCTACTCCCCTTTAACTCCTCAATTGATAGTCATTGAAGATACAGTTACTTTCTTTCAATCAAGCCAAGAATTACAAATATAAATCAGTTATGAAAGATTTCTTCATTTGAAAGGATTTTGGGTACTTTGACCATTGGATAAAAGCAGGTGAAGCGCTCAGGATGCAGTGATGTGAGTGACTTATAAGAGACCCATGTGTGTATCTCATCAATAGTCTAACAGTAAGTTGGGTCAAATGGCAAATAAGTCTGATGGCTGAAGATCTCCAATCTGGGCCAACCCTATGAGAGGAAATAATTCTTAGAGATGAGGAAAACCTTTATTAAATGCTTATTTGTGCCAGGCACTGTGCTAAACATTTTTACAAATATTCTCTCATTTGCACCTTGCAATTACTCTGGGAGATGGGCGTTCTTATTATTCTTATTTTATAATTGAGTAAACTGAGACAGACAGAGATTAAGTGATTTACTTACTAGTAAGTGTTCCAGGCCAAGTTTGAACTCAGGTCTTCCTGATTCTAAGCCTAGTGCTTTATGCGCTTTGGGTCCTTAGCTGCTAAGAAAAGAAAATTTCAGTGCTCCTCTTACCTCTCTCCTTTCCTCTCCCTCTTCCCCCAACACATTGACCTTGTCCTTGGAGAGTCTGGATCAGTAGCAGGCCGTAAATCCAGCTGAGATTAAGGAGACTTCCAGAGGAAACAATACATCCATCTGGAAGATAGGAGAGACACCCTTGGTAGAGAAAAATAATGACTGGACTCTTCAAAGGAATGAACCCTCTTAGCCCAGCAAAGAGCAGCATTTAATAGGACTTTCATGAGGACTCTGTGTGGGAAGAAAAGCACATAGAGTAAATAAGATTTAGGAATTGCTCCTTGGCCAATGAGCTCCCTACACATGTGCCTTGATACCTAGGTACGTGAAAGTTGTAGCCGTTCTTTCTGAAAGCCCATGTGTTTTCTTTGTAGACGAATGCTGTTGCTTTATAATCTTAGTAAATGTTTTTACTAAAAAGCTAAATGCCTGCCTGATTATTAATTGGAAACACATCGATGGGGGCTTATGAGTGCCAGGATTCGCAACTCAGTCCCCCGGAGTAAGTAGTAGAATCATGAAAAGAAAAATCGGACGCTCTCTGGGAATCTGACTTGCTAAAATGAATAGGAATTATGGGCTGTTACATCCTGGAGCTGTTATATTTACATGTGTACATCTTGTTTCTTGAGATAGAACAAAAAGCTACTGAGGGATAGAGGAAATGGAAAAGCATTTCCTATGCTTTAATCCTCACAACGACAACAAAAGGAGATGGATGCTACTGTTATCCTGAATTTATAGTTGAGGAAACCGAGGCACACAGCTTAAGTGACTTGTCCAGGATAATGCATCTAGGACCTATCTGAGGCTGAATTTGAACTCGTCTTCCTGACTCCAGGCTGGGTGCCACCTACTTACCCTTAAAGGGAAAGTGTTGTTTCATTTTGAATTTAGATTCCTCCACTAAAATACTTGAACTGTAACAGGCCCTTGACCATAACAGGAAATGCTTCTTGATCGATTTATTATGTTTCAAGGTACCCGAGACAAAGTGATGAAGGTAAAAGCATCGATCATTTAGGTTGGATTCTCAGTTGCTCCTGTGACCTTCCAGAGTGTGACAAACCCTTCCCATGGTTTGCAACCTTTCTGTCTTGAAAGAGGGAACCACTCCTGGTTTTGTACAAATTCATTTCCATCTCTGCTTACTTGTCAGATTTCAATATCTACCCTCAGTTCTTTACATTGGAAAGTTATCCAATATAGAAATGGGAAGAGATTAGATGAACTTTCCTCATAGGGTCAGAATTCACTGGAGAATCCCAGCGGTGTCAGATTTGTTGTTCAGTTTAATCATTTGCCAGCTTTACATTTCTTCTAGACAGACCTTCCAGGTTTCCTGCTTCCATTTTGATTGATTGCTACTGGATGGTAGGAGATAAACTCTGTAATGTCTTTGAGGTCACAGTGACTGGAATTCAATTATGCAAGTAGCATTTAGCTGGATTAATTTTTACCTTTCTTCATATGTCTGCCATTTGGCACAGGACCTGGCACATAGTAGGCACCTGATAAA
>JAJPUD010000264.1:100323-117365 GCA_023553655.1 Myrmecobius fasciatus | reverse complement strand
CCCCCCCCTCGTTTTGCCTCCCCCCCACTTTGCCTTTCCCCCTTTCCCTCTCCCTGCTTTGGGCGCTCTCCGGCACCTGGCCAGCTCGCTTTTTCAGTCCAGGTGTTGTGTAGCTTCGAGCTTGAGTTTTGGAGCTGACATTCTCTTGCCTTAGCATGGACACGAAGAAGGAGATGCAGCCCGAGTCCCGCGCTCTCAGTCCTTTTAAAGCCAGGCAGTTTTCTTCTTGTTTTGAGGTGACAGGATTTGAATGCTCAGGAAGGAGGCTGCTGGTGAAGGGAAATGGGAACCCTGAACCTGGTAGGTGTCAAGGTGACCCTTGGCAGTCCACTTGATTTTTCTGAGCTTCATCTGTAAAATGGGTTCAATTATAACTGTGCTACTTGTTGTTCAATTAGCTAATCTTCAGTCATGCATTAAGCACTATTTGCCAGGTGGACAGAGTGTGGCGGACAGAGACCACTGGGTGAGCTTGGGCAGAACACTCGGTGCTCCTGGCTGTTCCCTGAGATTGTAGGTTGTAAAACACTAGTCACTAGTCAGTGAGTATTTATTAGGCACCTACTGTGTGCCAAGCTAAGCATGAAGAAGGTAATAAAAAAGCCCTGTTGTTGGGGAGTTTGCATTTAGGGGGCAAGACAAGCATAAAATGAAGCTGGAGGAGGTGGGGGAAACAGAAGGTTCCTTGGAGGAAGAAGAAAACTGACTTAGGAGTGAAAGACCAGACCTTGCAGAGGCCCAAGGAAAGAAGTGGTGAGATGGCTGCTGGGAGAGGGGAGAGCCCAGAATGATCATGCATCAGCATTGGTGGATGGAATCTCCTCATCTGGGAGTTCCTCATGATAATGATATCCAGGGTCTAAAAAATGACAGCAACGTGCTAAGTTCTGGGTTATAAAAGTGTTTTTTAGATGTTCAAGTTTTATAAAACTGTCCTTATGGCCATCTTGTCCTGACTGCTATACTTGCAAAGTAAGTACCAAGACTGTATTGTTCCCAAACTCATCAGTTGGCATCTTCCCCTGCAGATGTCCCTGATGATGTTTTTTGTCTCTCTGTGTCTCTCTGTCTCCCTGTGTCTCTCTCTCTGTGACGCTGCTGGTGTCTCTGTGTCTCTCTGTCTCCCTGTGTCTCTCTCTCTGTCTCTCTGTGAGGCTTCTTGTGTCTCTGTGTCTCTCATGTCTCTCTGTCTCTCTGTGTGTATATTTTTGTTAAGTTTTCTCAGGCCACGAGGCAAAGATTTCTGGGTAGGCTGCAGAGAACGGCTGTTTTTGTTGAGTCTGGGGAAAAAAACGCACAGCATCTTTTAGGAGTTCATTGCCTTCCATGTCTCTCCACTTTGTGGTTTAGTCTCAATAATCCAGGAGAAGTTAGCTTTTCCCTCCACCCTTTGCAGGTACTACTTTTCATAGTTTTCAGATGTTTCTGTAACTTCCTCATTTTCTGCCTCATAAGGGTAAAAAGCGATGGTAGAATAGGGGTTTGGCCAGGAATGAAACCCACTGCAAGAAAAACATCACACCCTCTGTCCTCCTCCGCTCCTAGTTGAGGTCACCCTCACCAGTGTTGGTGATAGCAGATCCTGCCTCCACTTCCTTGGGCCCCCATATTGACTTTGGAATTACTGGGAAACCCTGGTCCCCCATTAATAAGAAAACCAGTATAAACTTTGCTGGCCCACATTATTTTCTTTAAGATCTGGTCTCCCAGTTTTATTTTTTCTTGGCAGTAGGCAAGACCCTAGTTGGGATTCATGGGTAAGGCAGTAGGAGGTGCTATTTGAGAAGCTTTGTGGCATGTCCCCTACTCTTGTAGGTTTTAGAATAAGTTTTTCTTGGCTTTTGCCTATTAAAAAAAAGTTGGCAGGACATGAGTACCCGAATTGGGGAAACATGAGTTCTCTGCACTTGATTTTAGACATGGGCGTGTGTTTCCTCCCATGTAATCAATCTTACTTCTTGTCCTTCTTTAGGAAGGGAATGTAAGGGAACTGACCTCCATGATAGCTGTCTACAAGTCTTCAAAGAGTTGTCATCAGGAAGAAGGATTAGACTTTTTCTCCTTGGTCCCCAAAGGCAGAACCGAGAGCAATCAGTTAATGGGTTGAAATTGTGGAGAGGCGAATTTAGATCTGAAATAATGAAAACACTTTAATTTACCTTGATTCATTGAACATGTATTAAGCATCTAGTATTTGCAAGGCACTGTGCTAGCCACTGGAAATATAAAAGCATTCAAATAAATGTTGGGCTTACTGATGTGTAAATTCCCAGAAATGTTTCTTTCTTTTTTTTTTCATTTTTCAAATTTTCCTTTTGTAATTTATTGATTTGAATATGAATTAAAATGATTATTTTTTATATTATTTATTGTATTTATTATTTAAATACAAATTAAGAAAAAATAGAATAGAAAAAAGAAAGATGGAAAGTGAAAATAAACAAAACAAAACATTGTCTTGTGCCCAGCAGAACATCAGGGAGGATTCAAAATCTATAACAATAAATTTCCATTTCAAGAAAGCATATATAAAATATTAGAAGAAATTATATTCATGAGTGTCCATCTTTTCTTTGCTTCCTTATAGTTTATTCATTTGTTCTCTGCTGAGCACCCTGCAACCTTTCCAAGCCTTTATATGTGGTTTAGCTTTTTCCACCTTCTCATTTCCGTTATCAGACAGGTGGCTCCTTGGAAGTGCTGGAGGTCGCTCTCCATTTCTCCTGCCATTTTGAAGGGATAAAAGGATCCTTCTGGTAATCCTTCTGCTTCCTTTCCCCATTAGCATAACAGCCCATTTTATTATATATTTTTCTAATGAGAACTTTTATTTCTTTTCTTCAGTTTCTACTTTTTTGCTCACTCCCATCATGCCCTTCTCTCATTGTTCTCTGTTTGATGCTATTTTTAATACTTTGGAGGTAGCTGTAATCTGTGTCTTGCTATTAGACTGGCCACCTGTGGAATCTTGGGCATTGAAAAGGTAGTCTTTGGTGTTATTGGGAATTTGGGCGGAGTATAGGAGCTGGACAGTTCCCTGAAGGCAATCCATGCATTCTCTTCCTCGTTGCTCATCCCTGGGGCCAGTTTATTGTACGCCTGTCCCAGATATAAATACTAAGGGACAATCTCTGTGAGCTTCTGTCCAAATGGAGGCTGAATTTTGGAAGACAAAGACAAAAAACAATGTTTGTTATCGAGGAGTTAATATTCTGCTGGGGGCTGGGTGGGAATCATATGCATGTGAATAAGATTATACAAATATGTACAGAGCAAACACAGAGTCATTTGGGAATATGAGAGCCATCCCCAAAGGGATCTTGGACATCTTGGAAGTTAGTGGGTTCCCCCACTGGAAGTTTGTGGGATGAAAGCTGGATGGCCAGTTTGGGTTATTCCACCTAAGGGATTTTTGTCCAGGGAGGGCTGGTGTAGGTGGCTGCTAAGGTGCATTCTAATTTAGAAATTCTGTGATTCTGTGGTTCTGATTGAGGTGGCGGTGGAGGTCTAGCTAGAAGTTCCGTGAACTCCTCTTGGCCAAGGCCATCACAGAAGGGTACAATGACGTACCTGGCCGCTCTGCAGGTGAAATGCCAAAGCAGGATGCTTGTTAGAGCCCAAAAAAGAGATTTGCTCTGACAAGATTTCCCTTTGATGTTTCATGAGAAAGAACTTTCCTTCTGTACAGCTCCCCCGTCTTCTTCCCAGAATCCTTTGGCTCTGGTTCTTATCTTTTCTGGAACATAATCTTCACACAACTTTGTAAAATCCATCTTATTTTTATTAAGAATGTAATAAACACCAAATAAAATAAACCTTTCATACCCATCACAGAACAGAAATAAAGATTGTTCATGGAATCAGGAGTCTCCATTACATAGAACTTTGTTTTCATGATTCTTAATACATAGTAGTCACTCAATAAATATTTTGTTGACTGGATGGTTTTCTTTTTAACTATATAATAAAATCAATATGAAAGTTTCAGAGCTGCCCTGTTGACTCTCTCTGTGTCTCTCCCTCTGTCTTTTATGAGGGGAAATCCATCCTAATTTCTCTCCAGTTCACTCTTTGTCTTATACCTCCCTTTGAAAAAAAAAAGATAAAAAAAATCTTGTAACAAATAGTGAAATTCCCATGTTGAGTGCAATGTCTCTTTGTCTGGGGGTTCCCATTCCCCCTTTCCGCCATATTTTCTCCTTGCCCCTTGCCCTCTGGTTGATCTCATCTCTCCCAATCCTTTCTAACTCTGTTATGTTTCTTCTCCCCCATTAAGATATAAGCTCTTGTTCACTTGTGTTGGTATTCCTAGGAATATGCACGATGCCTGGGATACAATAAGTGCTTAATAAGTGCTTTATATGTCTGTTTTTCTGGAGAAAGGAGCAGCAGCCCAGGGCAGCTGTTAGGTGTGATGAGACCAGACTCTTTTCTTCCTTTAAGCTGTTAACCTGGGTACAGGGTAGCCTGAGGAACTCCAAAAACAGCATTGCTACTTAGCTGGATGGAATGACTTGAAGCTAGATGTTATTGAAAAGGAAAATGGATTGGTAGGAGGCTCCAGATTGTAGTGGATGTTTCTAGAAACTACTGTTGCCCAAGGGGTCAGTGGGAGCCAGTGTGATGAAGTTGTAAGAGCTCAAGGTTTGGAATTTGAGGCCCTGTGTTCAAATCCTGCCTCTTTGGCTTAGCATCTGTGTGATGTTGGAGAAGCCACTGGACTTCCCTGACCTTCAGTTTTGTCTTCTGCGAATGACTAGCTGGTTCTATGATCACATGATCAATTCCAATAAGTGCCTGCATGGTTCTTATGCTAGGTAATGGGCCCAGAAAGACATGTCCCTTCAGGTAGCATTTATATGACGCCTTCTGTGTGCACGGCACTGTGCCAAGCGCTTTACACGTATTATTCATTTCACCCTCAGAACAACCCTGAGAGGGAGGTGCTGTTGTGACTCATTTTACAGTCGAGGAGACTGAGGTGAACAGTCAAGTGACTTGTCCGGGCTTATGTAGATGTGAGGGTCTGAGATTTGAACCCAGGTCTTCCTGTCTCCAGGCCCAGTGTTCTGTGCACTATGGCACCACCAGCTGTTTCCGAAAAGTAGGCTTCCGTGGTTCTCAGAAAATCCCGGCCACTACCTGTCCTCTGAGGCAGGGGATTGGATCCAGCCATTTCTAAATCCTCATCCCAGGCGGGCTGCCCAAGGGGCTCGGACGTCTCCGCTCTGCTGGAGCTGCTCCACTCTGAAAAACGAGCTCCGGGACCGCGTGGATCCTGGATGCCCCTTCGGGGCCACATCTGAGCTGGGGATCCCGGGAGGAGGCAGAGCTGCCCCGTTAGGCCACAGTGTTGGATTGTCCCCTCCCTGGGCTGCAGGTCACTCACCTGACCAGTGATGTCCCCTCCGGTCCCTTCCTCTGCACGTATTCTGTAATAATGTTCTGTAACTGGGGCTGGAAGGAGAACCCCCTTTGCTAATCAAGTTCTAAATCATCCTTTGTCAAATGGTGGCTAGGGTCTGGACAGTGTCAGCCTCCCAAATGGGCCGTGAGTCATTTTCTGGAAAGAGGCAAAGTATTTTCAATTCCAGTCCATTTTAAATGAGGACTCGCATCTCAGCTCCACAGTGGCTTCTTTAAAACTTGAAAATACTCGCGTGGTCTAGGTCCTGTCTCCCTCACTCCCCCCTAACATCTTACACAAAGGACCTAGGGCCCTCATCAACCATAACAACTTGTTATCCAGTTTTACTGTGGTTGAAAACCTGCCTAAAGTCTTTAAAGGCCCAAAGGAAAGTTAATCGAGCCGGGCTGGTTGGGTGTGTGTGCTGCCCTTCCCATCATCCTTCTGGCCAGCAGCTTTCCCAGGATGAGTTAATTTTTCATTGGGAATTGAAATGAATTTTTCCATTGTTGGAGTGCCTTGGAATGGAGGCAGTTTGGGAAGAGATGAAGTATTCCCTTTTCTTGGACTGGCAGGTAGCTGCTCAGGAGCTGTTTTCACCTCCATCCTACTTGTAATTTGCTGCAAAGATATTGGTAATAAGGGACTGACAGCTCTGGCAATTCAGAGAAGTTCTAAGGAATATCTTGTTTAAAAAATCAAAGCAGAAAACCCAAGAATTTGAGTGGGAGAAGGGTCATAGGATCAGAGAATGAGAGAGCTGGGAAGTTCAGAGATCACTGAATTCCCCTTTCATTTCCTTTTAAGTGAAACAGGATCTTTGTCATATATTGCTTATATATATATATATATATATATCCCTTCCTCCCTCCCTTCCTCCTTCCCTTCTTCCTTCCCTCCCTTCTTCCCTCCTTTCCTCCTTCTCTCCTTTCCTCCCTCCCTTCCTCCTTCTCTCCCTTCCTCTCTCCTTTCCTCCTTCCCTCCCTTCCTCCTTCCCTCCCTTCCTCCCTCCTTTCCTCCCTCTCTCCCTTCCTCCCTTCTTTCCTCCTTCCCTCCCTTCCTCTCTCCCCTCTTTCCTTCCCTTCCTCCCTCTCTTCCTCCCTCCTTTCCTCCTTCCCTTCCTCCCTCCCTTCCTCCTCCTCTCCCTTCCTCCCTCCCTTCCTTCCATAATATTTGCATTCAGATGCTTGTCACAATCTTAGAATTGCTTTAATTTACATTTCTCTAATTGTCAATGATTGAGTACTTTTTTAAACAACCAGGCTCCTTATTTTACAGATTGAAGCCCTTCAAAGTTAAATAACTTGTCTGAAGTAATCCAGCTAATCAGTAGCAGAGTTGGCATTTGGGCCCATCTCCTCTGATTTCCAGGCTCATTGCTTTCATTCCTCTTGGAGGCAATGCTAACTTTGACCTCCAGCAATTGAGTTGCCCTTTTGGTTTACTCCGAGTTATTTATCTGATAGCACTCTCCAGATTGCTTTGTTAGATGTGTGGATGCTCAATTTAGTTTCTGAGTGTCTTAGAACTAAAACACACATTCACTGAATTGAGGTCTTTCTCTTCATCCCGAGTCTTGCGTCTCATCTTTGTGCCTTTCTTCAGTCATGCTTGGAATCATAGAACTTAAACCTTATAAGCCATCTTTAGAGAAGATCTTGTCTTTCTTTCCCTCGGTACTAGATTTGATTTTGATCCTCCAGACGGCACGAGAAATGGCAACTCAAGATCCAGACCCTAAAAACTTGCCTGATGAGCTGGTTCCTCCCCGATTTTTCTGCAGGGCTTTCTCAGTGGGACTAAAGACCATCAGTAGGATTGGAAAAAGATAATAATTAGGAGTGATTTCCTTGAGAAGTCCCTAGGATTTCATGGTAGAATTAGCGGTAATGACTCCTTCCACTTAAGCAGACTCAGTAGTCTATTTTGGTGCTTGGGTTTCACTGAGGCCCAGGGAGTTTTTAAGGCATTTTGTTCAAGGTCACACAATTTAACATAAATCATCATTCAATCAATAAGTTTCCCAAGTCCTTACTAATGTACTTAGAAAAACAGAAACAGTCCCTGACTTCAAGGGGTATATTTCTAATTAGAGGAGACGACACGTACATGATCCTAGGTCACTTTGTATTAGCTAAGGCCTTTATTAAGTGCTTACTGTATACAGACATCTTGCAAAGGCTGGGAATACAAACACAAAGACAGACCCATTTTTGTGATGGCTCGCAAAAGGAAATTGACCAGATAGACTGGGATGTTGGGGAGAAAGAGAGTATTCTCTCACAAGGTGGAAAAGGAATCTAGAGAGTAGGGAGCTGAGCTGGGTATAAGGAAGGAGATGGAGAAAGACTCAACTTGGTTTTCCTGACTCCAGATCTAGCCTTCTGTCCATATGATACATAAGTGTTCATGGAATTGGGAAATAACTCGGTACGATCATCTCAAGATGGTGGCCAAGGTGGAAACTACTCAGCCAGTTATGTTTTCACTTTTGTCAGTCATTCATGGGCTCTTTTGATAACACCTTATGGTGTATACAAATGTTCTTGTGCAGATTGAGTTACACTATTGCTATCAGAATGAAACCTTGGACAACCCCGATCGATACTTGGATCCCTCCGTGCTATTTCGACTTTAGGAAAAGTTTATTTTCCATAAAAACAGTTGAAACTTTTGGCCTAACAACTCCTTCTGGCCGTTTTTATGGAAAATAAACTGAAAACGATCCGAGAAAAAGATATCCCTGACTTGAGTTTGGCTGGTGAGTCTAGCCTTTGGTTGTGTTTATATGAAGTTAAAGATTTTTATTAAAGAACTGCTGGCCTTGAGTTTGGTGGGTCACCATTGGAAACCACTGGAATAATGGCAAGGGAGTTGGGACTTCAAAGTGAATGAATTAGCAAAGATGCTGGATACTCTTTGAGATCCAGTGCCGTGGGTGGGATGAATGTAGTACATTGTCCATTATTCCGAGGCTGGTTGCCAACTCTCAGAATTGTCTAGGCTTCCTTCTTTGCTTTTTTTTCTCTCGTTGCTTGCCAGTTTAATATTAAGGTTGGTGAACCTTCTCCCAATGGTTATTCCTAGTGTGGAGGTGACCCTTGGCTCTTGAGGCTAGGCCAGTGGAACACAGGCTTAGAGGGCCCCAATCCCCACATTCTTATCCCTTACTTGAAAACACAGGTCTGATCCAGAAATATAGCTATAAATATCCATGTATTTCTCTGGAGCTTTAAATGCTAGTGTAGTGGGCGATTGATTGAGGTTCCATGTAGTGGTAAGATTCCAAAATTTTGAGTCACAGGACCTGAGTTCAAATTCAAACTCTTATCTCTTATTACTTCTACCAATACTGTTCTTCTCCTCAGAAAGTTTCTTAGAATGGAAACTTTCTGAGGAGAAGAACAGTCATGTTTTTGGGTTTCTACTCTTAAGTGTCTAGCATAGTACTTGGATCAAATAAAACTGATAAAATCTTGATTGGACCCAGGAACCTGGGTATATTAACTCTCTTGTCTGACCCACATCAGTTTTCTGATCTGTAAAATAGGCTATTTTTTTTTCTGAAGGCAATTGGGGGTTAAGTGACTTGCCCAGGGTCACACAGTAAAAGGAAGTGTTAAGTGTCTGAGACCAGATTTGAACTCAGGTCCTCCTGACTTCAGGGCTCTATCTGCCAGGCCATGTAGCTGCCCCTAAAACAGGCTATTTATAAGATGCTCTATAACTCTGGATCTGTGATCTTGTAGCACAGAAGGACCTATCAACTTTTACTGTCTTGTCTCAGATCTCAGTCTTATCTCTTCAGTTAGGTGATAAAAAGAGAAAGTTCAAGTGTCTGTAGTAAGAATGGAAGGCTTGCAAACACTTTACAGAAATAATCACATTTCCTCATGATAATGCTGTGTGGTAGGTACCATAGGTGGTATTAATCCCATTTTATTGTTGAGTAAATTCAGATGGAGATGAGGACATCCTAGCTAGTGTCATAGGTGGCCTAAGCTGCAAACTAAGGTCTTTCCAGACTGTAAAATTATAGATTTTGAGCTGGAAGGGACCTTATGGGTCATGGAGTCCAGCCCCTTCACTTTACAGCTGAGGAAACTGAGGCTACAGAGAAGTGACCTGCTGAAAGTCTTGGAAAGCAAGTAGTGTCAATGGCTCTGAACCCTAAATCTAGGACTTATCTAAATCCTAGGACTTTCCCCACAATTTTCATAGTACTTGGGATATGTCGTGATTCTTGATAATCTCAAGAAAACCTATAGTGATCAGTTTTAAAGGGAAAGCTTTGGGATGATCTTCAAGACTTTTTGAATGAATGAAGGAAAAAGCACTTGCTATGGGCTGACTTATAATGTGCTAAGAATACAAATAAAGTCCCTACTCTCAGGGAGCTTACATTCTAATTGGGAGTATGAAACTAAGGGGAGCTACAGAGAGGCCTGGAGTTAAGAAGGCAAATCTGGCCTCAGACACTTATTAGTTAGGTGACCCTGGGCAAGTAACTTAACCATGTTTGCCTCAGTTTCCTCATCTGTAAAATGAGCTGAAGAAGGAAATGGCCAGCCACTCCATTATCTTAGCCAAGAAAACCCCAGGTGGAGTCATGAAGAATGGGGCTTAGCTGTAAAATGACTGAACAACAAGAATATCTAGAGGATTTCAGCTGCTGGTCAGCTTTTTTGATTTATAGCTATTCTAACTAAATCTGGATGAGAGGTGGTAACTTGCCCATTTCCATAATCATCTGTTGGCAGAACTGAATCCCAATCCCAGGTTTCCCAACTTCCAGTTTAGAAATCTTTCCATTATTCTCTCCTATTTTGAATGAGCAAAGAAAAAGCATGAAAACTGACTAGGGAGAAGCTGAGAGGATGAAGAGTAAATGCAGCCTGGATATCTTTGAGAGTAGAGTCATGATCTAGTACTTTGGGGTTTGCCAAGAGCTTTCTATACGTTGCCTCGTGTCCTCATGCCCAGCAGAGACAGCATGGTCCAGGGAGCAGGTCATGGGCTTTTGGAGCCATTGACTATCTGAATTCAAATCTTGCCTCATTTATTTATCAGCTCGGTAACCCTGGGTTAGTCACTTAATATTAACAGTCTTTGGAGTCTTCTGTTCTTCAACCCCGATCTTTGTCTTGTTTAGGGAGTTTCGTGGGGGAAGTTGAGTTGGGTTGAACAGAACATTTTGTATTGGGTCCTAGAGGCAATAGGGAGTCATTGGATTTTTATTGAACAAGGTGGGGGGTGGGTGGAGGGGATGACATGATCAGATCTGCCTGATTCCTTGTGGTCTTTCAGATCAGAGGATGATCTTCCACACCCTTTGTAGCTAGAACTGAGAGCATCGAGCCTCTCATCATTCTGATATTCCCAGCAGTCCCCTGGGCCTAGCTTTGGAAGATTATAATTTAACTTGGGAAGCTCCCACCCCCACTCCAGTCCCCTGGCTTGTTTGCTATCTCATCTCCCCACTGAGCATTCTCATTGCTTATGTTGATATCTAATTAATGCTTAGGAAATGGGAAGTTGGCCCCTGCTGTGTAACGCTCTCCCACAACTGCAGACCTACTCTGGATGCAGAAAATGTTTCCATTGAGCTCAGTGGGATGGAGTCAAACATCCAGAATACTTAAGAGTAAGAGGAGCTGCCAGTTCTTTCTGTTGCCCAAGAGAATGATTTATGGTCGAGCCACAAAAATGTCCCATTTTGGTCCTGATGGGTGCTGGCCACCTTTCTTCTCCCCCTCCCTGTCCCAATTCTCTTCTCTGTTTTGAATCGCGGCTCATGGCTTCTGGAATCTTTTATTCCAAGGATGAAAACCCTCAAATTTTCTGGGAAACAGAGTTTTTGAGATTATTGTTCTTCTGTGGGTGATATAGGACTGTGATTCTTGGAATACCCCAAAGTCTAAAGAATTAAGACTGAGGGTTCCCCCAAAGCCTGGTGGAGAGGCCCATGCTGGTCAGGAGTGAGCTGCAGTCTACCGAGGAAAAATCTTTCAAGAGAAAGAGATTGTCATCTGGGAAATGAGGAAAAAAAGATGGGCTCGGTTAGCAGATCAAAGGGCTTGCCTTCGTGCTCTACTGTGACCCCTAGAATGGTTGAGCCATTTAAGTTGGGGAGATCTCTCTGCGGGAGATTTGCAGGAGGACATCCACAAGCTTTGTCTCTCCAATGACCCTGAAAATTGGGGAGACTTAATAATAATGATAATGATAGCTGAGGAGAGTGGCAGCGACAAGGGAAAGGTCAGCCGTAAGTGGAGACACTACAAGAGTCCCCACTTAGCACAATGTCTGGAACGCAGAAGTCCTTAAGAAACTCAAGTTGATATGACCTGGAGGAGAGCATCCCGGACTCACAGCTCAGCTGCTTCTCAGTGGATGGGCTGAGGGGAAAGTATTAGCAGGAAAGGCCAGTGAGCAGTCCCAGAAAATATCCATCCCAAACATCGTCCTTGGCTTGAGTTCTCCATTTTTTTAGGAGTAGCTGGGCCAAGCAGTGGACAGAGTGCTGGACCTGAAGCGAGAAAGATCTGACTCTCATACTCTCAGTGTGAGCCTGGGCAAGTTACTTACGCCTACGTGCCTCAGTTTCCTCATCTGTAAAACAAGCAGAAGAAGGAAATGGCAAACCACTCCAATATCTCTTCCTTAAAAACCCTAAATGGGGTCACAAAGAATCATGCATGATTGAACAAGAAGCTCCTCTGTATTCTCCCCTCCTCCGGTGAAGGTCACTCATATTCTCTTGCCCAGTGTAGTTCTTGTTCATGTTCTCCTGTAATAGCTCGCTTAGTAGGTAGACTAAAAAGAAAACCCTCATGGAGTTCATGTTGGTAGCTGGGTGGCCCAATGGATAAGAATACTAGGCTTTAGGCTGAATTCAAATCTTACTGCAGACACTTAATGGCTGTGTGACCTTGGGTGAATTTTGCCACTCTGTGTCTCAGTTTCCTTATTTGTAAAATCAGGGGCTTGGACTAGATGGCCAGCCGTAAATCTGTGATTCTGCAGCCTAATTCTCATAGCTCTTTTCTGTTCAAATAAATAAACCAGCTATTCATTGCTTACTCCATGCTAGATTCAGCAAATTTCAATTGCCTGAAATTGTTAATTTATAGAGAAAAAAGTAGAATTACAGTAGGAGGTTCTCTGTCTCTCTGCCTCTGTTTCTCTGTCTCTGCTCTCTCTCTATGTATATATATATATATATATATATATATATATATATATATATGAAGAAGAGACAAATTTAGACTTAGAGGTTCATAGCTTCATAAATTTATAAATCTACATCTAGACAGAGAGGCCCCTAGGAGGTTCCACCATGTGCAGAACATTTCTGTTCCACTGGGACCTCAGACAATAGCTGTGGAACCCTGGAGAAGGAAGGCTTTTAAACCCACCTGCCTCAGTTTCCTCATGGGTAAAATAGGGTTAAGAATAGCACTCTCCCATAATGTTGACAAAGTGCTTTGCAACTTCTAATGCACCATATAAATCTAAGGCTATACACTTATGTCTATCCCTATAATTTTGATGTAAACCTGTGATTTTATCCATATAGGAAGCTGCTGGCAGGGTATCACCCTCCCTCAATGTAAACCTGCACTATTCTGCACCTTCTGTCTGAGACAATTAACTGGGCAATTGGAAGAGAACCTTTACAGCAATCAGACAGGCATTATTATCCCTATTTTTTTTCCAGAGTAAAAAATGGAAGTGTAGAGAAAATGATAGTATTTTGGGTTAAAGTTCCTTAGAAACCAGCTGGTCTAAGTGAAATGTCTGTAGTCATATAGCCAGTAAATGTCAGAGGTAGTATTTAAAGCCAAGTGGATACAGTGCCAGACCTGGAGTCAGGAAGATTTGAATTAAAATCTGGACTCAGATGCTTACTAGCCATGTGACCCTGTTTGCCTCAGTTTCCTCATCTGTAAAATGAGCCAGAGAAGGAAATGGCAAACCACTCCTGTATCTTTGCCGAGAAAACCCCACAAAGGATCACAGAGTTGGACATGACTGCAACAAATGAACAACAATATCTCTTAAATCCAAATTCAACACTCTATCCCCATGATACTGGGATGTCAAGATAGTTCTTAAAAGATGTCTTTTCATGGAATAAACAATGCTTCTCTGTGTGGGAAGACATTGACTTTGACCCCTGGAAATGATTAACAAGTTTTGAAAAAAAAATCACGTGCCCTCCTTCCTATTTCCTTTCCTCCCTTCCTCTTTCCTTTCCCTCCATTCCCCTCCTCTCTTTTCTTCCTTTCTTCCCTCCCTTCTCTCTTCTTTCTTTCCTTTTCTCCCTCTTTTCCTTCCTCCATCTTGCTTCTCCAAAAGTAGAGAGAGATAATAACTTTGTACCAAAGGCTTCTCCCAGTTTTGGGGGCCATCAGAGACAAATACAGGGGCTGTGTCAGGTATTGGGGCCGCCAGGGGGATTTCTGTTCCTCTTGGGCTTGTTTAGGGTCTTCCAGGACATGACTATACACAACTATACACAACTGCAGCAGACCCTGTTTCACCTTGTACTCAGACAAATGAATCAAGTCACATTTCCCTGGCCACTGAGGGCCAGAGCAGCTGCCTCTGCTGGGTGGGTAGGTTTTCAGAGCTTCTCCAGCCTTCCCCAAGCACCCCACGGTGTGTAGTGATGCCCTCGTTTCCCTCTATCGCCAAGGCAGGGAACCGTAGCTAGCCCTTGGTCTCTGTTGGAGCACCACCAGCCTTCCCTGAACATTTCACCTCTGACTTTAGCCTCTTTGAGGGTCAGCCATGGTTTGGGACCACTGGGCTGTTTTCTGGGCCAAATTCTCCACTCAAGACTTTCTCTGAAAATCATCCAAAGAATACATTTCAAAGTAGGGCAGAAACACTCCTCCTACTGCACCCCTGGGGTTCCCTGGACCTCCGTAGGAGTAGTTAGCATCAGCCAGGTTGAGACTTCCATAGGAAGTGAAAGGGGTCTTTCAGACCAATTCTAAACTAGCTCTGATTTCAGAATCCTGAATTCGGTTCCCTGGGTTACTAGTCTTGCCATCTTAGTAACCCGTGTGACCCTGGGGCTCTCACTACCTACTTCAGCCTCAATTTCCTCATCTGCAAAGTGAAGAACTTGGAATAAATTATCTGTGTAATAACCTACTGGAAGCAGCTTGGTGGTGCAGTGGATAACTCACTGGATCTGGAATTAGGAAAATCCGAGTTCAAATCCAGCTTCAGACATTTAATTTCCTCAAAAGTAAAATGGGGATAATCACCCCATGTTGCTGTGAGAATAAAATGAGATAATTATCTATAAAGTTCTTGGTAAACCTTAAATTGTGAAATAAATGCTACTTATGATAATGATGATGTCAAGTTCTAAGATTCCTCTCAATTATAACATTCTATGTTCCTAGTTCCAAGGCCCTTTCTTCTCTTTGAATATTCAGCGCTCTCTGTTTTCTCTTCTACCATTTTGAGATTCCTTCTTGCTCTGATATTTGGCGTTCTCAGGTTTTCTACCTTCTAAGTTTCCATTAACAATGATCATAATTTTCTGTTGCTAATAGTAAAGTCCCTTATTTCTCTAACACTTGATGCTGCATCATTGAACATTTCAAATTCTAAGGGCCCTTCCGGCCCTGGTGTTCTGAGATTTCAGACTTTCCAAACATATTATGCTGTATTCCCTGTTGTAATTGGGAATATTCTGTGTCCTGATATTCCAGGTTCTAAAGGCTCCTCCAGTTCTGACATTCTGTTTTCCATATCTATCATTCAGCTTTCCAAGGCCGCTCCCATCTGTTCATCCTGGGAGCCTATAAAGTCAATGTATGGTGTTTCTGCCACACCAATCACTCTCACTCTGTCTTCCAATTTCAAAGGCAATGGTGATCTCAGAGAGCCATAGCATGGCTCCGTTGGGAACAAGCGATGGTGGATGAACCTCATTTCCTTTTTAAACAGGGTTCCAAACCAGTAGATAAGGGAAGACTGTCAACTTAGTTTGCCTGATTTGAGTAAGGCATTTGTTAAAGCTATTCTTGGGACAAGATGGGGAATATAGTAGATTCAGAACGGATTGAATCTTTGCTTCCAAGTGGTAGAATTTGTTCACAGTTGGAAACCATCTTGGAAAGGGTCTTTGGTAGTGGTCTGCAGGGTTCTGTGTTTGACTTGGAGATATTGAATAGTTTGCCAATGATTTGGATAAAGACAGAAGAGATGAGAGAGAGAGAAGAGAGAGAAGAAAAGAGAAGAGAAAAGAGAGAAGGTTTGTATGTGTGTGTTGGTGAATTGTGGATGAAAGCCATTGGAAAGTGATAGCAATGGCTTAAAAAAACATCCACAAGATATTTTAAAAGGAGGTCTAGTTAATACTATAATATATATATATATAAATTTGCAGAGGCAATTGGGGTTAAGTTGCTTGCCCAAGGTCATACAGCTAAGAAGTGTTAAGTGTCTGAGATCAGATTTGAACTCAGATCCTCCTGACTTCAGGGATGGTGCTCTATCCACTGTGCCACCCAGCTGCCCCCACTATAATTTTTTTTGAACGATTGAACATGTATAACATATTTAATTGCTTACTATCTCAGGGAGGGAGGAATTGAGAAAGGGAGAGAGAAATTTGAAGTTCAAATAAAAAAAAATTTAAAAAAAGTTAAAATCATCTTTATATGTTACTGGGGAAAATAAAAAAAAAACAAAAACCAGTCTGGGCATGCTACTTCTGAAATTTGTAGATGACACCAATCGGCAGACGATTATAAGAGGTTCAAAATCTAAAAACAATTTGATAGTCTAATCCAATAAGATAAAACATAATTCTGATAAGGGCCACTAGGTGGTGCAATAGAGTGCTGGTCCTTGGGTCAGTAAGTTCAAATTTGGGCTCAGACACTTCCTAGTTTGGGTGACCCAAGGCAAGTCACTTAACCCCGTTTGCCTCGGTTTCCTCATAAATGAACTAGAGAAGGGATGGCAAACCATTCCAGTATCTTTGCCAAAAAGACCGAAAACCTGACGATGGTGATAAATGTAAAGGTGTTAATTTGTCTCTCCCCAAACCCAGTGTCGCATCTAAGATGGCAGCTAGCTTTTCACTTGCAATAAAGCCACAAGTTGCAGTGGACTGCGAGCTCATTCTGAGGCGCCAGTGTGAGATGATGGCCCCCAAGAAAGCTAAGGGGATGCTGCCTTGAGAGAGGGATAGTGTCCTGGCCTATGGATCTTCTCAGCTGGCCTCTGCCCTCATTATACTGCATAGATGGTATCATTTTTACTCCTGGGAATTGTTTTTTTGAATGTACCCAGAGGAGGGCAGCTGGAGTAGAAAGAAACATGGAGTCCATGCCATGTGAGGGTTAGCCAAGAGAAGACACTGAATATCTATTCCCCCCTCCACCTTTCCATTTATTCCCTTACCAAGTTTTGTCTGTTGCCAGGTCTCTTCTTCCTCCTTTTTATTCTTCTCTTCTTCTTCCTCCTCCTCCTCCTATCCCTAGCTTTCTTCCAAGCCTATTATCCCCTCTTCAAAACCTGTCTCAGGTGTTTCCTCCTACATGAAACCTTTCCCAGTTTCCCAGTTGTGGACCCTCCCCACTGAAATTACTTTGCATCCTGT
>JAJPUD010000264.1:0-100313 GCA_023553655.1 Myrmecobius fasciatus | reverse complement strand
TGCAGTAGAATGGAAGCTCCTTGAGGGTAGAATGGCTGGCACTAAGTAGGCATTTAATGCTTGTTGAACTGAGCTGAAGTTGGCAGAGGATGAAGGTTGTGGAGGAGAGGTGGGAAGAGGAGGAAGTATTTGAGAGGCTGCTCCATGGCTTGACTAGTTCCGCTTGGTCCCAGAGGCAGTCAGGAGCTCTGAGTTGTGTTTGTGGGGGGGAGAGTGAGAAGTCCAATCTTGACACAAGAAGAGTTTCTAACTCAGGAAAACCATCCCAGACTGGAATGGCTCTGGTGGTGGTGAGCCCCAACTCCTGAAGAGTTGCTTTACAGAGACTGGAAGGTCACTTGTCCGTGACATTTTGTAGAAGAGATTTCTTCTGGTCAAGAATGGATCGGTCTCTGACGTCCCATCCAAATCTGAAGTCCTGTGATTTGGCGATTCCCTTTAGACACGTTCCCACCCACATTAGGGTACAGATGAGTGAAACGTGCAGTGAGGAGAGGGTTCATGACACGGTCCGATTGCTTGAGACTCTATCCTTTTGTTCAGCTGGTTCTGTTACAGGACAGATTGTCTCTGATCATCCCTGGTGGAAGGCTAAATGTGTCTGATCACGGGCATTGTATTCGTGTATAAAGGTGGCACACTAAGGAGAGAGCAGTGCTTTTCATTGAATCAACCTTCTTCATTTGAGAAAAGGGTCAGGAATGGGGCTGGGCCTATAAGTCCATCAGGACGGGTACCTCCCACACACAGCAGCTCTCTAATCAGGCAGCTTTGCACCTTTGAGTAACTTGTGGTCTTCGACTTGGCCAGAGCACATGAAGGCTTAGGTAAGTGACCTGTCCAGGGTCACCCAAGCATCCATGGGTCAGAGGCAAGATTGGAACCCAGGTTTTCTTGGTCCCGTTCTGCCAGACTGGCTGTGGCCTCCTGTACTCTGCCTTCCTGTGATTCGTGACTGCCATTGGAAGCTGATCTTCCTCACATGGTGGCTCGCTCCCCCAGTCTTTTCTCTGCCTCTTCAAAGTCACTCAAGTCATTCTCCCCCAGCTCCTTGGCTCCCTAATCTTTGCTGTGTTACCTTGTAGGATGTCAGCTCCCTATGGACAGGAAATGTCTGGTTTGCTCAAACGTTATCCCTTGTACATCCCTGGGAGGTAGAAGCACAGCAGCCTCCTTCCCCGTCCTTTCCACCCTTATGATCTGAAAAATCCTTGTAGATTTTTTTGGCCCTCCCTTTGTAGCAGGGAAGAAGTCCAGATTATTATAGTATTAAAAGATAAACTAAACTGATATCATATGATACTATATATATATATATATATATATTATGTATCTCTGGGTTTTAATTTTTTTTTTCTGCATCATCCATTAACCTTTGTGTATTGTCTGCTGCTTCTGCAAAACTTCCCTGAAATTCTTATTTAATTTCCTACGCCTGCAATATATCAAAACCTAGATGGGAAAAGTTGTGATGTAGAAGGGATAACTGTACTGAATTTATATTCCCAGCAGGGAGACAGTGGCCAGTGCGAGGTAAGTACTTAAAGAGTGTACATTCTTCCTCTCTCCCTTCTTTTCCTTTCTCTGCCTCACTCTTTTCCTCCCCTCTTTCTGTTTCCCCTTCTCTCCTCCTCTCTCTTTTCCTCCTGCTTCCCCTCTCCCTCTCTTTGTTTCTTTCTACTTCTTCATGGAACCACAAAAAGTCAGCTAGCTTTTGAGTCAGGTCAAATGATCATTACTTGTATGAACTTGACTTTATGTTTTCACTTTCTGGGATTGAGTTTCTTCATCTGTAAAAGAAAGAGATTGGCCCAGCGAGCCTTCCGGCTCTCTGTCTGAGCTCTCCATGAGTTTAAGAGCTAAAGCCTGGTTAAAATGTCCACACTGGCTGGCCAGAGGGTGGGGGGCAGGGCTGTGAAGGGACCTGGCTGACTCTGGGGCCCAGGACTTCCCAACATTTGTTTTGTTTCAGTGACTCCTTTGACAATCTGCTAGAGCCTAAAACACTGTGGTTTGGTGCCTGCATTTATAATTGAAGGGAACGTGAAATTGCAGTTAGAAATGGAGAATTGCTAGTAAATTGTTTAACACTTGGCTGCCCAAGAAATAAATAAATAAATAAATATATATATATACACACACATTCATATGTATATATGTGTACACATGTATATGTATGTATATATACATACTTTATTTTATTATATATTATTATAAATATTTATTAAAATATTACATATTTTAGTTTAATCTGCTTCATTAATATTTTCTTCATCAAGTCTAGAAATCACCTAAACAATAAATCAAGCCCTGCTCTGTATGTGTATTTCTGATGTTTAAATGCTCACACTGAAAACTGAACAGTTGGCTCTTAGGAGCAGATCTTGGTTGGTTCCAGCACTCCCCCTGCTTAGAGAGCAGTAATTTTTTTTTTTTTTTTTTGCTGAGACAGTTGGGGTTATATGACTCTCCCAGGGTCACACAGCTAGGGAATGTTAAGTGTCTGAGACCAGATTTGAACTCAGGTCCTCCTGACTTCAGGGCTGGTGCTCTATCCACTGTATCACCTAGCTGCCCCGTGACAGTAGTGATTTCAAAAAAAGAAAATCTGCTCTAGAATGGCCATTCCCCCCTACCCCCGGTTAAGAACTCTGGTTTAGTCCAGACTTAATTACAGATGAGGAAACTGAGACCCAGCCTGGGGGAATGGCTTTCTCCGTGTTCCCTAGTGGATCATGAGGGCTGGCACCCAGCTCTCCCTGGCCGGAGCCCTTTCCTCGGGTTCTTCAGTTAATTATTATTGAGCGAGCACTCAAGCAGGCCGGCATCTCAGATTGCAAACAGGATGAACGCCGTCTGCAGTGGCCCCGTGATGCCTCCGAAGGAGCCTGGGTGAGGGATTACTTTGCCATTAAGATGGCGACCACATGCGCCGGGGAGCAGGTGGCGCGTTCTGTTATTAGAAGAGACCTCCTCTGATTTCGGAGCCCTTCTGCGTCCTCGTTCCGCATGGCTAATTCGGGCCAGCCTTCCCAGGTATTTCCTGAGGAGATCCCCTCCCTCTCTCCCGTTTTGCCACCTGTTGATGGACCACATTGCTCACATGCTTCAGGGCTTCTCCGAGACCCGTCTCAGGCCCTCCGTTCTCTCCTTGCTCTGTGACTTGCCAAGGCCAAGGCTAGCTGCTGGTGGCTCAAATTAGAACCAAGCATTCCTGTTCTTGAACGTTACATTCTGGAGGATCTCACATCCGCAGAACTCGGTGCCAGGTGCCTTAGGTACAGAGTCGGGAGTTTTGTTCCGGAAGCCCTGGGGTGGGGAGGGGAATGATCCCCAGATTCAGTTCCCCAAAAGCAGCCCATGGGAGAGCTTTCTTCCTTAGGGTCCTCTTGGTATCCACTGGTGTTCAGAGAGAGAGACAGAGAGAGACAGAGACAGAGACACAGAGAGAGAGAAGAGACAGAGACAGAGAGAGACAGAGAGATACAGAGAGAGAGAGACAGAGACAGAGAGAGACACAGAGAGAGACAGAGAGAGACACACACACAGACAGAGAGACACACACAGAGACAGAGACAGACACAGAGACAGAGAGACACACAGAGAGACAGAGACAGAGAGAGACATACACAGAGACACAGAGACAGAGAGAGAGAGAGAGAGCTCCCACTTGGGCCTTTGCTGGCAAGCATTCTGTGCAGACAGGTCAGCCAGCTGCCCACAGCAAGACTGCTTAGTCTTTGCAGTGGGAAAAGGAGCAAGTGAACAAGAAAAGCTTCTTCTTCCTTTGTTTTTTCACGATGTAGATTTGGAAGTGAAAGACCATTCAGTCCAACCTTCCCTTTATGTAAGTGAAGAAATCAAGATTCTGGGAGGTGAAGGCAGTTCTAAACTAGTAGAACATGAATTCGAACTCGGGGCCTGTGCTTCCAAATCCAGCTTTCCATTGCCTTCTTTTGCCCCAGCCCTCGTTCTCTCAGCAGGAGGTGGGATTCTTTATAATGAGAGCAATCCACCAACATTTCTCCTGCATCTCACTATTTGAACTTTTAATGAAATGTGGTCTCTGTTCAATAATTTTTGTCACTTAGAGAACTAGAGATAGTTCTAAGTGACAGAGACAGTCCCCACCCCCATTCTGTCTCGGAGTCCCAGAGAGAGGAGCTGGTGGCCTGAGATCACCCAGGCTAGCGGGCGTCCCAGGTCCCATCATTCTTTCCCTTGCACCCGCAGTATTTCCACGGGTCCCAGCAGGAAAGTTGATGGCCTGTGAAAGCAGAGGAAAAAGGTATGTTTGCAATCAGAGAGAGGTTGGCACGGTGGCAGGTGCGCCCTTAGAGTGAATAGGTTTTCAAGATCGCCAGGAGTTGCTAGGCAGACGGAAACAAATAAAAGTGACATTAGGGAAGCAGTCAAACCAGCAGTTTTCTTCATTTCAGTTTTATGATTCTGGCTGGATTCTGGTCAATCATCCTAGCGTTTGAACTGTGAGAATCCGCTGCTTTTGCCAACAATCTCCTTTTCGTTCGCTCACAGCCAATGGGCTGGGCTTGCTTCCCCGGCAGCCAGTGGCCTGACTTTTTCAGGATGAGGAGGGCCAAGGGGCCTGAGCCAGAACGTTTGAACTGCTTCAAAGGTGAAAAGTGACTATATTAAGAAAGCAACTCAATCTTGCCATGAGCAGCTGTGGGCCCCACGGCACAGCCTCCGTTTGCGCTGCTGGATTCTCCTGCTGGGCTCGGGCTGTCTTATAGAAGGTTATATTTTGCCCTGGTGGGTGCCTTCACCATTGCTGGGACTCTTTGGAATCAAAGGGCCTGGAGTTTAATCTGCTTTACTACCTGTGTAATCTTTGGCGACTTCTTTTCTCTGGAACCGTTTCCTCAACTGAAAAATGAAAGGATTGGACTTGGTCTCTAAGGTCTGAGTCCTAAAGTCCACTCCTTCCCCTCCTACTTAGCCAAACTTCACCTTGAATCAATTTTTTTAGGAAAAAAAATGGAGCAACATCAATGTGAAATTGCATCAAGTTCTCTATTACTGTGATATAATCACGGCATCTTAGAGCTAGAGGTGAAAGGGCCTCAGAAACAGCTTCTGTCCACCTCACTCTTTATGGATGAGGTAGCTGAGAAGGGCTGGGATTTGCCAGGGAGTGTTCATTCTCAGAAACTTCTTCAGCATCACCTGAATTTTAGGTCAGCTTTAAAGGTGGAGTTAAGTCTCATTTGAAAGCTTTGAATTTCCTTACTCAGAACTCCCTCATGCCAGTGAAATAACAGGTGGTCAGTCCTTATCTTTCTCCTTACTATTGGTTTTTTTTCCCATTCAGCCTGTGGCGTAGTGGACCGAGGGCCAAGTTTGGCCTTCAGAGGCAGGACTAATCCTTCGTATAACATAGGGGAGCTGTGAAATTAGGGCAAATCACTTTATCTCTCAGTGCTCAACCATCTTGAAGAGGAGAAATTGAAGGGAATGTTTTGCTTTGTATGGCAGAGGGAATTTCCTCAATTAAGAATTCCATATTAGAATGAGATCATAGGTCCAACCCCATCCTTATCCTATTTTTTTTGTATCAATTTTTCCTGTCCAGCATGTGCTGTAATTATTTATTGATATCACTGTTCTGGGAAACTCTGCCCAATTCAGGAGTGTGTTCCATAGGAAAGGAATCGGAAAGGAAAAGTCCTTGTATTTGTTTGTTTTTCTGCACTAATGATGGCCTGGGAATTTCCTGTAGTGATACCAGGATTTTGTCGCCCATAGGATGAGGTGGAAGGACTTCACGACTCAGGCTGACCTATTCTAGAGCATTCTTCCTGGCCTCCTTTAATAGATGTGTAATCCTGCACTTTGCTGTTTCCTTTCCTCAGGACAAGACATGCTTCCCTCCTGGGCCTCTGCTTTATTCTTGTATGCAGGAAGTAGCCTGACATTTATAGTGAGCTCTTTGGTCTGAGCCTGCTGGGGGCCAGGGGTTTGTAAATGTCGCGATCCTTCCTGCTCTTCCAAAGGGGATGAGGGGCCATGGCCAAGGTCATTGTGATTGGAGACTGTGCAGCTGGTGGAAGTATCATAGGTAGAAGCTGCCCAGTCGAGGTAACATGTAGTTATTCAGACCTAATGAACAGAAGGAAATATCCACTTCCAGCTGTGCCTGAACAAGAGGTCTGGAGCCCTCCTGGCTCAGATCCAGTAGTTGCCAGCAGTTCACCTTTGTATCTTGCTAATTTTGGTGATGGGGTTTGCAGGCATCTCATTTAGTGCCCACATCTTGGTGAGATGGGCCCTTTCCATCCTTAGATCACAGGTAAGATAGCTGAGACTCAGAGACAACTTGCCTAAAGTTATACATCTACAAAGTATGTGAGGCAGGCTTTGATCCAAGACCTTCCTGACCCCAAGACCAGCACTCCATCCTCCATACCATGCTCCCGTGCCAATATCTGACTCGTTCACTCCACTGATGAGTATCAGAGGCGCAACTTTCACTCATATCTTCCTTACTCCAAGTCCATTACTCTGTCGAATGAGCTCATATTGGTAACGTGCTTAGCATAGTTCCAGGCACATAGTAGGTGCTTAATAAATGCATATTCTCTTCTCCTGCTTGTCTCCATGTGCTAAACTTCCAAGGAACTTCATCTTCGTTGCCCTCAATTTGTTTAGATGGATATTTAGATTTCTTCCTCCTCCAGCGCACACATGCATTCAAACCACACTGCTTGTAAGCCCCAGGTAGGCTCACCTCTTGGGCTCCTGGATTTGATGGATTTGGGGGTGTAGTTGTAGACACTTCTCCCTTGGTTTGCAGTGTGTCCTCGGATGTGTATTTTGATATGAGAAAGAACATTGGTTCCATAGAAGTGGAGGAGTTTTCTTTACAATAAACTTAAATTTGAAGGTGTCTTAAACAAGAGGGAACAACACATTGTTGGCCTTTGAGGAAAGAACTTTCCTCAAAGTTCCTAGTACCTAGTTTTGCAGAGGTAAATTCAGGTTTGGTTAGTGGGGAAAAGTAACTGGTAGGGAGAGTTATCCACAGGTGAGGTGAGATACCAATAATAGTAATACCCCCTAAGAGAATATATTTGAATTTGAATTTGTACAGTTTAAAATCCTATATGAAAATAAATTATTATTACTGTTGTCACTGCAATGATTTTAGTCATTTTTGAAGGCTTCAAGCTAGTGTCCATTTGTTAACACACATTTAAAATAAATTTTCTTTTAAAATATTCTCCAAATATGAATTGTCCCACATCCTGTTAGACATTAGTGACATTAGACAGAAATGAGATCACTTACTTGCCTTTAAGGATTCTATTGAGTTAAGGCAACATGAGTCTATATAAAAATATACATAGAGAAGTATGCAATAATTTCATAATGCTCTGAGGGGTATCAGAAAATGTAAATAATGGCTTTTAAACAGTTCTTTGAAGGAAACTAGAGATTCTAAGAGTTGGAGGTGAAGTGGGATTGCATTTGAGGCATAGGGAATAGGTAAGGCAAATACATGAAGGTGGGAGATGGTATTTCACATATTAGGAACCAAAAGAAGTCTGCATAAAGAGGAGTAAAAGTACTGTATACAGTAAGTCTGGAAAGGTAGCTTGGAGCTAAGTTGTGAAAGGCTTTAAATCCCAAACAGACAGATTGCTTTTTTTTTCCTAGTAAATTTATTTATTTTTAATACACATTATTTTATGAATCATGTTGGGAGAGAAAAATCAGAGCAAAAGGAAAAAGCCATGGGAGAAATAAAAAAAAAGCCAGAAAAAAGAAGCAAACATAGCATGTGTTGATTTATACTCAGTCTCCTTAGTTCTTTTTATGGATGCAGATGGCATTTTCTGTCCAAAGTCTATTGGGATTGCTTTGGATCACTGAACCACAGAGAAGAAACAAGCCTTTCATAGCTGATCATTGCACATTCTTGATATTATTATGTACAATATATTCCTGATTCTGCTTGTCTCACTCAGCATCAGTTTGTGTAAATCTTTCCATGCCTTTCTAAAATCAACTTATTCATAATTTTTTATAGAATAATAATATTCCATTACTTTCATGTCATAATTTATTCAGCCATTCCCTAATTGATGGGCTTGTATTAATTTTCCAATTCTTTGCTATCATAAAGAGAACTGCTACAAACATTTTTTTGCCCATGTGGGTCCTTTTCCCTCCTTTAAGATTTCCTTGGGATACAGACCCAGTAATGGCATTGCTGGGTCAAAGGGTTTGCACAGTTAAACAGACAAATTTATACTTGATTCTGGGCATAAGAGAAAGTCACTGGAGTTAACTGAATAAATGAGTGAGCCAGTACATATTTATTAAGTTCCTACTGTGTGCTAGAGATACAAAGACAGGAAAAGACAGTCCTTGCTCCTGAGGAACCCCAAATCTAATGGGGGAGCCAACATGCAAATAGCCATGTACAAACATGATATATTTAGGAGATAATCCACAGAGGGAAAGCACTATTTGAAGGAGGAAAAGGGGAAGAATGAATGACATGGGGCGACTTGGATGAGAATTTAATTTTACGGGAGTTGACAATATTAGTAGAGGCAAGGAATAGTCCACTCATTATTTTGCTTAAATATACAAGGTTTGCCTGCCAGGAGAGAAACTCACCAGTAGTGCCATATTTGGCTGGTTTTTACAAAACTGTAAAACTATTCAGGAAATGGATGGTATTCAGAAAAAAGGCTCGCGGTGGCAGCCGCAAAATTCTTCCGCCATGTCATGATTTGTTGACCTTGTTTTTAAATGGGCTATATCTAGCCTTCTAATGAGGTGCCTGTTTGAAATGTCAAAACCGCCCTCCCCAAAACAAACAACTACATCTGCTCATAAAAAATATCTGTGCCATTCCATAATAAGTGAGTGTTGCAGCAGAGATGGAGGAGGGTCCCACAGATGTTTTTCACCAAGAACTGCATCTAGAAAGTGCCTCAGATGCTCCAGATTAGGCGGTTGCATCTTGGGGCTCTCCTTTAGATGACAAGGGCTCAGCTGATCTCGTTATCAGCTGCAAGTTGGGAACCCTATGTTCAGAGTAGTAAAGTGTCCATGGATTTCTCACCTTTTCCTTTGTATTGTTTTATGCAACTTAACGGATATCACTTTTTCTTAAGGTTCAAGACAGATGTTTTCTGTTCTTCATGTCACCTTTTTGGCTTCTAAGAAACACCTTATTCCTTTTTAAGTCCTTGTGCATAAGATTAGAGCTGCACAAAACCAACACTCATTGAGTACTTGATGAGGGAGGTAGTTTACTCATCAGGCAGGTCTCTAGGGCATGGGTATGTTCCAGCTGTGGAGTCATCCTGTTTAGGTGACTTTGTGTTTTGCCTTGGGAAAGAGTGACATTCGTTGTGGAAACACTCAACTGAGGAAAAGGTCACAATATTTTTCTTTGTCTGTTCTTTTTGAATTAACTTAGTACTCAGATGACCAGATTAGTTTTTAATCAAAGTATAATTTTGATTTGGGGCATCTGTCTTTGAAGTTTTTAAAAGTATGTGTAATGTTCTGTGACTCGTCAATATACCAAAGATCCATGATTTTATCATAGTGGATACATCATGGGTGATTGTAACCCTGCCATATCTTAGCGATGATTTAATGAGTTTTTATGACCTGCCTCCCCCTCCCCCCAAAAAAAGAAAGAAGAAAGGAGGGGAAGGAAGGCAATCCTTCAACTTACACACCAGGAAACAAGATGGTGTCAGAAGCTAACCCCTAGTAATCATTATTTTTATACCCCAAATTGCTATCATGCAGTTTGTAAAGCTGTTTACTATATTTTATCTCATTTGAGTTCCAACACAAACTTGTGACATTAGTGCTATTATTACTCCCATTTTACAGATGGGGAAACTAAGGTATGAAGCCATTAAGTGACTTTCTGAGGATCACACAACGAATGAAGCAGCATTTGAACTTAGTTGTCTATGTTCAGTGCTCTATCCATTGCACCGTCCAACTACCTCTTGTAGGTCACAGTGCTTCAAACACTTATAGGTTGGACTCATGCTTTCATTTTTTTTCTTCTTCTGGTTAAAAATACTCCTAAGTCTCTGATTTAATAATTATAACCCTACTGATGCTTAACAGTAGAGGGCAGCACTGAGAACTGATAGAAGTGATAAATTCAAGACTGATAAAAAGAAAAAAAAATATGGGGAAAACTGCTCCCTTCCTCCCCCAGTTACAGTGGGTAGGCTTAATGGGTTGGGGGACTTCTCCCCCCTGACTACTTGGTGGAATGTGATAGAGGGGATTCTTGTTCAGGTTCAGGTGGCCAGAACAGAATGGGAAGCTCCTTCTGCTTCTGGGAGTCTCTCTTTCCAATTCCATCCTGGAAGTCTTTCTGGGCTGGGTGGGCCTGTCTGAGCTTGGAGGTCCCGATCTTCCTTGCTGGCCCGATTGGTGTCCTTATGTTGCACTAGATGGAACAATGGGGTCAGAAGCCTTGGTTTTGCATCCCAGCCCTGACATGAAACTGTGTGGATGTGTCAGGCAATTAACTTGTATGGCCTCAGTTTCCTTATTTGTAAAAGGGAAGGATTGGGCCAAAAGGTCTTACTAAGTCCTCCTAAACCTTGAAGACTATCTCAAGTAGAGCTTCCGTGTCTAAGGCAGCATTTATATTATGTGAAAGGAAGACAGGTAAAAGAAGAAATCAAGGGAATAATAGATTAGAGATGTGAGAGTCTAGGGAAAAAAAAGGACAGATATGTTTTCCTTTTCTTACGTTTGGGAATTTTAAAATTGAAAAATTAAAAAACAAAAAAAATAGAATGTTCAATAAAATGGTTAAGGAAAGGTTTTTGTTTAATTATTTCTTAGTCTTGTGTGATTCTTTATGACCTCATTTGGGGTATTCTTAGCAGAGATATTGGAGTGGTTTGCCATTTCCTTCTCCAACTCATTTAACAAATGAGGAAAACTGAGGTGATCAGGGTTAAGTGACTTGCCCAGGGTCACACAGCTAGTAAGTGCCTGAGGCTAAATTTGAACTCAGGAAGATGAATCTGCCTTATTTTACAGAGAAGGAAACTGAGTCCCAGTGTCACATAGCTGATAAAGGATGAAGCCATGACTCATATATATCCATGTCCTTTGACTTGAGCAATGTTGGACATTTGCCAGAGCAAAAAGGGAGGTAAAGTTGAGTAGGGAAGGCAGACTGTTATCCTGATGATGTCACCATCTACCTTTTGAGACGGTCTCTCATTATGCCGGCCCCTCTGAGAATCTCTGGCCTCCTTCAACAATTAGCTCAGTGCTGTGTCCAAAAGGAAGCCTTTCCAGGTCCCCCAAATGCTTGTGATTTCTCTAAGGTTAGCCAGTATCCACTTTATATGTATTTTGTATATAACTGTCTATGTAGATGTTCTCTCCTTCCTTTGAAAGCAAACTTTTTTTTGGGGGGGGCAGAGGCCTTTGCTTTTCTTTGTATTCTCATGACTCAGTATAGTGTCCAGCACATAGTAGGCATTCTATGGTCGATTGATCCAGGCCCACAACCCCATAGCCATAAATTCACAAACAGCAAAGTTACTTGTAATGAAGTTTCCCATTCTATAACTCTCAACTCTGACAGATCCTTTCACCTGTAAAAGGAAAAGAAGTGGGGGCAGCTAGGTGGCGCAGTGGATAGAGCACCAGCTTAGCTTGGTACCTGGCAAAATAGTAGGTGCTTAATAAATGTTGATTGATTGGCAGTGGC
The DNA here is from genome assembly GCA_023553655.1 of Myrmecobius fasciatus. NCBI lineage: Eukaryota > Metazoa > Chordata > Mammalia > Dasyuromorphia > Myrmecobiidae > Myrmecobius > Myrmecobius fasciatus. The sequence continues at coordinate 88,564 of JAJPUD010000264.1, read as the reverse complement.
CATCTCAATTTCCTGTGATTATCCCAGGTTTGAAGGAATCTTGGATAAGACTTGAACTCTCTCTGAATGATATACCTATAGTCCCCCACATATGTGCTCCCCCCAAATCAGGGGAGGTCTCCTCTCTTTACCCCTCGAGGAGTTTGCTCTCTTGGTACAAGAAATAGTGAGATAAGATACAACTGCAGTTCCTTCTCAGACACCTGCTGCTTTCAAGGAGGAGGGAGGATGTGTTGACTTACAAATGGAGATGCTTTTTATAACTAGTCTGCCTCCCAGTACACTTTATCTGGGTAGATTATATCCAGGGATTCCAAAGACAACAGGCCCTAACAAAACTCCTGCCTGAGGTTCCTTGATTTGGATTTATCCACCTCCAATATGAGGGATGGAAGGAGTGGGGCCAGTCTGGTGGAAACATGAAACAGCCCAGTAGTTACCATCACTCCTCAACTGGCTGTCATGGAGCCATGAGTTGTGGGGAGTGATGAGCCCTTGGAAGGGGATTCAGAGCAAAATCTGCACTCTGAGTCAAGTGAGAAAAACTAGCACAAGTCAATGTAACCCCCAGGTTGTCTTAAAAAGTGGGCTTTAGCTTATTTTCAATCTTCTCCCTTCTCAAACTCTTTATAAGGTGTGAAAGGCATTAATTTGACCACCTGGTTCAAGCTGTCCCTCCACTTGGACTATCCTTTGCTAGAGGGGTCAGTGCCTCAATGGCAGGGAAGACAAGGTGGAGATCTATCAACCAGGTGTTTGTTGTTCAATCACTTTATTCATGTGCCCCAGTCTTCAGTACCACATTTAGATTTTTCTTTGCAAATTCACCATTTCCTTCTCCAGCTTATTTTACACATGAGGAAAAGGAGGCAAAAAGGGTTAAGTGACTTATCCAAGGTCACTTAGCTAGTAAGTGTCTGGGGTCACATTTGTACTCAGGCTTTTCTCTAGTGGGGTTATAGAGAAGTAGATTGACTTTTCCAGGAAGAATGGAAACAGGACAAAAGGACTTGCTGAAAGACCCAGGACTAATAAATAGTAGAGCATAGATTTCCTCACATGTCTCCGGACTTCAAATCCTGTTCTTCTGACTCCAAACTGAGCTGTCTTCACAGCCCCATGCTGGCTCCCTTGGCTAGATAGAAAGTCATGGGTATGGGCCATCCGTGGCCCAGGCTGATGCCAGCAATGAAGTGGCTCCAGACAGGTATATTTTGCTTCTGCACAAAGCAATTATGAAGATTCGTCTTTGACCTTTCTTGGATTGATTTTCCATTTTGGTTTTTGATCCTCATAAAATAACCTTATAAAAAACAAGGAAAAATAGCTGCAGTCTCTCAGAGGTTCGGTTTCCCACTTCATTTTCTTCCAGCTGATTTCCGAGCATTCCTGATCTTGCCTTGGAGCCTGATCCTGGCTGAAAAACTCATCTGCTCACTCTGCCCTGACATCCTTGATCCCAGGGGCTACTTTCTAATTTCAAGTCATTAGAAGGGTATTCGAATGATTCATTTGCCCTTTGCAGGAATACTCGTTCCAAGGAGCTGTCGCTGTCAAAAGATGTAGAGTCATTGAACGTTCTGTTATTTGGAAAATTTAGATTTATTGCTGACTTGTGGCTGTGATGGGAGTTTAATTTTTTTGGTTCATTTTTGTTCGGGCCTTCTTGGGTTGGAGAACAGAATATTGAGGGATCCATAGGAATTTGTCAAAGGATATTAAAGAAAGGTGTTCTTCATCTTCCTTAACATCATGGTGTAATGGAAAGACTCTGGATTTAGAGGCAGAAAACCTAAGTTCAAACCCCATTGGTTAATGATAAGGCATCTACTTTCTCAGGGTTTCTCAACTTACTTTTCTGTAAAGGCAGGACAGGCAACAAACATTTATTCAGGAGTTCCTTTGTGTCAAGGGCTGTGTTGAGTGCTACAAATATAAGCAAAAGGAAACTTAGTTCTTGCCCTCAGGGAGTTTATATTCTCTTCTTCCCCCCCAGTTATTTATTTATTAAATTTAACTTTTTTATTGTACTTTTTTTCTTCTTTTTTAAACTTAGTAATTTTTTTCCAATTACACATATAGTTTTCTTTTATTAAACATGTGCAATTCTTCTATAGATATTTCCACAATTATCATGCTGCACAAGAAAAATCAGATTAAAAAAGGAAAGAAAATGAGAGAAAACAAAATGTAAGCAAACCACAGCAAAAAGAGTAAAAATACTTTGTTGTGATTCACACTCAGTCCCCAAAGTTCTCTTTCTGAGGACAGATGGCTCTCTCCATCACAAATCTATTGAAATTGCCCCAACTTACCTCATTGTTGAAAAGAGCCAAGTCCATCAGAGTTGATCATCATATAATCTTGTTGCCCTGTACACTGTTCTCCTGGTTCTGCTCATTTCACTTAGCATCAGTTCATGCAAATCTCTCCAGGCCTCTCTGAAATAGTCCTGCTGGTCGTTTCTTACAGAGCAATAATATTCCATGATATTCATATACCATAATTTATTCAGCCATTACCTAACTGTTGAGCATCCACTCAATTTCCAGTTTCTTGCCACTATGAAAGAGGCTGCCATAAACATTTTTGTACATGTGAGTCCCTTTCCCTTCTTTATGATCTCTTTGAGATACAAGCCCAGTAGAAATACTGCTGGATCAAAGGGTATATAAGTTTGTTAGCCTTTGGGCACAGTTGCATATTGTTCTCCAGAATGGTTGAACCAGTTCACAGTTCCACCAACAATGCATTAGTGTACCAGTTTTCCCACAGTCCTCCAATATTTGTCATCATCTTTTCCTGTCATCTTAGCCAATCTGAGAGGTGTATAGTGGTACCTCAGAGTTGTCTTAATTTGCATTTCTCTGATCAATAGTGATTTAGAGCATTTTTTCATATGACTAGAAATGGCTTTAATTGTTTGTTCTTATCTAAAGATAATTTTCAACATTCATTTTTGTAAGATTTAGCATTCCCTCCCTCCTCTCCAGACAGAAGCAATCTGATTTTAAGTTATACTTGTACAATCATGTTAAACATATTTCCACGTTAGTCATATTATGAAAGAAAAATCACAACAAAAGGGAAAAAGCATGAGAAAGGAAAAAAAAGGAAAATAGCATGCTTTGATTTGCATTCAGTTCCCATAGTTATTTCTCTGGGTGTGTATGGCCTTTTTCATTACAAACCTATTGGAATTGTCTGGATTACTATATTGCTAAAAGGAGCTAATTCTATCATATTAATCATTACACAATCTTGCTGTTACTTTGCACAGTGTTCCCCTGGTTTTGCTCACTTCACTCAGCATCAGTTCATGTAGATCTTTCTGGGTTTTTCTGAAATCAGCCTGCTCATCATTTCTTATGGAACAGTAATCTTTCCTTACCTTCATATACCACAAGTTATTTAGGCATTTCCCAATTGATGGGCATCCCCTCAGTTTCTGATATTTTGCTGCCATAAAAAGGGCTGCTATAAATATTTTTGCACATGTAGGTTCTTTTCCCTTTCTATGATTTCTTTGGGATTTAGACCTCGTAGTGGTATTGCTGGCTCAAAGGGTTTGTCCAGGTGTACAGACCTTTGGGCATGATTCCAAATTGCTCTCCAGGATGGTTGGGAATTATTTACAAGAGAGATTACATTTTTAATGGTGAAGATAACCTAAAAGTAGGCTGAAAAACCAAGCTAGGAAGGAGGGTGCCCATGTCTAGACATGGCGGCAGATTCTAGAAAGTCCTATCTCAAACACATATAGAAGGGGAATGAAAATGGAAATAACTCACCAATGGGAGAGATATTCCAGGTGCATTGAGTAGCCTTTGGGTTAAAGTTATTCTGAGATCCTCACTAAATTCAGTATCAGTATGGTGAGTGCCCAAGAGTGAGGGGCCCCTTGGCTGCCTAAGGTCATATAAATGGAGCAGTTCAGAACTTTCATATTGATCTGGTGGGGGTTCAGGTCTGTGAATATCTATTATACTTTCAGACTGGGTTAAGGAGAAAGGTCCAGCCTCCACTGTAGGTGGGGTAGGGGAGAAGGAGAGGAAGAGGGAAAAGAAAGCCTTCATCCTTTGAAAATGTCACTTGAAAACTAACTTCTTTAAAAAAATCTTTAGATTTGTTTGTACAGAAACGTTTTAACTTAATAAAAAAATCTTTAGAAAGGAGAATATTTTGTTTTTAAGAAACAAACTGATCAGGTTTGTCAGAGATCTGCTGGGTAATGAGTTCTGTGCTGCCTACAGGGACTTATTCTTTAGTCTTCCAGTCCTGTCTGATTCTACGTGACCGTATTTGGGGTTTTCTTGGCTGAGATCATGGAGTGGTTTGCCATTTCTTTCTCCAGCTTATTTTATAAATGAGTCAACTGAAGAAAGAGTCACCTAGCTAGTAAGTGTCAGAGGCCAGAATTGAACTAGAAAGATGAGTCTTTCTGACTCCAGGCCTGATGCTTTGTCCATTGCTCCATCTAACTGCTTAAGGGCAGGGAAAAGACAAAGTTTCAGATGAGGTCTGCCCAAGGGGAGCTTATAGTCTAGAGGGGTGGGGATAAGGCACCCATAATATGATACATGGCCATGATTGGGTGTTTTAGAGAGCTACAGAACAAAGCCCTCAATGAGGTGCCTGTGGTTTGAGGGTGAGGCAGGCTATTTAAGGAGCTTGCAGGTATAGAACCATCCAGTTATGATTCTAACAGCCTCAGAGGGATCATCTGGACTTTGCTCAGTAGATAGGATTTCGAGGAACTAAGCTTGTTTATTTGAGAATCAGGGGTTGTGGTTTCATTGATGTCAGGGACTGAAAGATTGGGGATGTGTCAAGGTCATACATGGTATGAGCAAGAGACCCAGCTGGGATTTGGATTCAGGCTTTTTGACTCCAGTTCTAATTGTGGCATCTTTTAAGAGACATACAGATGTCTCATGTTAACACAGGAACAAGTCTGAGTATGACTAGTAACACAAACTAGGGCAGCAAAGCGTTCTCCAGTGGAAAATCTAAGACACTTGCTTAACGACTAGATTATTAGTATATTGGGAGACTTTTGTGTCCCAGTAGATAGAGAGTGGGACTGGCAGGAAGACCTGAATCATAGTCCTGCCTTACCTTGTTGTGTGATCCTGAACAAGTCACTTCTCTTCCAGCCTCAGTTTCCTCATCTGTAAAATGGGGATAAGCCTTACAAGCCTATAAATATCAAATGAGATAGCTGGTGTCAAGTGCCTGACAGATCTAAGTACTGTATTAAATGTTTGTAGAATTTCGGAGAACTGGTGTGATACCAGCCCTTTACGTTACAAGTGAAGAAATTAAGAGTTTAAATGATTTGTTCAGGGTTGTGAAGGGAGAGGGAGTGAATGGCAAAGGGAATACCTAGGCCTGGATGTCCTAACAGCCCACTTGACTCTTCCCACCATCGCCTGCTACATAACTGGGAGGCTTGAGAATAGTTTGTGGCCTCCGTTTTTTGAAACATTTATTTTTGTGTTTTGTTGTATTTTTGTTGTTGTTAAAGCTTTTTCCATTTGCCTTTTAATTGGGGTTGGGCTCAAATTGAGAGTTGCTGAAGCTTCAGTTTGCCTTAACTTTCTCACTTTCCATAGTACACTCTTGACTCATTGACCATGCAGTCCCACTAAAATGCTTCCTTTTTTCTTTTTCCACATGAACTGATTACTTAACTATGGACTCCCACACTTATTTATTCTTATGATGTTGATTTTTTGAACCCATATGTAAGACTTTACATTTATGCTACTGAATTTCATCCTCTCAGATTCAATCTAGGATTATGATCTGCCATAATCATTTTGAATCAAACATGTTAACTACTGATTTTTCATGCTGCTTTAATGATCCTATACTGGTTTTTTTCTTGGGGATGGGAGCAAGGAAAGAGTTGAGAAAAAGCTTTTTTTGATGATCCTATACTGTTTTGTGGGAGGGGGAAGGAGCAGGGGCAGAGTTGAGAAAAAGTGTATTGTAAGAAAAATTAGGAGCAAGAGTAGAATAGGTTTAGTAATCAAGGTTTGAGAATGTAAAACTAGTCCAACAAAAAATACAGTAATGGAATGAACAACAATATTAAAAACAACAAATATAAGACCTAATGGGCAAACAGCATGATGGAATAGGGAGAATCATGGATCTGTAGTCATAAGCTGTGAAATCAAAATCTCCTTCTGATGCTTACTACCTGTATGACTTTGAGCAAATGACAATTTCTGTAGTGACTAGAGGTGGGGTTCTGGATCCTTAGGGGATGGGGAAAGGAGAGAAGCCCTCTTGAAATCCTAAGCTCCAACCCTAACTTCTGCCTGAGCCGGACCGGGAACTCTTTCCCTAGAAGATCCTTTCCACGAGGATAGATTTCCCAAGTTGGTCCACAGGCTTTCCTTGTCTAACGTCCCTAGTTCAGTAAACAAAGTTTTAGCTTGCCAGGCCTTTTGACAGATATTTTCCAGATGTGATTGATCCCAGCTCCTTTGGCTGCCAGCTGGGGGCCATTTTGAAATGAATGAAATTTCAGCAGTGAAGGGAAGAAGAGTACATTGTCAAGTTGGACCCTCGGATCTCCTTTTTTTTTTTTTGCTCCAAGTGCAAATATTTCTCCCCTTAAAAGCAGAGTCAGCACGAGTGGGCTTGGGGAGCCCAGAACCTCCGGATTCCTCACCTGTGTATTGCTTCCTCCACATCTGGAAGGAAGAATTTGCTGGTAACTGGAGTCTCAGGGGTTGCAATTGTGGTCAGCTGCAACCTATTCTCCAGTAATTGCTGCAAACCTGCAAAATATGTAGGCTGGTGCACACCAGCCAAAGGTTTTGCTTTCCACATGGCATGCTTGTCTGGAAAGTGTGGGGGCGCGGAGACATTCCATCATGATCTGGGCATCAAAGCCTAGAAATGGAGACCTCGTTCAATCCTGGATAAATCTACTACTTGTAGGAACCTTCACATGGAAATAGAGTTTGGCTCTGGGGGTTTTGGAGGGGTGGGTAGAAGGATATTTAGCTCCTGTTATTTATTTTTTCTAATGTGAGTTTATTTCAGTGACCCAATGCCAAAGCACACGTTGAAAACCTTTTTTTCACTATCTGATGGTATTATTTCCCCTCCGTTCAAGATTCAGAGATGGTGGAAATATTTTTGAAAAACAGAAACCCAAACCATGGGAAAGCATCCAGCTCCTTATTCATTAGGCTTCTTTGCTGATTACAATAACAGTACTGGCTAGTAGAAGGAGCACACAAGCTGGGAAACTGATTTGGGATTTTGTAAAACATTAACAGCTTGATAGTTGTTCACCCAGCCCAGTGAGCTGATAGCTTGTGAAGGGCCTCCACTTCATATCTCACAGAGATCTCTTTAGCCTAGAGAAGGAAAAAAAAACTCAGGGGAAAGAAGGCGTTTTTATGTATTTCAAGGGCTGCCATGCAAAACAGGAACTTGATTTAGTCTGCTTTGGCCTAGAGGTTGAGAATGAAGAGTGCTGGGGGGAATTGTCCAGAGGGAAATTTTAGTTTGAGGTCAGGAAAAGCTTCCTAACACTCAGAGATCTCCCAAAGCAGAAGGCACTGGGAAGCAGTGGGCTTGCCCTCCATGAAAGTCCATTCAAGGAAAGGCAGAATGAGAGCCTGCTGAATTGGGAGGCTTCCTGGTCAGCCTTGTGTTGGAAGAGGCGACCTCCAAGCTCCCCTCTCAACTCTGAGAGCCTGATTCTGTGAAATGTCACTCCCCAAATCTGAGGAGGATTGGTGAGGTATTATTAAATCTTTTACGACCTCCTTGAATTCTGGGGCTTTCCCCATTTACCCCATCAGTGGTTTGTTGGTGCCTCATTTCCTCCCCATTACATTATGATGAGTTTCTTGGGAGCTGGAACTCTTTTGTGGCTGGCACATAGTAGGCACTTAACTAATGCTAATTGACTGACAACTATTTTCATCTTAAAATGGATACAAAAGATTAAACTACCCAATTATTTTCCAAATGGATTCTTTGTCTATTATTCTGGAATAATTCCAGAAAGCTTGTTTTTCCCAGGCAGTATAGACAGCTGTGACTTGCCTTAAGTAAAACTGTGCTCAGGATGAGAAAGATGAGGTAAAGGCTTTCATAATGCTGGATTGGCTGCCACTTGGGTGGCCGGGTGGGACAGGAAAGTGAACACTCCTAGAGTATGGCCATTGAGTATACAGCCATTGAGTATTCCAGGTAGTTCATATCCTGACTCATTAGTCTTCTAGGTGGGGACTGTCCCCAGATGTTTTTGTGTTGCCCCTTGGAGCAAAGCCCAGTTGCCCCATCCTCCTTATGGTTCAGGACAGGAGTGTAGCAAGCTTCTAAATTTCCAAATAGTTGAAACTTCCTTCTTTTTTTTTTTTCTTTTTTTTCCCGAGGCAATTGGGGTTAAGTGACTTTCCCAGGGCCACATAGCTAAGAAGTATTAAGTATCTGAGACCAGATTTGAACTCAGGTCCTCCTGACTTCAGGGCTGGTGCTCTATCCACTGTGCCACCTAGCTGCCCCTAGTTGAAACTTCCTTAAAGGTTTTCTTTTACAACAGCAGATGCAGGAGCTTGGACCACCATCTTTCCACTCAGTCACACTCCCTATGATCCCAGAAGAATTCGCTACCAAAAGCATTTTCTCAGTTTCTAACGAGGAAGGTCTTTCTCCTCCATACCATCTCACTCCTATATTCCTCTACTCCTGTCCTGAATTTTAGCCCAGAAAAAATTGAACCTTATCTCCCCAAGGAAGTCCTGGCCACTTTGAGCCCATCGGATTTTGAAGCCTGATTTTAATCCACTTGAAGAAGAGTAGCATCTTGTTTTCAGTCAGTGGCCATTGTAGGACCTGATTGGGATGAAACCTTCAACCCCTTTTCTTTGCCTCTGACAGAACTGAGACTGGGAGATGCTTGTTTTCAGATACTAATTATCTCCTGGAAACTATGTAACATACACTCAAAAGTAACTTCCTCTCTGTTAAGATGGCTACTTTTTCTATCTATGTGAAAGAGATCCCTATAGCATCAAAGATATTGAACTTGAACTCAAAAAGAATCTAATTTTTCACTTTGTAGGTATGGACAAATCACTTAACTTCTTTGTGGCTGGGTTTCATCATCTGGAAAATGGGGAGAATAATAGTTGGATTTACCTACCCCACTGAGTTGCTAGAACAATCAAATGTGATTTTGTTTCAAAATCTTTGTAAATATTGTTTTTCCTGAAGTCATTTGTTATTGTCTTTATCTTAGTAAATATTTTTAGAAGGTTGTACATAAAGATATAAGTAATTGTTGTTTCAGGGTGCTCATCTCCCTAGTTCATTTGAAAGTTCATGTCTTATTTTGTCACTTACAATATGTGAGTCCTGATTTTGTGACACTGGTAGGATGAATGAAAGCTCCTATTGCTGTCTCCCCTTTTGTGCTTCCTTAAATAAGATGCTGATGATGATAATGAAGAAATTAATTTGCATGCATGTAGAGTTTGTAGTTTGCAAGAATATTTAAGTTTAGTTTATTTCTTGAGGATAGAGACAGTTATCTTTTTGTCTTCCTACTCCTAGATTAGTATTTTAAAAATGCTTGTTGATTAATTGGTCCTCACAAATCTGTGATTTTGCATGCAACTGGGTTATTCCTGCTTTCAGAAATGAAAAAATTGAGGCTGAGAAAAGTTAAGTGACTCATACAGGGTCACACAATTAGTAAATGCCTTTGAAAGGATTCAGATCCAAGTCTTTCTGAGTTCACTTTTAGCAGACCATGTCTTTGGGGCCAGACCAAACCTGGAAGGGTAAGTGCAATGAGAGCCTAGGGCTTGATTTACCTGAAATGGAGAGGGTGTGGGGATTAATCTGGGTGAGTAAATAATAAAGTGGTAATGAGAGGCTGACTATGAAGTCTAGACTAACATTTATTAACTAGATTAAACAATCTAATTGTGAATGCCCTGTTAGCACTTATTTAATGTAGTTAAGAATGATAACAATAAATTGCGTCTTCGGAGCATTTGAAGGTTTTACAAAGCTCTGAACTAGGTATTGTAGAAAATATCCCCATTTTATAGATGAAACAACTGAGGCTAAGTAGTTAAATGACTTATCTTAGGCCACGTAACTATTTCCAGACAGTTATGTAAGGCAGTGGAGAAAATGCTGGATTTGGAGACAGGAAGACCCAAGTTCAAATCTTGTTTCAGCTATGTGAACCCACTTCATCTCCTTCAGCCTCAGTCCTCTGTATTTGGGCTTACCACCCACCTTGTCGCTACCAGTGGGGGGGATTGTAAAGATCAATTGAGATTTTATATATATAAATTATATAGATATATAATATATATGTTTATTTTATATATTGTAAATATTTATATATAAATAAAAACTTTTGTGTATGTTATATTACATATAATCTATATTGCTACATATGTACATGTATATATACACACATAATATAGATATAATATGTATGTGTGTGTGTGTGTGTGTGTGTGTGTTGAATTTCTTTGAGTAAATTCTCTCACCACCACCACTACCACCAAGATCCCAAAGCAGGTTTTTCCTGATTCTACAGCAAGCACGCTTACTGCTCTGTCTCCCCATCACCACCTGCCAGAAAGTGCAGTGGGACATGATTGACTTTAATCTCTTACCACTTTGCCCACCCAGCACTCAGGCACTCATACTTGGATAGGCACATTCAGGCCCAAGAAGCAGTATCTTTGGAACATCTGCCCAGTGAGGGACAGAAAGGTCACGGAAGGCTCTGTCTCTATACTGTGGACTCTTGCTACTTGGGAAACATGATTTAGAATGCAGAATGACTAGAAGATGCTATAAGACAGAACTAGACTCTGAGGGACAGGTTGGGGATGCTGTAGAAATGAAGAAGCCAGAATCTGGGAGGAAATCCTAGAAGTCTGCATGGAGGAGGCAGGATTTGAGTTAGCCCTTGAAGGCAGGCTTGGGTTAGAACTGTCAGAGGGTGTAGATGACTACTAGGCCAGGTCCCTTCTGCTCAAAGGAGAATGGAATTAGCAGATTTAAGTGGCTATAGTGACTGCTAGATATCAGTCCTAGTAGCACAGTGGAAAGAATAAAAAATTGTGGCTCTAGAGTGAATGAGTGAATGAGTATTTATTAAGCACCCACTGTGTGCTAGCACTGTGCTAAGTGCTAAGGATACAAAAAAAAGGCAAAAAGTGATTCTGATCCTTAAAGAACTTGCAGTGTAATGTTGAGGGAGAGGGAAGTTGAAAAGGCATTTATTTGATGGTGAATTGGTGGTACCACATGGGGAATAGGGAAGGGCTGGAGGAGCTAATAAAGAAGGCCAGAGTTTGATCCTGCCTTTAATAAAGGACCTCTTAGAGCCTCAGTTTAATCCTGTGTAAAGTGACAAGGTTGGTTGGACTAGACAGTCTCTAAGGTCTCCTCCTGCCATTGGTCAACATAAGGTGCTTAATAAATGATTATCAATGAATTGAATCTGACTTTAGCCTTATCTGACTTCTTTGAGATGGGTGACTTGGGAAGAAGCTCCTACTGTCTGGGTGTATCTTAGTATCAAACTCCTCAGCCTTTATAAGCAGGCTTTTTAGGGTTTGTAGCAGTTCCCGATGGAGAAGTCATCATACAGCCCTATTTCTCTGAGCGAAAGATGGAATTCATTGGTTGGCAGGGATATAGACCAAAGACAGACTTAGCAAAATAATTCCTCTTTGTCTTTCTGTGGTTTGTATATTATTCGGTTAAATTTCTCATTAAATCAAGTAGGCATAATGCTTTGTGTTCCATGAAATTCTGCCCTTGACTAGTCCAGGGTGGGCATTGGGGGCAGAAGAATGGGAACAGGGATGGCAGGAATCTTTCATGTTGAAAATTCTCCAGTTTTTCTCAATGTCTACCCCTGTAATCGAACTTAAATTTTTTTGGAAAGGTGAATCATTCTTTATTCAAGCAAGAAAAGCATAATTGGTGTTATTACAAGGTAATGTCTCTGTCTCTGCTCTTTGGAATGAGACATCGAATGGCATCATAAAACTATCTAATTAAAACAAAAAAAAAAAAAAAGAAAGCGACATCACCCCAAGAAAGCTGGCCACTTTTTGGTGGCCAAAGAAGCATACTTTTGGTTACAGCAGCTCATGAAACTGTCAACTGTGATTCAAAAGCGTTTTCATTGTATTGAGGATCCAAGGAAACCATGGATCCTTTCTGGCTTTTTAATTAGATTCTCCTCCACCCATTCTGTTGAAAATCTGGCTAATTCTCTGTTGGGAGAATGAAAATCTTTAACTTATCACCATTAGTGCAGTCATTTGGAAGGCTAATCTTGTTGGAAATGTCAGCAGTATCTTTGCAAGGACTGGTAAAAATTAACCCTTTTATATTTCACTTGCCCTGAGCACACTGCCTCCTCTATTAACTGGCACTGATGGTCTCTCTGCAGATGACTCCCTTTTGTCCTGTCTGCTTTTGCTACTTTGCTACTTTGCCTGCTCTGGTGGCTCATTTCTTGCTGCTTTGGTGCCTGGAATAGGAAAGATGCCCTTTGTAAAGGAAAGAAGATAGAATTGGGGGCAGCCCACTCCCAGCTACCAACTTAACCTCAGTCCATGTCTTGGGACTGGTTCAGGGATTGAACAACAGGGCTGCTTTCCCCAACCAACCCCTATGACACAGTCCTCATTCTCCAGAGTTGATAGGAAAACAGTCCTGAAAGGAACAGTGACTACCCCTTTAGTCTATTCACAGAGTTTTGGTTCAGAGTCATGAAAAAACCTTTTGTCATCAAATAGTATGGACCTGTGAGTGATGATGGTTTGTAGAAAATGATCTCTGGAGAGGAACCCTTCCATCACATGGGCCTGGAAGCCACCCTGTTCTAAGCTAACATGTACTTGATAGGAATACTAGCTGAACATGCCCAGAGGAAGATGGGAGGGTCAGCATGTTGATGAGAGTTCCTACATCTTTTAAAGTTGTTGTCTTTTCAATATTGTTGTCATTGTATGAATTGTTCTTCTGGTTTTATTCATTTCTCTTTGTATTAGTTCATACAAATCTCCCCAGGTTTCTCTGAAACATTTTTCTTCATCATTTCTAGCAGCACAATGGTATTCTATCAAATTCACATATCATGACTTGCTTAGCTCTTCCCCAATTGAGGGGGTAGTTTCTCATCTTTCAATTCTTTGCCACCACAAAAAGAGCTGTTATAACATTTTTGGTCCATATGTGTCTCTTTCTTCTTTTTTTATACTTTGGTAGCAATATTGCTGAGTCAAAGGATATGTATAGTTTAATAGATTTTGAGACATAATTCCAAATTCCTTTTCAGAAAGGCTGGACCAGTTCACAATTCCACCAACAGTGCATTAATACATCTGTTCTCCTTCAGTCCCTTCAACATTTCTCATTTTCCTTTTTTTGGGAGTGGTGGTGGCCAACTTTGCCAATATGATGGGTATGGAGTAGTGCCTCAGAATTGTCTCAATTTACATTTCTCTAATTATTAGTGATTTAGAGCATTTTTCATATGGCCATTGATAGCTTGAAGTCTTTCTCTGAAAATTGCCTTTTTGTATCCTTTGACCATTTACCAAATAGGAATGTGCTTAGCCTTTAAACACTTTAGAACAACTTAAAATGATTGAATGAGAAATGATCTTTGGGTTTTTTTCTCCTTATTCAACATTGTTTCCTCTTTGTGTTTAAATATTGGTTTGCAAATTTTGTCTCTCCAATAGAGTATAAGTTCCTTAAGGCTAAGGTTTCTCTTTCTTCATTCCTTTCCTTTCCTTTTTCTTTTTCTACTTTCCTTCCTTTCCTTTCTTTTCATTTATCTTTTCCTTTCCCTTTCCTCTTTCCTTTTTCCCTTTCCCTTTCCTCTTTCTTTTTTCCTTTTCCCTTTTCCCTTTTCCTTTCCTTTTTCTTTTCCCCCTTTCTCCTTTTCTTTCCTTTTCACTTTCCTTTTCTTTTTCCCTTCCCTTCTCCCTTTTCCTTTCTTCTTTCCTTCTCTTTACCTTCCTTTCCTTTTCTTTTCCTTCCTTTTACTTTTTTCCTTTCTTTCTTTTCTTTCCAGCTTCCTTTATGTCCACAACCCATTGTAGTAGCTGGCAATTTTATTGCTATTGTTGAGGTTTTTTCCCTTCAATTTATGTCCACCTCTTCATGATCCCATTTGGGATTTTCTTGGCAAAGATACTGGAATGATTTGCTGTTTCTGTTTCCAGGTCATTTTATAGGTAAGAAAACCAAGACATACTTTCTCAGGGTCATTCAACTAGTAATTCTCTGAGGATGTATTAGAATTCAAGAAGATGGATCTCTGGGCTCAACACTATCCATTGATCTACCTAGCTACCTTTTAAGTATTACTTCTGGAATTAAAATGAATTGGTATAGAGTTTTCTTAAACATCAGCTTGCACATTGCCTTCTTTTTTGGTTGAGTTATATCCTGGGTTCTGCTTGGGCCATGAATGTGGGAGGAAGTTGCAGCAGGAAACTGTTGGCTTCTTGTCTGTACCACAGGGAAAATGACCGAGAGAGCAGATTCATGGCCGACATCTTGTTGGATGTTCTGCCTCAATCTTAATGAAATACAAATGTGTCCAGAACAGTTTTCCCCCCTTGGAGATGAAGAAAAAAATATTCTTAGTATAGGCTAGCAGTTCTCATTTGACTTTACACGTATTATGTTAAAGGATGTTGCAATCCTTTGGCAAATGTAGAGGAGATGTTGATTCAATACCAGAATCTCCAAAGGTTCTGGAATTCCCTCAGGATCATTATTTGTTCACATACTTTGCAGGGCAGCTGTCTCTGAGCTGAAATCCTACAGCGCCTTGAGGAGTTGAGTGGGAGTAGAGATAGGCCCACAGATGCTTGTAATGGTGTCAAAGTCTTGGAATAACAAATCTGCTGGGTTTTTTTCTTTCTTTCTTTCTTCTTCTCCAGATAGGTTTATTAAGTTGTTTCAAAAAAAATCAGTTCATTTTGGGTCATCATAAAGTCAGAAATTTAAACTGGAAAAAAACACCTCGTCTCTAAATATAAGTATCTAGATGGCACAGGGGGATAGAATAGCAGGCTGAGTTAAAATGGTCTCGGATGTTAACTGTATGAACCTGGGCAAGTCATTTAGTTTCATTTTCCTCAATTTCCTCATCTGCAAAATGGGGATAATAATAGCATTTACTACCTTCTGTGGTTTTTATAAGGATAAAATGACATCCTATTTGTAAAGGGCTTTGTAAACCTTAAAGATCTATAGATATATCATTATTATTATTATTAATTTTTAGCACTTAATTCAATAGTTTCTTTTCTTTTTACAGATCATGGAAGAGACAAACACACAGATTGCTTGGCCATCAAAGCTAAAGATTGGAGCAAAATCCAAGAAAGGTATGTCTTTTTATTCAGGGAAGAGTTACTGAGTTTGATGAACAGACATGGAAATGACTAATTTTATAGTTGGACTAATACCTTCCTTTAATTGCATAACACTTATTTCCATAGCAAGTTCAGACACTGGAAAGCCTTTGCTTATTTAAGATTATGGTAATTTAAGAGAATATACCATACTTTCCACCTAATTTTTCATCATATACAATGATTACAATTTTATTGATTACTATTTTCATAGAATCTCAGAATGTGATAGCTTAGGGTTTTAAAACTGTCTACCAGGGGTGAGAATTTTTAGGCATTTTCTGCAGGATAATACAGCTCAGACCTTCTACTGTGTCCTCCATATGTTTTCTGCTTGAGAATCACAGAGTACAAAGGTCTGATTTAAGAATCACAGAGATTTAAGGAAGCTTTCTCTTCCCATGGGAATGTAGGTCTAAGAAATTAATCACCTTTGATTTTCCTTTCTGGGTGTGTCACTTACCATTATTCAAGGGGGGATTGGAAACGTCTGGCTTTTTCCTCCTGATCATCTATTTTTCTGCCTTCCACAACATTCCCCTCCTACTCTGTGATAGATGGTGTTCTGGGCTGGGGGAGGGAGAGATCTCTTTTCATCCACTGAATACTATATAGGATAGTGCAAAGAATGCTTGACTTGGAGTTAGGAGACCCAGATGCAAATCTAGGCTTTGCCCCTATGTATTATTTTGGACAAATCATTTCATCTCATGCTCCATTTTCTGAAACTTAAGAATGTCTTGGTTAGACCACTTAACCTTGGAGATCCTTTCCATCCTCTCCACCCCCATTCTCCCCATTCTAAACCTTCATGAACCTATGAAGTATCCCACAGTGGAGTGGAAATCTCTGCTGTTTTTTCTTTCTTTCATTTATTTTGCAATATTTATCTTTGGTATGAATTGCCAAAAGTCTTTTTTTTTTTGGCGGGGGGGGTGGTGGTGGTGGAGATGGAGGTGGGTGGAAACTTTTTCAAATGAAGGCTTTGGTCCCAGTTTATTCTGTGAAAAGGAATTTTGATTCCATTTTTAAAAATCTTAATGTTTTACATGGCATTTGGAGAAAAAAAATTAACAACAAATTTCCAAGTGAAGCAGAGCTCTTTTTTATTTTTTAGTTCTTTTCTCTTTTTTATTATCTTTTCTTTTTTTAGTTCTTTTAAGAATAGTTGTCTCCCCTTTTCCTCCTAAGGTCTTTGAGTTATTGCTTTTCTTTAACCCCTTCACCATTGAGCACCCCATCAGTATAATTTCCTCAGTGATCTCTAATTTATTTCTGGTTCTGCTTATATTTTGGAAATCTGATTAAACAGCGTATCTGAAAAGTCTGATTAAAACAGGGTATCTGAAGAGTTTTCAGTTTTAAGCTTGAAGAGCTTAAAGATTTTTTTGGGTACCTGGTATGAGGTTTGTGATGGTTGCCTCATTTTGTCTGCTAACTATAAATTGGCAATCCTTTATCATGGCTATGCTGGCAGCAGATGTTTGTTGAGTTGCATTAAATTAAATCTGCTGATTGAATGTTGGTTCCAGCCCTTGGATGGAACAGAATCTCGTAAAAAGTAAATGCCTGGTGCCTGTTAGAGAGGAGAAAAGCCTAAAAATAATGCTTTTCCACGCCACAAAGAGATTTGGTGAATGTAGAGGTATGTAAAAGCCTCCCCTTGGGAGATGGGGGCCTATGGGTGTATGTTACATTGCAGTCACATGTGGTTGCTTTGCTGATCAGTTCTACTTAAATTTTTCATTGTAACCAAGGAAGGATTCCATCTGAAGGAAGTGACAGATGTTAAAAACAAATAAACAAACAAATTCAACACCTCCCCCCTCACAACAAAAACAACAGAGAAGCCATCAATAAAAAAACTCAGCATAGTTGACTCTTGATTGTGCACTTCTGAATCATACAATTCATGGATTATCTGGGATAGATTTAAAATCTCAAGTCAGTCCCTTAAGAAGCTTTTCAACCATCTTCCCTTCTTGGGATTTCCCAAATGTGAATCCCTGTCAGCACTCCTAATTCTTGAGTGCTTTCAGATTTAATAGTGTCTTCCTAACAAGTATTGTTATCCTCATTTTTTTCAAGGAAGCAGAGACTTTTCCTACAGAGCCAACTAGGATCTGAAACTAAATGAGCACACTCAAGATAATGTCTTCCTGCCTTTTTATACCACAGTTCTAAGCTAGAAAGAACTTTAGAGAGTATTTTTTTCCCTATCCACTTCATTTTATAGAGAAATTGCTTAGTGAATTACAGTGCTGGGCCTGGACTGCAAATTTTCCTGATACACCATCTAGTTAAGTTTAATAACAGTAATAACAAAAACAATATAACAAAGATTATAATGTTTACATAGTGCTTTAAAATTTCCAAAATCCTTTGCAAATATTATCTCATTTTATCCTCAAAACAATCCTAGGGTGAAGGTGTTCTATTATTATTATCTCTATTTTATAGAAGAGAAGACAGAGCTGTTTATGTATTTACTTTTTAATTTTTTGATAATATTTTATTTTTTCAAAAATAGTCTTCAACATTCATCTTTGCAAAACCTTGTGTTCCAAATTCCCCCCCAAGACAGCAAGCAATCTGATGTAGATTAAAATGTGTAATTCTAAACATTTTCATATGTTTTTCATGTATTTCATAATGCTGCACAATAAAAATCAGAACAAAAGGGAAAAAACACGAGAGAAAAAAAACCTAAGCAAACAAACAACAGTAACAAAAAAGGTGAAAATATTATGTTTTGATCCACATTCAGTCTCTATAGTTCTCTCCCTGGATGTGGATGGTTCTCTCCATCATAAGTCTATTGGAGTTGCCCTGAATCACCTCAATGTTGAAAAGAGCCAAGCTCATCACGTTGATCATTAACTTGTTGCTCTGTACAGTGTTCTCTTGGTTTTGCTCATTTCACTTAGCATCAATTCATGTAAGTCTTTTCAGGCTTTTCTGAAATCAACCTGCTCATCATTTATTAGAGAACAATAATATTCTATTATATTCATATACTGTAATTTATTTAGCCATTCTCCAACGATGGACCTCCATTCTGTTTCCACTTCCTTGCCACCATAAGAAGGGCTGCTGTAAACATTGGGTTCTTTCCCCTTTTTATGATCTCTTTCCAATACAGACCCAATAGAGACACAGATTGATAGTCCTTTGGGCACAGTTCCAAATTGCTCTCCAGAATGGTTGGATCTGTCCACAACTCCACCAACAATGCATTAGTGTCCCATCCCTCCACCATTTATCATTATCCTTTCCTGTCATCTTAGCTAATCTGAGCCGTGTAAGGTGGTAATTCAGAGTTGTTTTAATTTGCATTTCTCTAATCAATAGTGATTTAGAGCACTTTTTTCATAAGACTATAGATGGCTTTAATTCCTTTGTCTTAAAATGTTGGAGAGATGTTTAATGACTTGTTTATAGCCACACAGCTACTAAGTATCTGAGGCTAGCTTTGAACCTAGATGTTATTGATTTTAAGATCAGGGCACATGCTGTACTACCTTTTTGCTCAGGCCATGGGATACTTTGTTTGAAAAGGAACATAAGGAACTCTTGGTAATGGGAATGTCCTTTGACAGCAGACTCCAATCCTTCTGTGTCTCAAGTAGATAATCCATAAAGAGTAAGTGTGGGACAGTGGAAAGAATAGACTTGAGGGCCAGAGTCCTTGGGTTCAAATCCTGCCTCTGACATTTGTTCCTTAGGTGTGCAGCCTTGATAGCCTCCTTTGTAAAGTGAGAGTCTGGGACTTGATGGCTTTTGGAGAATCATTTCTTGATCTCTGTATGGTCTTCGGCTCATAGTGATTGTGACTTTACATCCCAGTTCATACAGCTACTATCTTTCAGGACTGAGGTTTGAACACCCTTCTTCTTGTCTCCAAATCCAATTCTCTTTCCATTAAATTCCACAATCACTTCAATTAAGTATTAGTAGTAATAAAAAGTTTGGACAGCCAGATGTTATGGATAGAGGGCTGGACCTCACATCTGGAAGACCTGAATTCAAATTTGGCCTTAGACTCTTACTAGCCTGTGTGATCCTGGGCAAATCACTTGACCCCATTTACCTCAATTTCCTCATCTGTAAAATGGTCTGGAGAAGGAAATAACAAACCACTCTAGTATCTTTGTCCAAAAAAAAAAAATCCAAACTCCAAATGACATCCCAAAGAATCAGAAAGGACTGAAAGCAACTGAACAGGGAAAAAACATAATCCAAATCATAGATAGATAAGTGATGAGCAAATCCACTCCCAGTAATTCCAGATCCTCCATTCTTTTCAGCTCAATTTCATCTTCCTTTCTTCATTAGCTTAGAAGACTGGGAATTGATTGAATTTGTTGCCCGGACGACATGACAATATGGTTTTCAGTATGTTAAGACATTGGGCAGCAGTGTCAAAGGGCTGACGTTGGGGCTTCGCTCTGGCATAAGGAACTCAGCTTCATTTGTGATCGATTTTGTCCCAGCAGAGAGAGGAGCTCAACAGTGCATTTGAGGGCAGTTAGTCCCCTGCACACATGGAAAAAGTTAACTTCTGGCCTTGCGCCTTCGGACTGGCCCCCGCTGGCCCTGTGCCCAGAGACGTGGCTTTATTTCCTAGTATGTAGGTAGTGCTGTGAATATACATGGTGCTGTATGATGAGTGAGGTGTGCCAAAAAAATGAAAAAGGGAGAGACAAAAGTCTGCCCCAGGGGCATTTACAATCCCAAATTCATTGGGGCCAGCCTTATTACTTAACTGTGCAGCTGCACTCCTTAAAGCTGACACTATGGACTCAGACAGCTCTTGGCAGGGATCCCTCATGTCTAATTCCTGTATTTTAGGAAAGGTGCAATCCAGAGATGAAATTTGCTTGTCTGGAATTTGCATTCAGAAAAGAAGAAATGAATATGCTAAGGGGAATATTGGGGGGCTAGTGAAACTGACTTTTCTCTTTTTTTCCCTCCCTTGTAAAAATCTCAACTCCTAAGCCATCTTTGTCTCCTTAAATATTATTCAAGAGACCACTGGAGGAAGCTGTATTTTGGGGAGTTAGCTCATTTCTTGAACTGTACTTAAAGTTCAGTTCTTCATTTTTCTATGTTATGCATCCTCAAAATCCACAAGTAATCCTGAGACCCAGGTCAGGAGTTGTATTGTACCTATGGGATCATCCTCAGTTGTATTCCTTGGTTTTCTCAGTTTTCATAAACTTTCCTGTGTGAGTCTTTTTGCAATGAACCAGGCTAGTAGATAGATGTCTTCTCCCCAGCTCTTCCAGTATCAGCCCCATTTACTTTATTTTAATATCTAGCAAAAGTAACATCAGTCACCACTGATGTTCCTACATCATTAGCAGGATTACATGACACTTTTTCTATGTCATTTCACCAGATCTTGGTAATCACGCCACCCCTTGAGGTACAAACAAGAGATATTATTATCCCCATTTGACAGAAGGAGGCATTGAAGCCCAGTGAGAGTAAGGGGCTTTTATGGGCTCCCAGACTGAGTTGCCATTTCAGCCTAGTTCTCTTTTGAGTCCATTCTTTTTTTCTTTGGTCACGTTTTTTTAATCATTTTAGTCCAATGAATTTGCTACTCTGGTAAAATGGACTTATGAGAAGTTTTTCTCCTTAGTGGAAGGGCTGTAAATTGTCTGGTAACTGGAAGGATGAGAAGTAAAAGCCTGAATCATCTGAAAGGCTGAAGAATATGGCCCAGAATGATCATTGGCTTTACTGGGAAAGACTGCCCTCTTTTTTTTTTTTTGGCTTAAAAGAGGTCATATCACTTTCTCTCTGTTAATTTGTTAATTCAGTTGATCATGAGAGAAAAACAATCCTTTCATTACTTGTTTAGATCATTAATTTGCCTGTAAGAGGTGCCTCATAAGTCCTGGTTAGATAGGAGGCCGCTATGTCTTTGACCTCAATAGGATATTTACTGGTAGGTCAGTTATAAATTTCCACTGAGCCATGGATTTTGAAGTTGTTTCGGGGAATGTATCACAAAGAGGGAGTCAGCATTGTTCAAGTAGAATGAACTTTCCTTAGAATAAGGAAGCTAGCACTATTCACAGGCATTCTGGCCAGCTCAGCTTGTTTACCATCCAGCCCAACACAAGAGGGTAGTGAGATATAATGGACAGTGCTGAATTGAGATTTAGGGGTTCAGCTTTGCTTGGGTAATCTGGGAGGAGTCCTTGATCCTTTCTGAGTCTTGACTTCTGCATCTGTGACATGGGATGTTGCTCTTCATGATCTCTGAGCCTCCCTCTAGGTCTAAATTTATGCTCCACATGAATCCTCTCACTTTATACATATTAGAGTTTTTTTAATTGACTGTGAGTTGAAGAATTTGAAGAACTTTTCCAAATGTCTGAAATTCAGAACTGGTTTAATTTATTTTTGATAAAACAGGGAAAAAAAGTATTTTATCAGAACCTATCATGGTAGATAGAATTTTAATGTCTCTCTTCAAGGGAGCAACATGGCATAGTCCTGGGCTCACATTCAGGGATTCCCAATAGTGTGTGACTCAGGTTAAGTCACTTAGTCTGAAGCTCAGGAAGTTCTATAGGTTCTTTCTCCTGAGTTATACATAAGTTGGGATTTGCCTGAATAGACATGAATTTAGGAGAGTGAATACTTTTAAAAAGAAAGTAATTGAAAGGCAATATATTAAAAAAAGAAAAGAACTATGTAATAATAGAGTCCTTCTCAGAGACAAAATAAACATATCTTCTTGAACGAAATATAAAATATGTATACAATTATAATTATAGCAATAATCTAAGATTAATCTAGCATGTTTACAAAAGCATATACATATATTATTAAATTATTATGTTTACTTTATATGTATTTTTATTTAGTCCTTACAACAAAATCTCTGAGGCATTTATTACTTTTGTTTCATAAATGAGGAAAAAAAATGCATCCCAGAGGGGCTAGGTTCTCTGTAGTCCAGTACTCTAACCAGCAGGAAACTTAGCTGTTTCTAATTGTTTTTTTACATAAACTTTCCTTTTTATTATAAATTTAACAACCTTTACCAAAACTGAGTATTTCCATGTATAAAGAGAAAAAAGTAGATTATGTATGAAAACATGAACTTCCATTATTTGTGTTTTTGGGTATACATTAATTGTAAAGACAGTAAAAATACCAACCTATTTGTCTTCTCTTCATTTTTATTTTCTTAGGTGCAAATTAAAATATTTTTGATATACCTTTATTTTTAATATTCATTTTAATTAATTTCTTTTTTGTATGTTATCAAAATTTCTCCTGGCATCCCTCCTCCTTCCTCATCCCAAAGAGCCATCCCATATAACTAGTAATAACCATTTTAAAATTTATTATTTATACAAATAATATATTTTAAGAAGAAAAAATAGCAAAACTGATCAGAACCTTGAAAAAGTCTGCAATTATGTTGAGTGATCCATACCTTTGGACCTCCACTGCTGTAAAAGGGAGGACTCTATATCTTTTCATGTTTTGGTTTATGTTTGTTTTTTGTCTTTTTGCAACATTTACTTTTGTTCATCTAGTGATTGTTTTTTCACTTATACTGTTGTTGTTTTGTAATTGCTCTTTCATTTATATTGTTGGTATTGTATCTGCTATTTAGTAAGATTGTTCTTACTATTTACATTGTCATCATTGTGTCTATTCTTTTGTTTGCTTCATCACTGTTATTCATTGTATCTGTTATTTTCTCATTGCTCTTTTATTTACATTGTTATCATTGTATCTGTTAAGTGATTGTTCTTACTATTTATACATTGTAGTCATTATATTTCTGTTTTTTGATTGCTTTTATATGATGTTATTGCAATCATCTGTCTGTTTTGTGATTGCTTTCACTTAAATTGTTGTCATTATATTTATTATTTACTGTCATATTTATTATTGTTCTTACTGTTTACATTGTCCTAGTTGTATTTATTTTGTTGGCCCCATTTATTTCATTCTGTATCAGCTCATCTAAGTCTTTATAGGCTTCTCTGTATTCATCACATTTGTCATTGATTACAGTACAGTAATATTATACAATTACATTTCCATACTGTAATTTGTTTAGCTCTTTCCCAGTGGATGGACATCCACTTTGTCTCTTAATTCTTATATATTTCTTAGTATTTCTATCCCCAAATGACACTTTAATAGAAAAAAAGATGTTACACATCCCTTTGACACTGTAACAATTCAATTCCCAAAGTACACTTGGACCTCACAATTTAGACAAAATGGGGTGATACTTTTTCCTAAAATTGTAAAAAAGGCAAAACTAAATTATAGCATATTTGGAAGGAAATGCAATTTTATTACTTACAAGAGAATAGTGAATTTGAATGCAATTCCCTGCAGTTGCCAAGATGAAGTCCTGCCAAATCAACTTTAATAAACAGATAAGAGGAAGAAGTAATGAAAATCTCTGAGATTGGTGTGTCTGACCTGCTTTTCTAATACTTGGAAACATTTCTTCTCCGTTAACAAGGTCACTGATGCTCATATAGTCTTTCTGATACTATTTGCTGAGCAGACTTTTCTTTGTGGATTTCAGCTAAGTCCTGAGCTTTTCTAAACTATTATAATCAATGGAAAACCCCAAGTTTACCTGTTCAGGATTAAACTTGTTTCCATTTTTTCTGATTCTTAAGATTTTGTAGTGAGAAGGGGTTCTTAAATATTATTTGATGGCAGATCTTATAGGTAAAATCTTCCTTTTACAGGTAAGGAAATGGGGAAGAGAGATGGGAAAATGACTTACTTTTCATCCCACAGAAGACCTATCAATTAAAAGTTAAACTTTAGAAATAAGAATAATATTAGGATCATAGATTTAAAGCTCAAAGGAGCTCTAGAGACCATCTGGTTCAACTCCCTCATTTTTCACATGAGGAGACTGAGGTTGAGAGGTTAAGTGTCTTACCCATACTTATACAGGTGATTGAAGGAGGATTTAAACTCAGATTCTCTGACTCCAAATCTTTGCACTGTTTAATGCTGTTTGACCAATCTATAAGGTTTGTGTAAAATTGTGTCCATTTCCCAGATTTGGAAACTGAGATCCATTGTGTTTAAATGACTTGTCTATGATCACTGTGTGGGGCAGTGCTAGATCACCTTTCCCAAATTAACTAATCAGAGACATCTTCAGGTACAAAGAGAAAGCATTTATTTAAACCCTGCGGGGAGAGGCCCAGACACACACCTGGGAGCCATCCCAATTCTTATGTGCCCCCTGGCCAGCTTCCAGTTTGTCCAAGATTTAAAAAGCAGAAGACCTGAGCCTTTTCATCGGATAGACTAAAAGGATGTAACCATCCTTGACCAATGTTGTCTGCTTCCTTTGGGTCATGTCACTTCCTGTGGGCCATGGCACTTCTTGAGGGTCTGACCTTTAGAGACCATGTGACTCCATGCAACCCCAGGTTCAAGATTGGGAATATGGATCATGTGACTTCCTGAAATCTGAGGTCCAAGATCTCATCTTCCCACTCTGGGTCCAGGGATCATATGACAGTCTCAATACTGATAAAGGTTCATCCCATCAGTCCCATTTGTCAGCCAACTACTAAATATGAGGTAAGAGTCAAACTCAAGCCTTACTGAGCTGAAACCCCAGTATGTTCTCTTTTATCAGGATCGTCCCAGGTTGGGCAGGTGTGCCATTGGATAGGCTATGTGACTTTCTTGTGTTTGGAAGAGGCTTGGTCCTATATTCTTATTCCCTCTCTGTATGTGTCTCTTTGTCTCTGTCTGTCTCTGTCTCTCTGTGACTCTCTGTCTCTTTCCCTCTCCCTCTCTCTGTCTGTCTTTTTCCCTCTCTCCTCCTCTTCATCTTCCTCCCTCCAAAGTAAATAAAAATGACCAGAATTCCAAGATGCTTGGCAAGATGCCATCAGTATAAGTGAAAATGTAAGGACATCTTGGCCTAACGTGCCCCAGCTCCTGTACCCGGCCTCTATCTCATCCCCCCTACTATCTTTCCTGACCCCCTCTACTTTTTGGCTGCTTCTCTTATTTTCCTACCTTATGGGAAAGATTCCTATTCCCTGAGGTGGTTTGAGGGTACAAGGACTAAAGCCGTTGCTGGAAGTAAGAGGAACATATCTCTTTGACCCAAAATTTTGTGGCTAATCTTTTAACATCTTTCTGGAAGCAAAAAATAGGGATGAGAATGAGAGCTCTCTCTAGTCAGAGGATTAGAGAGAGTCAAGCTTTCTTAGTGGTTCAGGGCGGGGTGGGAATGGAGTGAAACTTGGTCTGAAGGGTTTCACAAAGCCTGTGATTTAACCCACAGGATCCCTGAAGGGAGAATTCCTATTAGAAATTGTTTGAGTTTGAATTCCAGTCTGCTCCTGGGTGGGCCTGAAACTCTGACCCGAATAGATTGAACTTCCTGGCAGTCATGGTGTTATAGATTTAGAGCTAGGAGAAATATTAGAAAACATCTATTCCTGCTTTCCTTTTTTTCTAGTGATCTACTAGAACACGATCACTCAATGGGTCATACGTGTTTATTATTCGTCGGTATTGTACTATTGTGCAAAGTCTAGAGTGTGAGAATCTTTGCCCTTAAGGAAATTACATTATATTTAATATATTTCAGCAGTTGAGCTCCCATGGAATTAATTACCATTGATTTGCAGATGATTCTCAAGCTCCCTGTCTTCTGTTCCAAGCTCTCTGCTGATCCCCAGTCTTGCATTTTGAACTTGATATCTAGTAGACATTTTAAACTCAACATGTCTAAAAGAGAACTCATTGTTCATCCCCTCCCCTGCTTCAAACCTTCCCATCCTCCTCCTTTTTCTGCTCCTGCTCAGAGGTTCGCCCTCCAGGAGTCATCCTGGAGTCCTTCCTCTTTTTTCACTTTTATATCCAATATCATGTCAAGGTCTGTCCATTTCACCTTTGTGACATCTTGCAGATATGCTTCCTTCCCTCCTCTGACACTGCTCCCACTTTGGTAAAGATCCTCATCTCCTCTTGCCTGGACTATTGCAATGGCTCCTCATGGGTTAGCCTGCATCAATCTTCCTCCATTGGAGTCCATCATCCATTTAAATGTCAGAGTGCTGCTTTTTTCCACCTAAAACCAAATCTGCCCATGTCAAACCTCCTCCCCTATCCTCAGTCAATAAACTCTAGTATCTCCCTCTAAGATCAAATATAAAGTGCTCTGTTGCCATTCAAAGTCCTTTATAACCAGCCCCCTCCTACCTTTCCAGTTTTCTTCCATCTTACCCCTGACATACTCTTTGATCCAGCTATAGTGATCTCCTGGCTGTTCCATGAAGAAGACATGTCGTCTCTGGATTCTGGGCATTGTTTCTCTTTGTCTCTTATCCCAGCATTGCTCTCTCTCTTCTTCTCTATCTGCTGATCTTCCTGGCTTCCTTTGAGCCCCAACTAAAACCCCATCTTCTTCAAGAGGCCTTCCCCAAATCATAGAATGGAAAGGGATAACTCTTTATGCAAAGTCCCATCAATCTCAGGGCCGCTACAAACTCCTAGGGATGGAGATAGGAGTGAGGAGGACATACCCACAGAAATCTATCTTCAATTATGATATTCATCATAATGCTAAGACGGTACTGCCCAATGGCCTAAGACTCTAAGTCAGTTTGTGAGGAGATCTAAATGCCAAACAAAGAATTTTTTTCTTATTTTAAAAAAATCTTAGGGGTAGCTGGGTGGTGCAGTGGATAGAGCACCAGCCCTGAAGTTAGGAGGACCTGAGTTCAAATTTGGTATCAAGCACTTAATACTTCCTAGCTGTGTGATCCTGGGCAAGTCACTTAACCCCAATTGCCTCAGCAAAAAAAAAAAAAAAAAGAAAAAATCTTAAAGGTAGTAGAGAGTGATAAGAGGCTTTTTTGGTTTGTTTTTGTTTTGTTTTGTTTTTTTGTTTTTGTTTTTAGCAGAGGTGACATCAGATCAATGCTTGAGAAATATCCTTTGGAAGCTGTATGGAGGGTGGATTGGAATAGGAGAATATTATGCAGGAAGCCTAGTTAGAAGGATCTTGCAATAATCTAAGTAAGAGGTGTTAGGGTCTGTAAATGAAGAAATGGGTTTAGATATAAGAGGGAAGAGATGAGGATGGTACAAGGTTGTGGTTCCCAAGAGAGAAAGAGGAAAACCCAGGGAGATTATGTGGGAGGACATGATGGGGAGAAGTGTCAGATGCTGCTAAAAGGCTAAGAAGGGTGAGTATTGAGAAGGAGCCAGGAGATTTGGCAATAACCATCTCTTTGGTAACTTGGGAGGGAGCAATTTCAGTCAAGTTAGGAGGAGAGTCACTTCTTCAGTTTCCTTGTCTATAAAATGGGGGAGAGGGTTTCATCTCCAAGGTCACTTCTAGCTTTAATTCAATGTTCTTTTATTTCATGAAAGGAAATGATTTTACCCAAGGTAATACGTATTCTCAGTAGCATGAGTAGGGTTTGAATTCATTTATTTTTTCTGAGTTTCTAAGTTCATTATCCTTTCTAATATATATATGTTGAATAGACAGTGAAGAGATCCATGTAGACTGGGACAGAAGAAAATAAACTCCTCGAGGCCAGAAATGGTTGCCATTTTTGTCTTTTGCATTCCATCAGTCAATCACAAGCATTTATTAAGCACCTGCTGTGTACCAGACTGTAGATAGTAAATAAATTATTATTGAGTTGAATTGGGTTGAAGTGGTATCATTACGGTCTCGGGTCTGATGCTCATTTTAGTGAAGATTGTTGTCAACTCGCTGTGGCTTGTCAAAAATTGGACTCCTCCAGATAATCTGTCAACCATGGAAACCCACAAAAAGCCCAAAGAAGGCCAGTGATGGTGAGTTGGCTCCCAAGCTTGGCTCGGCACCTTCCATTGATAACTTTCAGGAATTCGGCTTCTTCTCAGCAGAAGTCTGAACAATTAGGGAACAAAAACCACAATTAGCCGTGTGAATATTTCACGTTTTAAATCCGTGGCCGCAAACCACATGAACTGGTCATTAGTGGCTTCTTTGCTCATTGATTTTTAGCAGGAAGCACCGTTCTCTGGATTTGTCATTAAATCAGGCAGTTTAGGCCTGAGTGGCAGTCCCAGAGCGTGTTAGGAAAGGCTTGGAGTTATGCTTCCTAAATGAAACCCTTGGATAGCAACAGCCTTGGGAATTGTCCCTTTGGATTTGACCGGAAAAGGAGGGGCAGAAGAACTTTTGCTGGGCATATTGGCTGTGACAATTCATTTGACCATTATTCTGCTGGGGGGCAGGGGGTGGTGAGACTCAAATCAAAAGCCAAGAATGGAAATATTCAACTGAAGGGAGCATTACCTCTTGGCTGATGTGAAATTTATAAAAGGAAGAGGCTGGAAGTGGTAAGATGGATAGAATGCTGGACCTGTAGCCAGGAAGACTCAATTTGCAAATCCCTCATACTGACCCATATCTTAGCTTTGTCTTCTTATTAGCTTAGTTTCTCTGTGCCTCAGTTTTCTTTTCTGTAAAATGGGGACAATAAACCCCTTCAGGGTTGTGAGGTTCAAATAGGATAATGTGTTTTTATAAGGCTTAGTGAAACTTTAAGGTATTATAAAGATGTCTATCTTTCTCTCTTTCAAGTGTGTTTATGGGAAAAAAAAGCTCTTTGTTAACCATTAATTCTTCTCAATTTTAAATTACTCAGCAGCTCTGTGGACCATGTGGTTAAGTCCTGGCTCCATGAAATATGAGCCATGATACTTCCACTTTCTAGGCCTGAGTTTACTCATCTATAAAATGAGGCCATTGTTTCCTCGAAGAAACAGTGAATCAGAGGGACAGAATGCTGTCTGCTTTCAGTTGGCTCCACTGTATTCGCTGGTTGGGCAAATTAAACAAATGAAGAGACTGGACTGACTGAATTCTGAAGATCTTGGTATCTTGGTTTGCTCTGATTCACAATCAGCCAATTCTTCTTGTGAGGAGGAAGAACAGAGCACGAGTTCACGTGGAAGATGTGAAAGGTCCACTCTCTTGCAGGGGCACCCCAGCCATCCTGGGTCCCATCTCTTGCTCCACTGCTTGCTTCCTTATCATCCCCCTTTTCTCTTTGAAGCCTCTAGGAATTATTGGGCCTGCCCTCATGTTGGTTTCTTCCTAAGAAAGGTTGTTTCTCCCTCACCTACCTGGGGATAAAAAAAAGAATATATATCTCCAACTTTCCCCTTGAATCAAAGAAACTACCTCTTTATCAGTTTTCCATAGGTTTTTATTGCCATATGAAGAGGGGAATACACATGGAAACAAGAATAGCAATTCATTTAATAAGAAGAAAAATCCAATAACAAATTGGTGAAAGTTTCAGACTTTCAGGAAGTTTAAAGAGTTCCATTGTAAAAATTCTGCCTAGTAGAGGGGTTGAGTGGGGACAGATCATTGATCACCTTGATGACCTGATAGGAACCTGAGCCTCCTCAGGATTTGGGTTACACAGTCCAGTGAAGGCTGTCCACATAACCATTTCACTGATGCTGGACCAGCAGGAGGAAGGCTTTGCACCGGCCAATCCAAAGCAAAATGGGGCTGTCCTGGAAGGTAGCTGAGCTTCCTCCCAGTCCTAAAACTAGGATCCCATCATGCCTTGTGATTCTAATAATAGGGCCCTAATCTTAATTGTAAAAATGACCATACAAGGCCCTGTAGGGGGCAACAAAGATCCATTTAGCCAGAACTCCTTGGGTACCTGAAGGCTTCTACAAGGTGAGAGACTGCATCTGCTCCTCAGGCATCTTCCTTTTTCTTACTTACTTTCTCACACAAGGTTGCCAAGATTCTGTGGGTATTGTATTCTTTCACTGAAAAGAACTCACTTAAAAAAATTAATACACATTTTCTTTTCTTCCTATATCCTTCCTCCCTGTAAAAAAAGAAGAAACAGCCCTGGTAACAATGTGCATAATCGGACAAAGCGAATTCACATCTTTTTCATGTCTAAAACATATCTTCTTCTGCACCCCCAATCCATCACCTCTGTGGCGGCTGGTGGGGAACCGGCTTCATCAGCTTCATCTTCTGTGTTGATCAGAGTTCTGATTTTTTCCTCCTGGTTCCTTCCTGCACATAGCTGTCTCTATCTCTGTCCCTATCTCCATTCCTTCCTCTTCTTCCATCACTGGAAGCCCTGGTGCTCAATTTAAATCTTCAGCCAGAGTAGCAGATATCAAATGATACAGCTCTCTCTTCTGGCAGTAGATAAGCAAAGCAATTTTTAAAGCTCTCTCTCTCTCTCTCTCTCTCTCTCTCTCTCTCTCTCTCTCTCTCTCTCTCTCTCTCTCTCTCCTTTCTCTCCCACCCCCGTGAATATGTACGTGTATATATATGTATATATATATAAAACTTGTGTTAAACCCTGGGGATACCAATTCAAGCAAATAGAAAGTTAGTCCTGCCCTCAAGGAGCTTATATTGTAACGGGGGAGACCATACAGAATGGAGTTCAAAAGCTGGTATTGGTGAGAGAGGAAGTAACCATGTTGAGATCTGGAAAAGCTGAATCAGAGCCAGGAAGGGAATGAAAGTTGGCTGGCCTGGGCTTCTCCCCAAAATGGAGACCCTTGGAGGAGCTCACCAATGGAAGGAGGAGTTCCACAGGATTGGATGGATGTCCAGGCTGAGGAGACTCATGTAGCAGTTAGTGAGGATCCAGCCCGAGTGACTGGATCTCACTGTGTTACTTCTGTAATACTAATTGCCATGTAGGCTAGGCTTCATGAGCTGTGGAGTGTGCTCAGTGGCCTCATTGAGCTAGATGGCTACACAGGATGCTGCCGAAAAGGAGAGCAGAATATGGGCTCGGAAATAGCCCACTTATGAAGCCTTTTCATGCCATCATTGATGTAGAGCTGAAAGGAATCTTAGTGTCTGACTTTGGAAAGATGGGGACTGAAGACTCAGAGAGAGTGACTGCCTCATGTCACACAGATTATGAGTATCAGAATCAGAATTTGAACTCAGGTCCTTTGACCTGGGACACTGTTCTCTTTACTTCTTTTTGCTAGAACTTCTCCAATCAGGCCTGTCTCTGTCCACGACTTCAGAGTTGGGGGCTGACATCCTACTTCATGGTGATCTGGGGTTTTGGTGGTCCAGGATGTTGAGAGGGGCTCTTCCCCATTTTAGTGTCATGGACCCTTTGACAGTTTGGTGAACCTAGGGACCCCTTCTCAGAATCAGGTTCTTAAATGCATAAAGTAAGATATATAAGATTACAAAGAAAACCAAAGGTTAGTGAAAATAAAGATGGCAGTTTTTCCTCATTCAAATTCATGGACTCCTTGAAATTTATAAAGTGCAAGCCAAGAACCTCTGAGAGAGAAGCTCCCTAGATGGGGTGAAAATGCAGCTAATGGGTACACGAGGTGGCTTTGATGCACCCATCACTCTCTGATGTATTTGGACCCAAGTGTATCCATGGAAGACTAGATAACTACACTACCCTTCATAATCTCCTGGGGGCAGACTGGTTTTGTTTTGTTTTGTTCTTTCTGTCTTTCTATCTCTCTATTTCTTTCTCTGTGTGTCTCTGTCTCTGTCACTATCTGTCTTTTTATCTCTCTATCTCTGTCTCTCTCTCTGTTTCCCACTCCCTTTTCCCCTCTCCTTCTCTCTTTGTCTTTCTCTGTCTTTGTCTCTCTTTTTTCTCTGTCTGTCTGTGTCTATCTCTTTCTCTCTGTCTCTGTTTCCGTCTCTTTCTCTCTCTTTCCATCTCTGTCTCTCTCTTTTTGTCTCTGTGTCTGTCATCTCTTTCTTCTTGCTCTCTACTCCCTCCCTCTCTCTTCCTCTCCCTCTCCCTCTGTCTGTCTCTCCCTTTGTCTTTCTCTGTCTCTCTGTGTATCTCTTTTTTCTCTGTCTCTCTGTGTCTGTCTCTCTGTGTCTGTCTCTCCCTTTCTTTCTCCCTCCCTCCTTCTCTCTCCTTCCCCTCCCCCCTTGTTGTATAAGGGTATGTAAGGCAATTGGGGTTAAGTGACTTGCCCAGAGTCAAAAAGCTAGCAAGTGTCATGTGTCTAAAGCTGGATTTGAACTGAGGTCCTCCTAGCTCCATGACTTCCATGGCTGGTGCTCTATGCCCTGTACACCTTGCTACACTGACATATTACTTTTCTCTCTTTCATTTCTTTATCTTCCAATTCATCAGTATATGTAGGCTGGAAAATGGCAAAATTCAGCATTTGTTTGTGGATTTATGAATAACTATGAAATGATTTTTTCAAGTTTGGCTGCAGGCCCAGCTTTCACCAATTCTGTTTTCTGGTGTTTTTCATGAAGTGGTCTCATTAATGAAGTCACTTCCAATGAAGTCAGACTTGTGGCTTATTGTCCAAATTGTCCACCAGTTTTGATGAGCCATAACCAGGGTTGGGTTACTGGAGCTTTGTCCCAGGGTGCTAACATGGTGGTGATGGAGGGTTTGCTATCAGGTAGGTGGAGGCAGGGCAAATTCTTCTTTGTCACAGTCTAGAGATTGATATTACAATGTTTTGTGTCACTTTGGCCTGCCTTATGTGCTATAGAGACTCCCCAATTCCAGTTAGTGATCTCCATCACCCTAAAAATCTGTCCACAGTCACTGGATGGTGGGCTAACACTGCTCCTGGCACGACCACACTACAGGTGAGACCATCCTTTGCAAACCCTCCCGCCCATTTGCCATGTTTTTATCCTATTTAGAGTAATTCCTGGTCACGGTCTTATAGTAACCAACATATTTGTCAGTAGATATTAAAGCCATGAAGTGGCAGGAAGGACCCTTCTGGAGCATAGTAGACATACTGTCCTAACCTAAAACAAAGAAGAATCTAATAGCATCTTTTCCTCGATCAAATTTTAATCCACAAAGTAGTTTTCTTTCTTTTTAAAAAATCCTTATCCATTTTCTGAATGTGAAGATCAGTCCATCAGTAAGCACTTATTAAGTACCATTTATTAAGAACTGAACTAGGTGTAGGATGAATTGTGCTCCTATCTAATCCTGATGCTACTTAAACTTACTAGTTGTGGACTTATGGGGAGCCCAAGTTTGTCAGCCAGTCTTCTTCAGCCTTTTCTTAAGTGATGGGATTGGATTAAGGTTCCTTCTGGTGAGTTCTAAATCGATTCACCCTCTGTCTTTTTCTGACCGATGGGCACAGTCTTACTTGGAGGTTAGTTGTGAGGAAGATGTCTCGTGGGCCTTAATGTAATCACTTTGCAAGTGGAGTTACTGTCATTCTTACTAAAGCTCATGGTTTTCCAATATCTCTAACTATAACTTGGAGATTTTATTTGGTTAGTTGCCAGGGGGTCTAAGTGACAGAAGACAGAAGTGTTGAAAAATACAAATCTACCTTTTTCCTAAATAAAAACATTTAACAAATACTTGAAAATGTAAAAAAGATCAGCTTCCTTTCTGAAAAGACTGGGCAAGAGCTTGCAGATCCCAGAATCAAAGATCTATTGGTGGGTGGAACCTCAAAGGTGGTCAAGTCCAACCTCCTTATTTTACAGATGAGGAAAGTTAAGTGATTTGTGTGATGGAAATGGGATTTGGGATACAGGTTATCTGAGTCCAGAATCCCACATAGAGACTCTTAGCTCCCTTTCCTATCTGAATCCTGTGGTATTTTGACTTCCGTATTACAGATGAACATAAGGTTCAGAACATTTTTTCATCGTATCCATAGGACCCAATATCTATAGGCTCAGGAACTCTGGAGCCAGAAAATCTTCCAAAAAATCTAACCCATCCCCTTTATTTTATTTTGTTTTATCTTATTTCATTCATTAATTATTTATTTTATTTACTATTTATTTTATACATATAATATCCCACATATTTTCTTTTAGGAATATCTCTGGGATAGCTGTCTGAGCATAGGATGGCATCCCTGTAGAGGAAAGGGTGGTGATTGTTTTTACTACCTCCATGTTTTTGCACAGACTTTGTATCCCCCAGTTCTTCAATCACTCATTGTCTCTTCTTACCCTCCTTGTAGGCTTTTGAGCCTCCTTCACAGAACTGCTGGTCTGCCTCTTCCTACAGTTTCCCCTTCTTGATCTTTCAAGTTATTAGTATCTCTTCTCTTACTTGAAATGACTTTGGATAGATTTTGCACCCACTTCTCTATTTACATGTTGTATTTAGAATGGAAGATTGTTGAGGATCCAAAGTGTGTGTGTGTGTGTGTGTGTGTGTGTGTGTGTGTGTGTACAGTCCCTAATACCTAGCATGGGACCTGGTTCAATAAATTTTGTTGTATTGAATTGATTTGGCAGAAAGGCATTGCTATTCTCTCCCCAGTTAAAAACTTTATGTACAGAGATTTTCTCACATTCCCCAGCGATTGACCAACTGTTGCAATCTTGACTGTATATTCTGTAAAATAATACTGTAAAAATGTGGTAGAATGATTTAGTGAGCACAGCAAAGCTGGGGAAAACATGGTCTGAGACATCTGTCAAAGTGTCCCTATAGACCCTTGGAATAGTTTCCAGGCACATTAGGTACTTGTCAACAACAACAGATAAAATATACTTAGAGAGAGGAGCAGGCAAGGGAGGGAAGGATGTAAGAAGCGAGAGAGGACCCGGAGCAGAATGACTTCAGGAAGAACAAGGACCTGAGCTGATGAGAATCAGGAGGCCCCATCACTTCCGCTGCTTCCACTGCTGGGGACTCTTTCTGGGCTGCTTGGGAATCTTTAGCAGCTCACAGCTGTTGTATTATTCCCTAGCACTGATGGAGGATCATGTCGGGAAAGGGCTGGGCCATGCTATCATTTGGGGGGGGGTTGTTTTTCTCCCTACAAAGTCAGGGGTGAGTGATTTGAACTGAAAAAGAAAGTATTTCCATGACCTGGAAGAGGACTGTTAACTGTTTTTTGTGGAGATTCTGCATCATATCTTGATAGTAAAAGTAGAAGCATTTCATTCTCAGTGGAGTTCTCCCCATAATCGCTTGAACAGCTGATAGAAGAACAACATTTGAAAAACATGGTCTTTTTGATAAAGATAATGGACAATGAATGATGCAGCAAATGTACCTGTCTTTCTCTCCCCCCATTATTTTCTGGATATGATATCAATACTTTTCTGAAACAGTGCCTCTAAAGGATAATTCCCAATGTTAGAAGCCCATATTCTCATTGGATTTCCTTATAAAATCAGGAGGTATCTTGGACAAACCTTTGTGTAGCAGAGGAAGCATCTTTGTAGTGTGGATGGTGACAACAGAATGGAAGAGGGCTCCCTCTGTGCCCTTTTCAGCATGTTGCTTCTGGACACCATCTCACTTAATGCCTTAACTTCCCTCCAAAGCCATATTCTAGTAGGTAGAGGCCATCCAATGGAGCTTCATTTTTCTCCCTAAAATGCACACGTATGTAGGAGAGAGGAGTTGGGAGTGCTTGCTCCAAGACTGATCTGGGATACAGAAAGAGACCTGGGTTCAATGCCTACCTCTGCCAACTTCTACCTGTAGGATCTTGGGCAAATCACTCAACCTGGTGTTAAGTGCTAAGTTGTTACTTACAGGTTTGTTTTTTTTCTTTTCTTTCATTATTATGTAAATACAAGGCTATGGAGGGGAGAGGACAGATTAGGAAAACTGATTTGAAAAAAATTAGTGTTCTAGGCAACCATTTATGAGATGTAGTTGAATCTGTATACCTTAAGGAGATTTTCATGCTAAAAATTCTCTGTTGTCATGAAATTAAAGGTCCAGATACCACTCCAATTTTGTTCATCTGTCCATCCATCTCTTCATCTATCTATCCATATCTGTTCATCTTTATATCCATTCATCTGTCTATCTATCTGTCTATCCATCTGTCTATGTATCCATTTATCCATCTATCCATCCATCCATCCATCTCATGTATATATCTATCTGTCCATCTACCTATCTACCTGTTCATTTATCTATCTGTCAGCCTTTATCTCATTTAACTATCCATCTTTTTTTCTATAAATAGTGAGTCGTGGCCTTTGGGATTAAACAGAACAAGTCTAAGGGCAACTAGGTAGTGCAGTGGATACAGCATGAGCCTGGAGTCAGGAAGACTTGAGTTCAAATCCAGCCTCAATTACTAGCTGTATGACTCTGGGCAAGTCACTTTACCCTGTTTGCCTTAGTTTCCTCATCTGTAAAATGAGCTGGAGAAGGAAATGGCAAATTACCCCAATATCTTTGCCAAGAAAACCCCAAAAGATATCATGAAAGATGAGACATTATTGCAAAAGGCAGTTTCCTTATTTATCTTGGTTTTCACTTCCCTAATTAATTTTTTTGTGTGATTTTTTAAAAAAATCCAATCCAGTGCTTAGGTGTAGATGGATCATAGGATCATGAATTTAGAGCTAGACCTTAAAGGACATAAAAATATGCATATATGTGTACATGTAATATATATGCTTTATTTTGATCTGAAACACTAAACAAGAGCATTTCTAAGTACCCAGCAGATGGCATCTGAAACTATAAATCTCTATTTCATGCCCTTTGGTTTTTTAAAGTGTAAGAAATTTCCCACATTTCTTTCAAAATAGTCTTGCTTGTTGATGCTTCTTTCTGAACTTCCTTCTGTTCTTTTCTGTGCATTAAAAATAAGTCAATGACTCTTTTTAATCAGTTTTTCTAATTTGCCCTGTCTCCTCCATAGCCTTCTAATTACATAACCACGAGAAAGAAAAAAACCAAAGCAAAACTGTAAGCAACAGCTTCAGTCAAACAAAGTGAATCCATATGGCGATCGTGGCCACAAATGCAAGTCTTACTCTGTCCCTGTTATTGAAGGTCCTTCTCTATCCATGAAACTCAATTATTAAAGAGTCATTCACTTAGAGACTGAAAGCTTGAGTATCACCTAGAAGCCTAGTCAATGAGAAGGCTTTGCTAACTGACGTTTTCTTCCCATATTCTTCCACCCATCAGGAGATGGCAACACCCTTCATCATTGAGACATCTCCCTCTCTCCCATTTTTCAGATGAGGAAACTGAGATTCAGATAGGTAAAGTGATTTGCTCAGGATCACACAAGTTAGCATCTGAAGTAAAATGTCTGAATTTGAACTCAGGACTCTCTGACTCAAGTCCTCTACCATATTCATACATTTTGAATTCAACTATTAGAGGGAGTATACACATAGTTGAAATCACAAATCTGTCTGTTGCTTAGTAACTGTGACTTTGGGCAAATCTCTTTGGGTCTCAGTTTCCTAATCAATGAAATGAGAGGGTCCGACCCAAAGACCTCTAAGATTTCTTTCATCTCATCTGTGGACCCATGAGACTCTTATGAATCCACCTGGCTAATATTCTGAATTTAATTACTTAGAAGAAGTGAAAGAAATTAACTTCACCCTGAATTTTGCCTATTTAATATTGAATTTTAAAGGGGAATTGTGGCTTGTCAATTAGTTAAACAGAAGAGTCTGGGGAAGAAGTTGGACTTCAGCTGGCTTCTCATTCACTAGGGTTCTGTGTGACGTCGAGGCTTTTGGCATCCGAACTAATGGTCGTTTGGTGACTGAGTCTCATGTACGGAGGAGGAGGGCCTTGCATAACAGCAGCCCAGAGTCGCTGCCAGTTTTGCAAGGCAACATGTGCAAACACCTCATAACTTGTGCGTGTTTTCCTGGGAGGATTGTGTCATAGGTCGAAGGAGCAGGAATACATCCATGTTCCTTCAGTGCTCCCATACTCTACTAACTTCATAATTTCCCAATTACATAATTCAATAACTGTATAAGCTCATAACTTCATACTAGGGGGAAATGATGCAGTGTACCGAAATGCCATCTTTTATGTGGGAACCAGTAAGGATGGTGATTCTTAAAGGCAGATTTTGTGCATTGATGAATCAACGTTTATGAAGTAGATAGCAGTCACAAAAGTGACTCAGTGAGGAAAGAGGCAATGGGAAATAGAGTGTGTGTTCAAAAAAAATTGTCAGGTCACTTTTAGGGAGGAGCCACTGGGATGTGTGGGGAGGGGGTGGAATTAGGAATCCAGATGTCTCCACTAAATCCCTCCTGCAATGCTTTATTGTGCCATGGAGGCACTTGATTAAGAGAAATGAGAATCTCCAAAAAGGGCTACCCAGTGGACAGGGCTTTCTCTAGCTTTGACCTCAGTGGTAGACATTGGATGCTCCAGGACCAGCCAAGTGAAGCCTGGTGGGGCCTTTTCATGAATTTGGCTGCAGCCTGATTAGTTTTTTGGCCACTAGCCAAATCCTGAAGATGTGGAAGAGGTTATGATCTGTTCCCAGTGGAAGGAGTGGTGGAATGAGGTACTTGCAATATCGAAAAAGAATTTAGTTTAATTGTATATTGTTTCATCCATACAGATCTCTTTGGGTTTTTAATCCTGGAGCCTCTAACTCAAAATACTTTTGGCTCATGGAATCATAGCTCTAGAACAGAAAAAAACCTTAGAGGCTATTTAGTCCATCCTTTTGACTTTCCAGATAAAAAAACTCAGACCCAAAGAGGTTAATTAACTTAACGGCATTTAGATTTTAAGTGACAGTTCTAGGATCTGAATCCTGATTTTGTATTGATTTTTTTTTCCATTCCTTGTTTATGAGCCTTCAATATAGAGCTACTTCCTAGCTGTGTGACCCTGGGCAAGTCACTTAACCCCAATTGCCTCAGGAAAAAAAAGAGGTTAAGTGACTTGGCCATGCCCACACAGAGTAAGTGGTAGAGTTGAGATTTGGACCCAATCTTCCAACTCTGAATCCAGCACATTTTCTAATGTATTAATAGATGGAAATACGGTGTGAAATTCAGAGCTTGCCTTCTCATTTTTTCCTGACTGGTGCTACAGCATTATCTAATAACAATTAGTTCTTTGTTAATTCACTTGAATTAAAATGAAAGTTCATTAGATAATTTGAATCCTGCCTACACATAATCTTTTTAAGGTTGTATTCTTTGGGATAATTATATCACATTCATAGGAATACACACATCTTTTATTTTAAACTGAAATTTAATTTTTAAAGTCAGTAAGCATTTATTTTCTCTCCCTCCTACTTTTTCCCCAATTGACAACAAATAAAGAAAAATAAATCTCGTATAGTTAAGCATACATGTCAAGCAAAGCCAATTTGCCCATTGTCCATGTCCAACACTGTTTGGCTAATTTTGGATTTAAATCTATAACCTTTGGCAGGAGAAAAATGGCAGACTTATCTTTGTTGCTCCAAGCATGCTTTATCGTTGCATTGAACTAAACTCTAAAGTCTTTCAAAATTTATGTTCTTTATAATATGCAGACATTTTTTTGAGAAGATTTTTGAATTAAGTGCTTTCACAGGCACATTATCTCATTCTATTCTTCTGACATCCATATGAGGTAGGTAGACAAGTATCATCCCTATTTTCCAGATGAGCAAATTGAGATCCAAAGAGACTTGCATTCATACCATTAGTAAGTGGCAGGGATAGGACTGACTTCTAGAACAGGGTTTTTTAAATGGAGAAAACAGGAGGCAGTTTAAGTAACCGTACTCCTAAATTTATTCTGTTTATGCCTTTTCCATATGGAAAAAAATATAAATTGCACCAAGCCACTGACAGACCCCCTTTCCATCTCAATGACTGGATTTTCCTGCTGGCTTTCTGTGGTCACTTGGTCACTTAAAAAATGCAGTGTTTAGTGGGTAATTTGGAAAGATGCTTGCCTTAAGTGGTTCAAAATGTTTGTTGTTTTCTGTGAATCCAAAGAATAGATTTGTCCCAGAAGCCTCTGGTGTTTCAGCTGCATTTGTGGAGAAAAGGGGCATGGGCAGGGATTGCTTTGGGAATGATTTATAAGGATGAAGTGTGATGCAGGGAGGCATATATTTTGGTCAATGGTAATTATCCCTGAAGGATTATGGGTATCCTAATTGTTTTAGTCTCACCATTAATGCCCTTAGGTTTTATCTACAAGAGGAACAATGATGTAGTACAATGTCTTGGACTTGGAGACGGGAAACCTGAATTGAATTCTACCTCAGAGACTATCTGTGTGATTCTGGGCCAGTTTCAATCTTTCTCAAACTCAGTTTCCTCAACTGTGAAATGGGGATAGTTAAGAGAGATTATTGTGGAGATCAAATGAGATAATATATGTAAAGTGATTTACACTTTTAAAAAAGCTTTGTAAATGCTATTAGATGTTACATATTTTTATTGACTTTTTTATGTATATTTCCTTTTGAATATAAACTTCTCAAGGGCAGAGTTCTTTTGTTTTTGCCTTTGTACCCCTGGTATCTACTGTGGTATCCTGTATGCAGCAGGAACTTAATAAGTGCTTATATTAAATTAAATATTTACTTGGAATAGTGCCAGGGAGATTGTTGTTCAGTCCTTTTAGTTATGACTGATTCTTCGTGACTCCATTTGGGGTTTTCTTGGCAGAGATACTGGAGCGTGTTTTGCTCTTTCCTTCTCCAGATCATTTTACACATAAGGACACTGGGGCAAACACTTAGTCACACAGCTAGTAAGTGTCTGAGGCTGGATTTGAACTTAGGAAGATGACTCCAGATTTGATATCCTATCCACTGGGATACCTCCCCCCCAAATTATACTTTGGGTGGCTCTACTAATTAGGAAATGGGCCACCCATGAAATAGATTGCAACACACAAATTTAACTTCTAAGACTTGTGTGAACTGATAAAACATGGAATAACCAGAATCAGGAAAACAATATGTCTGGTGTTAAGGGAAAGAGCAATAAAGATGAAGCTGAATATAGTGGGACTCTACTGACCAACATTGACCCTGGCAAAGAGAGAAGATGCTGTGACCTTTCACCTTTCTTTGAAGATGGGCACTTGTGATTGGGGAATGTTCTATCATCACCATAATCATCACCACTGTCACTAGATGGTGCCTTGAGATTGACAAATTGATTTGTTCATCTTTTCATTTAATCCTCCCAACAATCCAGTCCAAGAAAGAAAACAGACTGGGAGAGTTTAGTGACTTATCCAAGGTCATTCAGCCAGTTCTAGGATTCTCTCCTTTGTGCTGTCAGATATTATTGATAATTTTGCTAAATTATTTTCTCTTTAAAATATATGTATTTATGGGGCAGCTAGGTGGTGTAGTGCCCTGAAGTCAGGAGGACCTGAGTTCAAATCTTGTCTCAGACACTTAATACTTCCTAGCTGTGTGACCCTGGGCAAGTCACTTAACCCCAATTGCCTCAGTAAACATATATATATATTTAATAAAATCTTGTTAAATTATAATGAGAATGTGGTATATTTGAAAATGAATAGGATATCAAAGTCAAAGGGATCCAAGTTTGTGGATGTTTTCTCATCTTTAGTTATCTATAAAGATCATACTTTATAGTGCTGGTGTGGTGTGGACTGGGCAGCTATCTGTACTTTTGGATGGAGCACTCACCCCAAGGAAAGTGTGTACCCTGGAATTAATGGAGTGAGCATCACTCTTTTGCTGTTAGCCATCCTTGTCTCTCAGAGGGAGGGGAAGCTATGGAAAGACCTTCAGAATGATTTGTGCATTTCCAGATTGAGGAATGAATATGAAAGAAAACAGCAAAAACTAACTTTTTTTTTTCTCCTCTGAGCCTTGGAATTGAGAAAATGGGATTACTCTTAACTGAAGACGTAGACACTCTAGCTCCATCCATCTCTGAGAAAAGTCTCCTGCTGTTGTTGGCCAAGAGGTCAGGGGCCAGGGAAGAATGAGGAAGATCAGCACCCACAGCCAGGATGGGGTCGTTTGCTGGATGTGCAGCTTATTCTTACTATGACCTGCCCATGTCCATGTGGATGCCCATCCACAGTGAGATTTTCTGGGGCTGTTATTATTAGGGGAACAATAACTGCCTCTCCTGGAAGAGCTCTCTGATGTTTTCTGGTCACAGGGAGGTTTGTGGTCTGTTCCGACTGTGACCATGAACTTGAGATTCTTGAAATACTTTCAGAGCTGAAGTTATTTTTCTTTTAAACATTTCTCCATTTCCAAGGATCTCCATGAGCTAGATTAATGAGATCAATACATTTCTTCTGCTTCCTGTAGATATAAACACATTACTATAAGACCATTGGTTTAGAGTGGGATGACCTTAGTGGTCAGTGGGCGGCTGAGTTCTCTCAGCTGGTGCTGTGACGCTGTTCCCCCCTCCCCCCAAGGCCTCCCTCTGTGGCTACTACCCCTCCACCTCTTCTGGAGATGTCTTTCTGTAATTCTACACACATATTTGGGTATAAATATGTACTAGTATGTATGTACACGAACATACATATGCTCAGTCATTGAGTTTTGTTCAACTCTTCATGACCCCCTGAACCACAGCATATAAGCTTCTTTCTCTCCCTTCCCTCCTTCTCTCCCTCCCCTCCTCTCTTGCTTCTTCCCTTCCTCCCTTTCTCCCTTCCTTTTCCCCTCACTTCCCTCCTTCCTTCCCTCTCTCTCTGCCTTTTCTTCTCCCTTCCCTTCCCCCTTCCCTCCCTCCATTTCTCTCTTCTTCCCTCCTTCCCTTCCCTTGCTTCTCTTCCCTCCCTTCCCTTCCTTTTCCTTCCTTCCTTCCTCCCTGCCTTCCTCCCTTCTTCCCTTCCTTCCTCCCTCCTTTCATCTCTCTATCTTTTCCGCTTCCTTCCCTTCCTTCCTCCCTCTTCTCCTTCCCTTTCCCCTCCCTTTTTTCTCTCTTCCTCCCTCCTTCCCTTCCTCCTTTCCTCTTTCCCTTCCTCCTTCTTTCTTCCTTTCCTCTTCCTCTCCTTTCTCCCCTTCCTCCCTTGTTCCCTCCATCCCTCCCTCTCTTCCCTTCTTTCTTCTTTTCTTCCTTCCCTCCCTCTCCCTCCCGTCCTTTCAACATCAATCTTTTAACCAAGAAGTTGGCTGCCAAAAAAATTACCCATTTTACTGTTTCCTTCTAACTTCATTCATTATGTATATATAGAAACATTTTTATGTAAGCAAAATTGTCCATTTTGTCTTTTATGATCACTTCTAACCCTTATTTGGTTAAAACTGTCTCCTTATCCATTCTTATCCAAAAAATACTCACTTTTCATTTTTTTCTGATTTGTTAATGACATGTCTTTTTATATTTAGGACATACATTCATCTTTTTTTTCTTTCTTGTTGAGGTATTTGGGGTTAAATGACTTGCCCAGGATCACATAGGTAGGAAAGGACATATTCATTTGCAGTTTATTCAGTTTCCTGATACCTTGGTATAAGGTTAAAGTCTCTTAGACTACTCTTCAATTTTTCTATCAGTTGTTGGCAAATAGTGAGTCCCATAATTGGTAATTTTTGGTTTATTAAATACTACACTATCATATTTATGCATTTCTGTATATTTTTGCCTAATATGTCCCATTGATCAGTATTTTTATTTTATAACCAGTACCAAACAATTCTGATGATTACTGTTCTGTAGTATAATTTGAAATATGGTGTTGGTGGGCCTCCTTCCAAATTTTTTCTTTTTAAAGAATTGGATGTTCTTTTTGTTCCTCCAGATGCATTTTGCTATTATTATGATAAAGTAATTCTTTGTTGATTAGATTGAATAGGCATTAAATCTACCTATCAATCAAGGTAATTACCTTAATTAAGGTATTTTCTAGTTTTAAAATATACATTAACAAAATAATTGCAAAAATGTCCTGTTTGCTTCTTTGTCCC
Organism: Myrmecobius fasciatus; assembly: GCA_023553655.1. Classification (NCBI taxonomy): domain Eukaryota; kingdom Metazoa; phylum Chordata; class Mammalia; order Dasyuromorphia; family Myrmecobiidae; genus Myrmecobius; species Myrmecobius fasciatus. Next base: position 44,405 of record JAJPUD010000264.1, on the reverse strand, counting down.
CTTGTTAGCTCTTATTTGGGTGGTTTTTTAAAAGATTTTGTCGCTGTGCAGAAAGGCAGCATAATATTGTAGATAGAGTGCTGGCCTTGAGCCCAGAGCAATTAGATTCAAATTCTGGCTCTACCATGACTATTAGCTTTTCTGCACCTCAGTTTCCAAATCTGTAAATTGGAAGGTCATGGACTAGTTGACTATTCAGATCTTTTTGTGCTCTAGATTTATAATTCTATGACTTGAGTTCAAATTCAGCTTCTGATAATTAGTCATTATGTGACCATGGGCAATTAAGTGTTCGAATCTCTACCTGGGTGAACATGCTTAGGTTCGGCAAGTGCCTTCACCTTCTTGGGTTTTGGTTTTTTCATCTGTAAAATGGGGGTTTAGATTCAGTGGTCTCTGAGGCTCCTCAGAGTGTCATTCTCTGACTATGATCCAAGCCTACTTAAACTCCAAAGATTATCTGTAAAATGATTAAGAATCTATAGTGTACAGAATTCTCTATGAACAAAATTAGAGAGCCTTGATACATTGGTGCATTTTGTTCCTGCTATTCTCATTATTCTAACATTTTCACTCTGTGTGTGTGTATACACACACACACACACACACACACATATATATTAATTTGACTTCTCAGATCCTTTCATATATAAATATCTTCCTACATTTATTTTTATTTTTCACGTTTGTCATTTAAATTTTGCTCTTCCCATAATTTTTCCATTTTCTAGTGATAGGACAAATGGTGTTTCCATTTTTTTCCTTTTCAAACCTATGAATTTTGGGGAGATATGGATTATTCTTTTTTTTCTTACTTCATACAATATCCTTGGTTATAACCCTTTTATTAGGATCATTGCCTCTTAGTGCCCTCAGAGTGCCTATTGCTCTCATTTACAGAGCCATCTTGCTTTTCACAAATGCTGTACCAATCCCCAGCTCTACCCCTTGTAGAATAGCATACTTGTTTCTCCATAGTCTGCGAACTGATAATTTGGATTTTTTAAAGCCACTTTTTGCTGCCAGTTTAGTTGGGGCTAGGGCCAGCATTGTCTCAGTTTGTGTTTCTCTGTCATTAGAAAGTTTGAGCATTATTGCTTATTATTATTGATATCTTATGCCTGATTGGAAATATACATCAAGGTTTATATTAGGGGGGCAGCTAGGTGGCGCAGTGGATAGAGCACCAGCCCTGAAGTCAGGAGGACCTGAGTTCGGATCTGGTCTCAGACACGTAACAGCTGTGTGACCCTGGGCAAGTCACTTAACCCCAATTGCCTCAGCAAAAAAAAAAAAAAAAGGTTTATATTAGGGGGTTAAAAACCCATTGTAATAAGTATAAAATGGGAGGAGGTATGTCTCAAACTCTGTTCACCTCACAAAGATCCAAGGTTGAGAGGACCTCAAGAGAAATATCAGCTGTCACTGGGGATGGAGCAGCCCGGAAAGCAGATACTGGGCAGGCTCCTCTAACAGCCACCTTGTAGCCAGTACTGTCCAGGAGGGGTGGGCAGTCTGTCATATTGATACCTGGTCAGTGATCAAACATCTTAACATTAATACTTCTTATGTCAATTTGACTTTGAAAAGTCAACTGGTAGGAATACACACACACGTATAGACAGAAGTTATTGCTGCAAAGTGAAATGGGGATTGAGATTTCGAATCTACCGCTATATAAGCATTAATAAAGTGCCTGCTGTGTGCCAGTCAGACCCTCTGCTAAGCATTTTACAAGTATTCTCTCATTTGATCTCACTTAACCTTGTAAGGTAAGTCCTATCATTACTATTTCCATTTTATAGCTGAAGAAACAGACAGACAATAATTACGTGACCTGCCTGGAGATATACAGCAAGTACTTGTGGTCAGATTTGAACTCGGGTACCCCAGGCTCAGCTCTCTATCCACTGATCACAAGGGGTGATTTGGTCTGGGAAGTTACGAGGACGGTTAGTGGAGTCCCAAGTCATTCATTTGACTTTATGGTTTCCAGAAGCCTTTTAAATCTTTAATTCTGCCTGCATTTAACCTCATATTAATTTTGTATGTAATTATTTATGTATACATACTATTTCCCCAGTGGAATATAAGCTTCTGGCAGGCCCAAGAATTGTTTTTTTTTTTATTTGTGGCAATTGAAATAGAGGCACTTTAAGAATGTTTATTGATTGATCATCTGATTGATGGGGCAAGGATTTGGATTATAGGTCTAAATATGCTTAAAGGGAATGATATGGTATAGTTGATATGCTTGTCTATCTAATTATATATACACACATATAAATATATATATAATATGCATTTATATACACACACATCATGCATGTGTACATACACATTCATTAATATTTTAACCTCCAAAGAAATGTTTGCAGCAGCTAGGAGAACTTGAACCAAATCATACTGTGATGGCTTTATCTCTTTCTCATCCTCCTGAGTTCTGTGTGTGTGTGTATCCTTCAGTTTCCATGGTGATCTGCTAGGTGGCTGACTTTCTCAGGCTGGTATGTCCCACTGTCAGAATCCTGGGTAGGAAGGGAAATTTGAGATCCCTGATGAAGGGAAGCCAAGACTTGTTTTTCTTTGTTTGCCAAAAAGTTATTTATTTATATAAAAAAGAAAAGCTATTCCCAAGATATAAGACAATAACTCGACTTTATAACTATGTAGGAAGACTTTAATACTCCCGAGCCTGTGCGATTTTCCCTCCTCCATCCTCTTGACAATGGGACTCTGGGTGCTGGGATTTCAGTGTCTTCTCGGCTTTGGGTTGAGAATGAGGCAGATGATCCTTTGCCACCTCCCAGATTGAGATCGACTTGCCCTTCCCAAGACCATTGGAGGATGATTTAGCCCAAGATGCTCTTGGGCCAAGCTGGTGGTGCTGTCCCCCTTCCCAATGTTAACCCAAACAGAGCTTGCTGAAATTTGATAATAATTTCTAGTTGAAATGGCAGGCTCTAGGTTTCAGGGAGAAGAGGAGTAGATTCATTGTCAAGAAACCCTCGGTTCAAATCCCAGGTCTGATTATGATGTTACCGATTTTGAGTAAGTTGCTTTGCCTCCTTAGGTGTAAGTTAACTTTAAAATAAGGAGGCTGAATGAGATGATTGGCAAGATGATGTGTGAGTTTTGAACTGGTGAGTCTCTGGTTTTCATCATCATTATCATAATGATACCTGATATTTACATAGTACTATATATTCCTAGGATAAATATATAAAATATCCCTAACTTTTCCCTGCATGGAGAAGTCTAGGTCCAGAGTCTCTCCATCAACATTCATTGAGTCACAAGGAGAAAAAAATAAATGTTTCTTAATTAAAAAAAAACCTCATAGAGCCTGCGTTTACAATTAAAAAAAAACAAACCTCAGAGAGCCTAAAGTTTACAATTAAAAACAAACCTCAGAGAGCCTACAAGTTTACAATTTCAGCAGCAATGAATAACTGCCCTTTTCTCCACAAAAGCACCAAAATGTTCAATCAACAAGCATTTGTTAAGTACTTACTAAGAAAGTAAAAAGCATGTTCCCTGCCTTAACAGATTTAGTATTCTAATAAGAGAGACACATGTAAATAATTATATACATACTGGATATATGGATAGTAACCTGAGAAGGAGGCAGAGAGGTGGTGCAGTGGATAGAGCGTTGGGCTTGGAATCAGGAAGACTCTTCCTCAGTTACAAATCTGGTCTCAGACATCTACTAGCTGTGTGACCCTGGGCAAGTCACTTTACTGTTTGCCTCAGTTTCCTCACCTGTAAAATGAGCTGGAGGAGGAAATGGCAAACTACTCCATTATCTTTGCCAAGATAACCTCAAATGAGGGTGCAAAGAGTAATACACAAACCATTGAACTTTAAAAGAAAGGCACTAGCAATGGGTGGGGAAGGGATTTGGAGGGAGGGAGGACAGTCTTGCATATAAGAAGGGATTGGAGATGAATCTTGAAGGATCCTAGTGAAGCTCTCACATCATAACCCATCTCAGCCTCAATAAATATGTCCTAGGGAGTTCTAGTCTCAGAAAGGAGAGGACAGAAGTTGCACGACTTGGCCAGGATCACACTGCTAGGGGTGTCTGAGGATACTGCTCAGTCCTCAGTTTTTTTAGTGTGTGTTTTTAGTGAATGTCAGTTTTTTATTCAGGTCTGGCATTCTCCAATGGGTAGTTTCCTACTTTGTAGTGACAATTTCTTAAAAGTAGAAAAATAGACACTTTCCTAAGCTTAGGGGCACATTTGATGCCTTCAAATATCCATTTTACTCTGTTGTTCATATTAACTCTGTACTTCCTGATCATTCTATATGTTCATTCTCTCCATCCAAGAATGATTATTTTAATACATTTTACGGCATCAGTTGAAAACATGAAGCTTTTTCAGGGACCTGGTGCCATAGATTCAGGCTTACAGATTTAGAGCAGGAAGCAGTCTCCAGGGCTAGCTAGTGTAAACTCCTTATTTTAGAAAGGAGAAAATCAACAGTTAAAGACTCCAAGGGATTGTGATTTGTCCAAGGATATACAAGTGATAAATAAGAGTCAAGTTTGAAGTCTGTGCTTTCTAGCGCCGTCTACTGCACCATCGTGCCCCCGGCCCCTGGTTCAGTGAGTGGCTGCTGCTCAGGGCTGGGGCTGCCCTCCAGAGGAGCTGCCATTTTCACTAACTAATGAGGAGAGATCTGTGCTTTCCTCATCATTGTGTCTGGAGTTTCCACTGGATGATTTTCTGGACAATGAGAGTTATTTTTCTCATTTTCGTTGATAATTAAATGTTCTGTTATATAAAACAAGATGTTCCTGCTGGGGGATGGGAGGAAGGAATCTTAATTTCCGTGAGAGCCAGTGCATCCTTCTTGCATTTTTATCTCCATCTCTGGTAAAAGTGCATCCATTTGCATGACACAAAAGAAAACCCTAAACCCAGATTTCCCAGTGGAGTTCCTGAGTCTTACTGAACCACAGAATTTCAATAGCAAATTGTTTCTCCAGTTGATGTAATAAATGGTTTTAGTTTTTAAAAATAGGTTTCAATTATTTTCCTCCCTAGTTTCTCATTAAAAGAAGAGTGCAATTATCCAGTTAGCATTGGAGTTTTTAAAAAAATATGTATTTTATGGATATTATTATTCTCAGAAAAGTCAGTTGTTTAACAAGCATTTATAAAACACCTACTATGTGCCAGGCCCTGTACTAAGAATTGGGCATACAAAGAGAGGCAAAAAACAATCCTTGTCCTCATGGAGCCCACGTTCTAATAGAGGAGACAAGATGGCAAACAGGTATATAGATATAAGATAAATACTGAATAGATAGAAGGGAATCTCAAAGGAGCCAGCACTAGCAACTAAGGAAGTCTAGAGAGTGAGTAGAACCCAGAGAAGGAAGACATGTCTGACTTGTGCTCTTTACTTAAAATGGCAGTCGCAGAGGAAACAGCCAATGAGAGGAAGGGACAAAAAGGGTATTAAGTGCTTCTAGTGCAGGAAGTCCAGAGGAACTTAAATCCTCAGCATGGGAAGAGAATTTATTCTCTGTATTAAATAATACAGATACTTATTTTCTTTGTGACATTTTAAAAAGTTTGCCATTGACTTTTCATTATGAAGTATACAAAAATTTAGCCTTAGAACATGTGTTTCTTTTTTCAAATAAATTGTTATTGATTTTCTGGTTTTTTATATTGGTTATATCACCCTCTCTATTTCTCCCTTTCCATCATTCCAAGGAGCCATCTCACATAAAAAAGAATGCTTTTGAAAGAAAAAATTAATCAGCAGAACTGGTCTGAATGTGCATAACTATGCAGTTTTCTGTGAAATATCCCATCTTCCCCATCATCCCCATCCCATCCTGCTTTTCATGGGTCACATGAAAGTAGGTTGGAGAGATCTGGGCTGAAAGGAGTTTGTGATGGAACGACCTGGATTGAAAGAGTCAACGAGGATGTGGGATGTGCCACTGTATTTCTGAGGTTTGGGGTTTGTTTTTTGGGGTGTTCTAGTTTTTTGGTTGCTATAGGATACAGTTTTTCACTTTCCGAACATGTATCTCTTCTATCTGAGCTTTGAGTACAGTATAGACACTATGGATCTTATCATTAATAAGTGATACATCTAGCCCTTTATTAGGATGAACATTTGTCAAACTGTTGCTCTGTGCAAGACACAGTAGGAAGTATTGGGTAATAAAGACAAAAGTTCCCTCCTCCAGGAGCTCATGTTCTCCTGGACACCCTTGAGTCACTTTTTGGTGTCTTTGTTGACTTTTATGTTGTTGTCTTCTTAGTAGTATGTGTCTTGTGTACTTTTAGAAACTCTCCATGAAACTGATGAAATCACTGGATCCTGTGCAATGGTCAAATTTAGTTGCTGTTTCAACAAATGTGTAAGACTCACATAGTCCAGGAATTGTCTTTAAAAGGGTTCTTACCAAATCTTTGTGTAACCCTTACAGTCTCTTTAATGGATGTTGCTGTAGTTTCTGTGTTCTTCAGACCAGGTCATCCTGGCTTTTAAGAAGCTGGCAGTGAGCACTTTGCCAAAAAGACAAGTTTGTCTTCCAAGAATTGGCTCTTGAATGTTTGATAAAACAGTGCTTCGAAAAATCTCAATTTGCACTGAAGGTTCCCCTCATCCCGAAGGTTTTCACTTGCAGGCTGAATGATTTCTTGGGAGGCTGTTGTGAAAGGGATCCTTGGGCAGGCAATCTGGACTCAGTGTTCCTTCAGGACTCTTCCTCCTCCCAGTCTGATTCTATGAAGTTGATTATTTTTCACCCCAGTGTCAAACATCTACTTCCCAAGATTACTGTGACGATCAATTGAGATAAACGTAAAATGTTTGGCAAACCTTAAAGAAGTTTACACATGTTAGTTCTTATTATCGTCATTATTGTTTAGTTCAAATGATTTGTCATTATGCAAAAAAAATATAAAAACAGATAAGTGACTGAGTGGAAAGAGTATTAGGCTAAGAGCCAGGAAGAACTGAGTTCAAATCTAAACTCAGATTTTCACTAGCTGGATGACCCTGGTCAAGTCACTTAACTCTGTGTCAGTTTCCTTATCTGTAAAATAAGCTGGAAAAGGAAATGGAAACCATTTTAATATCTTTGTCAAGACAACCCCAAATAGATTCATGACCAGAATGACTAACCAGCAAAATGAATAATATCATGCTCATTGGAAGCATATTTATTTAATTACAACTCCTAATACTTCTATTTATTTATTAATCCATTTATTCCACGAGCAGATTATCATTCACTTATTGATTGTCATATATACTGATTAATTATCATTCACATATTCATGTGTTTGTGTAGTCTGCACCTGTGATTTTTTTAGTAGAGATTCCCAATGAGGAAAATTTCTCTGCCAGTGCCGATCATTAACTGTTCTGAAACTTGGGAGAGTTGCCTGGAACTTTGCCAGGTAAAGGGGCTTGCTTAGGGCTCAGCCATTAGTCTGGAGCAGTGGGAAGCCTTGTGCCCCCAGCGGGAGGCTGGCCTTTGTCCATTGCACCCACTGCCACTCCTTTGTGACTACTAAACCGATAGCTATGAAATGAACATCTGACAGCTAAAGCTGACATCCATCAAGTCTAGCACTGGGAAAACTCATCTTGTTCCTAAGTTCTCAGAAGGCAGAGGCTGTTCTATTAGTACTGGTACAGTAGTTCCTGTACCTAGCACAGTGCTTGACACAACACAGCCTTAATAAATGTATATGGAATCAAATGGCCTTCTTTGTAACTTTTGGTAGTCAGGACAGACATCGATGGCTTTTCCTGCCTGATTTTTGCTGCTTGTTGGCACATATCTTATTGCCATCATTTGGCAGTTGGACAGGAGAGAGGTAATTTGTTCCCTGGTGAGCTGTGTCAGTTTTCATTAGGAGCCTTCTGTGTAGTTAAAAGCCTCTATGGATTTCATAAGGAGTGTTAAAGAGATGTGAACAATGAGCAGCCCATTTATTCCTGCAGGATTTTGTTCCGTAACAGATAAATTTTTTGGGGTATCATTTGTAGACCAGAACACTGGACTGAATCTAATGAAATGAAGAGCAGTTTGTCTGGAAAAATAACAAAAACATTGATGGAAAAACAATTTGGAATTCTGGGGAAATGGAATTAAAATGGTTTATATGTCTTGATCCAGAAATCTAGATTGCAGACCTCTCCTGCAAGGTCATGGCAAGAAAGGACCCATATAGATGGAGTCATAGAAACACAAAACAAAGGACTGGAAACAGAATGAGTGGCTCATTCAATGGGGGCCTGCCCAGACTCATTGTGATACATGCATAGAATAGTAAATTTGGGGAAATAGATAAATTTGGGAAACCTGGGGATACTTCTTTTTTTTTTTAACAGAAAATTGTCAAGATTTTTTATTTTTTAAGCTTTTTATTTTCAAAACATATACATGAATAATTTTTCAGCATTAACTCTTGCAAAGCCTTGTATTCTAATTTCCCCCCTTTTCCCACCTCCTCCCCTAGATGGCAAGTACTCCAATATATGTTAAACATAATAGAAATATATGTCAAATCCAATATATGCATGCATATTTATCTTGCTGCACAAGAAAAATCAAATCAAACAGGAGAAAAATGAGAAAGAAAATAAAATGCAACAAATGCAATAAAATAAAAGAAATAAAAGAAAATAAAATGCAATAAACAACAACAAAAAGAGTGAAAATACTATCTTGTGATCCACACTCAGTTTCCGCAGTCCTCTCTGTGGGTGCAGATGGCTCTCTTCATCACAAGATCATTGGAACTGATCTCAATCATCTCATTGTTGAAGAGAGTCACGTCCTTCAAAATTGATCATTGTATCATCTTGTTGTTGCTGTGTACAATGATCTCCTGGTTCTGCTCATTTCACTCAGCATCAGGTCATGTTAGTCTCTCAGGCCTCTCTGAAATCATACTGTTGGTCATTTCTTATAAAACAACAGTATTCCATAACATTCATATACCATAACTTATTCAGCCATTCTCCAACTGATGGGCATCCACTCAATTTCCATTTTCTTGCCACTACAAAAAGGACTGCCACAAACATTTTTGCACATGTTTCCCTCCTTTAAGATCTCTTTGGGATATGAGAACCTGGGAATACCTTAATATGCTCTTGCAGAATGAAAATAGTATTAAGAAAATGATTTCTACAACAACTGCCACAACAGAAATAAAACAAAACTGAATGCAATTGAATTTTAATGACAAAATATATCTTCAGAGGAAAAGATGAGGAAATCCTCCTCCCTCCATTTGATGTAGAAGTGAAGGTCTATGGCTATGGAATGTTTTATATGCTCTCAGATCCAATCAGTTGATTCATTTTGCTTAACTGTATATTGATTTCTTTGTGAGAAAAGAAAGTTTCTTCCATAAATAGCTATGATTTAATTAATAACCATTAATATAACTTAATTTTTTTTATTAAAGCTTTTTATTTGCAAAACATATATATGGGCAATTTTTCAGCATTGACCCTTGCAAAGCTTTCTGTTACAAATTCCCCCCTAGCCCCTCCCCCTCCCCGAGATGGCAGGAAGTTTACTATATGTATAACTTTTTTTTTTAAAGAACAAGGGTTTTTACAGAATATACTCATTTATTATCTGCTAAGTGCAGATACCCAATGCCCTTCTGATATTTTCTCATATCTTCTTACCTTACTAATACCTTAATCCTGAAACATCTTGATTTTGATTTGGACATATCAAAAACGGGCATCTAGTCGAATTTCATTTACCTCCTATTGTGAACTCCACATCCTAGTCAAACTAGACTAATAGCCATTCCCTAAGCTTGCTGCTCCTTTCCCCACTTTCCTTTCTGAGTTCTCAGAAGCTTTTCCCTCTGCCTAGAATACACTACTTTCTGCGTACTCTTATCTCCCTTTTGAATCCTTTTCCTTTCAGGCTTAAACAAGTTGGATTGCCCAGTTGAGCATTAGCTTCATAAAAGCAGGGCTTGTTTTATTCTGTGGATATATCTCTACTATGAGCGCAGCTGGAGGCTCATAGTAGATGCTTAATAAATTTTGAATTGAGCTGAGTTGAATTGATTTTTAAAAGAGAATCTAAGATGCTTCCTAGCACAGAACTTTCTACTGCAATTTTTTTTTTTTAAGGAAAAAGCCTGGGCTTTGGGGAAAGAAGAAGAAAGCTGAAGAATAAGTCCTTGAACTACAGGATCCATTAAATCATTTTAGAATGAAAGATTTACATACTCAAATTCATAATTCCAGAAGTATTGCATGACTTAAGAGGTCAAGGAGATGTTCTTAATCCAAGAGGGATTGAAAGCACTTGACTCCGGGCATTCATGGTTGAATGTTTCCCTGCTCTGGTGAAGGTTTCTATCACCAGGGCCTAGAAGAATTTGGGAAACATCCTTTCTGAGTTAGTACTGCTAAAAGATTCCATAAAAGAACACCTACATTATAGAAACAGGAACTATCAACATCTTGGAATTGAAATCCAAAAATGACAGCAATTGATGGGCAGAGCAGTGTCTACCAGCTTCATCTTGCATGTTTTGGGTGTTCAGATACCTAAAGAGAAGGCTTTGTTTTCTCTTTTCCAAATCCATTCTGCATTTCCCCAGAGCCTCTGAATGGGCCTTCACAAAGGTCTCAACCACCTGATACCTCATCACAGTAGAGAGATGTTCCTGGATTCTCCAAAGATGTCCTAGCAAAATACATGGTCCAGTAGGTTTCACCAAGTAGGAGAAGCTTTGAATTCTGATTGGGCAATCAATCACTGAGCATTTATTAAGCACCTCTTCTTTACCAAAAATATTTTGGGTGCTGGGACCAAAACCCAACTAATTACTCAGTGAAGCATTTATTGAGCACTTACTCTTTATTGGACAATGTCCTAGAACCTGGGGATGTGACTCCGTTAGTCAAGAAAGCAATTTGAGTTACCTATTATGTTCCAGGCACTGTGGCAGGTACTGGGAGGGGATGTAGCATGAAAATTTAATTGTACCTGCTCAAGGAACTTACATTCTATTAAGGGAGGGAAAGAATGTGTATGAAGGCAATACAAGTTAATTGGGGAGAGGGAGAGGATATATGACTTGAGGAATCAGGGAAGGCTTCCTGCAGAAGAGTATTAGCTTTATCTTCTGTTAGAGAGGGCCCCTGGAATATTATTCTGCTGCAAATGTGACTGCTTCTGTCTGTCATACAGTCTTTACTCATGGGAAATTTCATTTGTAGGACATTTAGAATACCTGAAGATGGTTCCTGAGACAAATAGTTTTGTGTTTGCTGGGTGGTTTTATTTTAAAAGTGTCAGAAGTGTGTGTGTGTGTGTGTGTGTGTGTGTGTGTGTGTGTGTGTGTATTTCACTGGACAAAAATAATCTTGGTGTCTTGGAGCTTTCTCAAATTAATTTGTGAGTTGAGTTTGAGCTTGTAAAGTACCTACATAGAAAAATGTTCAGAAACCCAAGTACTAAGAAGGAATCATGGATGGAAACAGCTTTGCTCTAGCTTAGGTAGGTCTAGAATCAGGATCAACTGAGTTCAAATTCAGCCTCAGACAGTTGCTAGCTAGGTGACCTTGGGGAAGCCACTTAAGCCCATTTGCCTCAGTTTCCTCATTTGTTAAATGAGCTGGAAAAGGAAATGGCAAAGCCCTCCAGTATCCTTGCCAAGAACACCCCAAAGGGGTGGTGAAGAGTCGGACATGACTGAAATGACCAAACACCAGAAGTCCTTCCTGGAGTCTCTCAGCAACCTTTCTTAGGCATGGGATTTGTACTGTCCCTGTAGAAGGGTTAGGAACACAGGGTCAAAACAAAAGAATTCCTGTCCTCAAGAAGTGCATGTTCTAATGATTGAGACATATAATGTATAGAGATAAGTGTGGTATAAGTAAAATCAAAGAGGGAACCACTGTCCACATCTTGGGACAGGTAAGAGAGGCTTCCAGGAGTAAGGGACCCCTGTTCTTTGGAAGGAAGATTAGAATATGAGCAAGGGGTGAAAGCAAGGGGATATCCTCTTCTTATTTCTCCTCCTTTTCCTCTTCTTCCCCCTCTTCCTTTTCTTCTTCTTCCCCCTCTTCCTTTTCCTCTTCTTCCCCCTCTTCCTCTTTCTCCTCCTCCTTTTCCTCTTCTTCCTCACAAAGGTAGAAGTAGAAACTTTGAGAGAGGTTAAAAGCTATGTCTAGGTCCCACAACTGGGAAGGGGCTCTTTTGATGAACAGTCTCATTATATTCATACAATGTAAGCTCTCAGAGGACAGGAACTGTTTCCTTTTTTAACTTTGTTTCCTCAGCACCCACCAAAGTCCCTTGCAGATTATTGTTAAGTCATTTTTCAGTCTTTTCTGACTTTTTGTGATCCCATTTGGGGTTTTCTTGGCAAAGATACTGGAGAGGGTGTTTGCCATTTCCTTTCCTAGCTCATTTTACAGACAGATGAGGAAACTGAGGTCAACAGGGTTAAATGACTTATCCTGGATCACACAGCTAGGAAGTGTCTGAGACCAGATTTGAACTCAGAAAGAGGAATCTTCTTGTCTTCAGGCCTGTGATATGATGCCCTCAGCTGCCCAAGAATGAGTGCTTAATGGATGCTTCTTCAATTGAACTCAGTTGGTGGATAGTGGCTAATCTAAGAGGCTAGGAGCCAAAAGAACTTTTAGGTCCCACTTCCCCTCATTTCTTGTTTGTTTATTTTCTTTCTCCACCTCCCTGGGTTGTCTGCCTACCCCTCCCCCCAGCTTCCTTTTATGTGTTGTGTTCCCTCATTAAAATGTAAGGTGGATGGGGGCAGGAGACCATGACTGTCTTGCTTTCTGTTAGTATCAGTCTGGTGTACTATGGAGCATCTAGCACTTATTAAATGCTTGTTGACTTGATTTTTGTTACAAGGGATAATGGCCTGTTAGAGACGGATAAGAGAAAAGGGAAATATTCAGAGATGAACATGATGTAAAAATAAAGATAAAAGATAACAAAAATAACTCTTAAAATGGAGGACATTAGGGGCAGCTAGGTGGCGCAGTGGATAGAGCACCAGCCCTGAAGTCAGGAGGACCTGGGTTCAATTCTGGTCTCAGACACTTCCTAGCTGTGTGACCCTGGGCAAGTCACTTAACCCCAATTGCCTTAGCAAAAAGCAAAAAAAAAAAAATGGAGGACATTGGGATCAAATGATCTTTAAGGTTCATTTCAGCTGAAAATGCTCTGGATGCCCGACTTGGGGAATATGGAACTGACAGTTTTCAGCAGAAATTGAAAAGAAAGAAAAAATGAAGGGTTGAAGGAACTTTTTAAAAAAGTTTACTGGTAATTGCCAAACAGTAGTGATTTATTAACCATCTAGTAATTAATACTGAAGAAGCTTAAAGCTATAAATATAGGCTTGAGGGGGAACTGTAAGCATTAGGGGGCATGTGTACACACACACACACACACACACACACACACAGTGCTGTTCTCCAGAGGGTGTTCCCACATTGCGGCAAGGCCAGAACCTCCAGCAGTTTTGATCCATTTTTTTTTCTCCCAAGTTGCCAATGGTTGACAGTCCTTGCTTGGTACATGTCTCTCACTGACTGGGGTGGGTGGTCCATCCCCAAGGAGCTGAGGGACCTGTCAGGGCATAGATGGGAAAATTCATCCTGGGGCTCTGTGGCCTGTGCTTAGAGATCAGAAGGTGGGAAAGGGCTTTCTTTATGCAGGTTTTCACTGGGACAGCTAAGATGTCTCGCCTTCCAAAAACAATTTGGAAGTAGAAGGCTAAAAGCAGACAAAAAAAAATACAGAGGATGCTGACTCCATTAAACATAGCCTCTGGAGAGGTGCACCCCATGAATGGGAAAGAGGTTTTCCTAAAGCCTCATTAATGCCCTCAGTCCTTAGCCTTGAGCCCATCAAGATTGAGGGTAGGCCTCCTACAGACATTGTGTTTATTGTTTGGAATACCAGATGAATTACAGTATGTGTTGCGGCCATTGTATTTTGGGCTCCATCTGCTTTTCGTTAACGTTGCTCGGTCAGCCAGAATCTGTGAGTGTGCAGGGCTGACTCTTCCTGACAGATCTGAGAAACAACTGTGGCCAGATCACAGGGTTCTCTGTGTTTTTGTTTTCAGGGAGGAGTTGCTCAGGGCATCAGTGAGCCTCCTGTTTAAACAAAGTAAGTTAGGGTGGAAGAGAGGTAAACAGGCTCCCCTCTTCCCCCAAACTTGATCCTGTGACTTTTTGTTGGGTTGACTTACCCAGAATTCACAAATGAGCATTTAGAGGCAGTGGCAATCTCCTCCAGCTGCAGTACTTTTGAAATATTTATCCTTTATACCTGCCATTTTGGAGATAAATGGAGAATACATGGATTCTCATGTGTGAATCCAGACCTGCTTCTGCAGGGATTAGGGCCAGTATTATAGTTGTAATATGGCAAGTGAGGTGGACAGTGTGACTGGGTATCATTGTGTATTTCTTCCTCAAGGTCTGACCATTGAACTTGTGGGGTTTAGGGGGGATGTGTGACTTGGAGAATATGGAACTAAGAGTTTTGAGCAGAAATTGAAAAGAAAGAAAAAATGAAGGGTTGAAGGAGCTTTTAAAAAAAAAGTTTACTGGTAATTGCCAAACAGTTGGTTGGGACAGGGGAGGAGTGTTGTATTAAGGAAATGCTGGGTCGGGGGATAAGGGGTGGCTGTAACAAAAAACCACAATTCCTTGGGCTGGTGGTTGATTAGTGAGGGCAATCACTCCCTGAATATTGGTGTCCGAGGACAAAGTCCTGGTTACTCCCTGCTAATTATGACTTTACTAAGCATCCTTAAGTTGCCAAGTCTCCCCAGACATGGTCCTGATGGTGGACCAGAGCTCTGGTTTTTTGTATTCTTAGAAACTTCATGTGATGGTATTGAAGTGAATTTATCTCCTGATAGGGACTTTATTAGGTACTTACCATTTATATATTTTCCATGTATAAGAAGGGATTTCATCCATTTCTAGCCAGACAACAAGCAGTGTCTCCTTTGAGGAGATTTCCTTTTTTCTTTTGAATGTTGTTTTAATTGTTGGGGTAGCTTTTGCACAATAACCAGAAAATGAAGGGAGATCGATTTAAGTTGAGTTTTGGAAAATATTTCCAGTGCCAATCGAATCTGGATTCACTTCCAAGCATAACTGTTCAAGCATCCCAAAGTGGCCGCACCTGCCACATCGAGCAGCTCTGGCGGATATGGCTTGGTGATGTTTTCTGAGATTTTGGGACTTGTTTCCTCTCTCTGTTTTGCTGCTATTGCTTTTTCTGGGTGAGTTTCCACTCCTCTTTATGAGCCTCCAGGTCTATTTTCATCCATTTTAGCCCTTCTCTTAGAACATAGAAAGAGAATAAAAACCAGTTAAGCGGAATTGCCCAACCTATGGGCTACGTCTGATAGCACATGTTGTTCAGTCATTCAGTCACATCTGATTCTTTGCGACCCCATTTGGGATTTTCTTGGCAGAGATACTGGAAGAAGTTTTCCATTTCTTTCTCCAGCTCATTTTACAGATGAGGAAACTGAGGCAAACAGAGTGAAGTGACTTGTCCAGAGTCACACAGTCAGGAG
This sequence comes from Myrmecobius fasciatus, assembly GCA_023553655.1. Lineage (NCBI taxonomy): Eukaryota > Metazoa > Chordata > Mammalia > Dasyuromorphia > Myrmecobiidae > Myrmecobius > Myrmecobius fasciatus. The sequence continues at coordinate 28,788 of JAJPUD010000264.1, read as the reverse complement.
GGGTTTGAGGCTGGATTTGAATGCTGGCAGATGAGGCTTTCTGACTCCAGACCTGCTGCTCTGTGTGCTATGGTGCCACCTAGCTTCCCTTTCTGTAACATTCCACATCATAGTTCCCAGCTTCCCTAGGAAAGGCTGAAGATGCTTTTTCGCATCTCTTCTCTGGGGCACAGTATGGTCACGATACTTACATGGTACTCAGTTTTGCTTTATTGCTCCCTTGGTTTACATCGTTGCACTCATGTAAGTTGTTTTCCAGACTTTGCTTACTTATTTCCAGCTCAGTTTATACCAGTCTTCCCCATGTTTCTCTGAATTACTCATCTTTGTCATTCTTACAGAATAACAACGTTTCATGACATTCAAGTATCAAATTGTATTCAGTCCTTCCTCACTTGATGGGAACTCACTTTGTTTCAGTTTCATTGTTATCATAAAAAGTGCTACATGAACATTGTGGTTTATTTGGAACCTTTTTTTCTGTCCTGGAACGTCTTGATTTATGGATCTAATAATGGGGCTGAGATTCTTTTGAAGGATTCTCTTCCCTTTTCCCAAAAGGGAAAAAAATCATGGGATAACTGTTATGATGTTGGCAAAGAACTGCAAGAAATACTCATTAGGTCATGATCCTTATCCTGTTCCACTGCAGATAACATATAAACAAAACTTGTCACATCTGTCTCTCTCTATGAAATAATTTACATCATACAATGTCCATTGTATATAATGTACAAACATTAACTTATATGCATTCAAGGGACTCTTTTGAGCTGCTTCTGAATTTCAAAGGAAAAAGGGGGGAACATGTCACAAAGTTAGTGATAATTGGAGCTGGGATTAGAATCTGCCTCTTTTGACTTGTTCTAGCATTTTTTCTTTTTCTTTTTTTTAGAGGCGTATAATATTTATTTATTTTCACCATGTGTCCTTTGGAATCATCTTCTATGAGATGATATTTTTTTCTCTGTTTTTTTGTGTCATTCATATCTTTTTTTTATTAAAGCTTTTTATTTGTATAACATATGTATGGATAGTTCCCCAACATCGATCTTTACAAAGCTTTCCATTACAAATTTTACCCCCAGTTCCCTCCCCTTCCCTAGATGGCAGGAAGTCCACTACATGTTAATAATGTTGAAATGCTTGAGAAGTTATGCAAGAAAAATCCTATCTACAAGAAAAAAAAAAGAATCAGAGAAAGGCAACACAATGCAAGCAAATGTCAATAGAGATCATGAAAATGTTACGTTGTGGTCCATATTTCATTTCCCTCTCTCTGGGTGTATATGGTTTTCTTCAGTGAACAATTGGAACTGGTTTGAGACAATTCTTTATTGCAGAGAGCCATGTCCATCAGAACTGATCATCATGTAATACTGTTGTTGCTGTGTATGATGATCTCCTGGTTCTGCTCATTTCACTCAGCATCAGTTCATGCAAGTCCCTCCAGGCCTCTCTGAAATCGTCCTGCTGGTCATTTCTTACAGAGCAATAATATCTGTTTTTTTTTTAATTAAAGCTTTTTATTTGCAAAACATATGTATGGGTAATTCTTCACCACTGACCCTCACAAAGCTTTCCATTACAAATTCCCTCCCCCCTAGTTCCCACCCCTCCCCTAGATGGCAGGAAATCCACTACATGTTAATTATGTTAAAATATTTGACAAATCCAATATATGTATACATATTTCCACACTTATCTTGCTGTGCAAGAAAAATCATATCTACAAGAAAAAAAATCTGAGAAAGGAAACACAATGCAAGCAAACATCAATAGAGAGCATGAAAATGATATGTTGTGGTCCACATTTCACATCCCTCTCTCTGGGTGTATATGGCTTTCTTCACTGAACAGTTGGAACTGGTTTGAAACATTTCATTGTTGAAGAGAGCCATGTCCATCAGAATTAATCATCATATAGTCTTCTTGTTGCCGTGTATAATGATCTCCTGGTTCTGCTGATTTCACTCAGCATCAGTTCATGGAAGTCTCTCCAGGCCTCTCTGAAATCATCCTGCTGGTCGTTTCTTATAGAACAATAATATTCCATAACATTCATATACCATCATTTATTCATCCACTCTCCAATTGATGGGCATCCATTCAGTTTCCAGTTCTTTGCCACTACAAAAAGGGCTGCCACAAACATTCTTGCACATGTGGGGCCCTTTCCTTCCTTTAAGATCTCTTTGGGACATAAGCCCAATGTTCTAGCATTTTTTCCGCTTTATTGTGATGCTTTGCAATTTTTTTTAAAGTTATAAAGCTTTTTATTTACAAAACATATGAGTGATTTTTCTACATTGACCTTTGCAAAAACTTTTTTTCCCAAGCTTTTCCCCTCCTTCCTCCCCACCCCCCACCCCTAGAAGACAGGTAATCTAATACATGCTAAATACGATAAATTATATGACAAATACAATACATGTATACATATCTATACAGTTATATTACTGCACAAGAAACATCAGATATTGAAAGAGAAGAAGAAAAAAACAACCTAAGAAGGAAAACAAAATGCATGGAAATATTCATAGAAAGCGTTAAAATGCTGTGTTGTGGTTCACACTCAGTTCCCACAGGCCTCTCTCTGGATGTATATGACTATCTTCATCGCTGAACAATAGGAACAATGAATCACATCATTGTTGAAGAGAACCATGTCCATCAAAATTGATCATCGTATAGTCTTGTTGCTGTGTATAATGTTCTCCTGGTTCTGCTCATTTCACTCAGGTGCTTTGCAAATTTTAAAGCCTTCTCATTATTCTCATCATCAGTTAGGAATTCATGGCTAGTCTGCAGCTTGAAAAAGATAATAGCAACGAATTGAATATGATACAAATATGATATGAACAAATGACAGTTAGCATTTATATATCTCTTTAAGATTACAAAGCACTATCTTATTTGATTCTGACAACAATGCTGGGAGGTAGGGGATATTATCACCCCTATTTTATAAATGAGCAAACCAATAGAGGCAGAGTATACATGATTTGCCCAGGGTCACATAGCAAAGAGAATGTCAGAGGCAAAATTTGAACTCAGTTCTTCTTCATTTCAAGTTCAAGGTCTCTATCTATTTTGTTACCTAGCCACTGCTCTGGGGGTATAGTGGACCACAAGAACAGGATATGTTAGAAAAATGATATAACAGGCAGAAAACATGGTGACATCTTGGGCTGCGTTAGAATTGGAGCTTTCCAGAAGAAAGAAGTAATAGTGTTGCTGGGCTGTGCCCTAGTCAGGCACCATCTGGATTATTTGTTTTCAGTTTTTGGTGACAGAGTTGGAGAAGGTCACTGATAAGCTGGACATTGCCCAGAGGAGGGCAGTTGGGCTGGCGAAGGGCTTCAGGGTCATGGCATGTGAAGACTGGCTGAAGGAATCCAGGTCATTAGGCTGGAGCCTAAGACTCAGGAGGGCCGTACTAGCTGGATCTACATAGTCAAAGGGTTATGCTATGAAAAAAGGATTCCCTCTGTTCTGTTTTACCCCAGAAGGGAGAGTGAGGATCATCAATGTGCAGTTTGCAAAGGGGCAGATTTATGCTTCAGGTCAATAATTTTCCTTCAACTAAAAGGGGATCCTTAATCTTCTTTGTGTTATGGGTTGCTTTGGCAGTTTGGCTGCCTTGACGGGCCCTTTCTCAGAATCATGCTTTTAAAAATGAACAAAATAAAATATCTTAGAATCCAAAGACAACTAACTATAGTTAAATATAGCTCTCAGAAATATTTTAAAGTTCATAGACTCTAGGTGAAGAGTCTTGGAATTGACATTTAGCAAAAGTAGACTGGATTGACTCAGGAAGTGGTGTGACCCCTTTTTGGAGGTCTGCAAGTTGAGACCAGATGACTATGGACCTGTGAGAATAGAGAGAATGTGAGAATTCTTTTTGCAATTGGAGTTTGAAATCCATAGCCACAGAGTTTGATGTTCTGTGATCTAGTACATAAAAAGTCCTTTGCCCTCGGATAGATAAGTTTACAAAGTTATGAGCCCTGAGAAATGCTTTGCCAGCCTCATCTCTGCAAGTCGGTCATCATCACGAGAGTGAAGTTGGTAACAGCAATCTCTGATATATTATATCTGCTTGGAATTAGTAAGGACTCCAGAAATGGTGGGTTTTGTATTTTGTCAAGGTGCTACAGTCTGAAAGCATGATGAAATCTGAAATTGCAAACAGAACCCAAGAATTCATGTATCTTAGATTTTTAGTTCTTGACCTTAGACCTCAGGATTCAGGATTCAAGGGTAGTAGTATTATTTGATAAAACATTTAAAAGAGAGAAAATGGTACCACAATGTGAAAAAAAATCTTTCAAATGTGAAGCCTTTATTCTTTCTGTGGGAGAATGGAACATAGGATCTTGTTAATGAATTCTCAGTATTTAATCGATTTGGTTGGGTCCAGAAGAGATTACTAAGGGGCTCCAGATCTCTCTATTGATCCCAGGTTCCTTACAAGTTATAAATCAAAGATGTGGAAAGAACAAACAATGATCCTTTTTTCCTTATTATTTCTAGATTGATTCATACTTATTCTTCTTGGGTATGTGAAAACATGTGTTATATGGAAAATAAAAATGGATTTGACTTATTGAAGGAAAAAAGGAAGGAAAGAGAAGAGGAGGGAGAGAGGGAGAAGAGACAAGGGAAAGTATCTCCTCTGTGGAATCTTGCTAGTTAATAACTTGTCATATTCTTCTTTCTGTTTACCATGACATGTAAGAAAATATATTAAGAACATGTCAATTGCATTAGCTGTTTTTTTTGTCAAAGAAAAAATGTTTATCTCATATATTCTATTTAGTGTAAGTTTAGTCTAAGTTTATGTCTTGTGAAATTGCAAGAGTGCTATTCACTAGAATATTAGTTCTCACCTGGTAGAGAAATTGGAAACATTTTCTTAGGAAATCCCATCATGTGTATATTGCTAGTATAAATTATTTACAAAGTAGAGAGGCTGGAAAAGCCCTAGCTCGATTAATTTCCAAACCTATTGTTCGTCTGGTCAAGTTTTCTCTTCTTGGCAGAACCATATATTATAACTTTAATTTGATATCTACATTCTGTCTGTATGTCTATTTATCTGTCTTTCTATCTCTATCTCTCTATCTGTTTCCTTATTTATCTTTTTATCCATTTTCTCTCCTCTTTCTCTGTATCTATCTTTTTGTCTATCTTTATCTATCTATATTTTGGTCTGTCTTTCTTTCTCCTTATCTAGCTCTCTATCTATATCTGTCTCTTTCTTTCTATATTTCTGTCTCCTTATTTGTCTTTCTTTTTGTCTTTCTCTCTTCTTCTCTGTCTCTGTCTGTCTGCTCTCTCCCTACCTACCTTGGATCTCCTCTTTCCTATGTGGGGTGGCGGGTCTCCATTTATATCCCAGGTCTACAATCTCATCACAGAAACAGACTATCATAACAAGACTCAATAAATTTTAAAAAGAATGTTTAGTCTGTGGCTCATTTGTAAAACAACAATATTTGTTGCAATGAAATTTTGGTCCAACCACAGGATCTGATGTATAATTTCAGTTTGTTTTGTTGAGATTTTTCCCAGTAAGTGATTGGGCTAATGGAAGCAATTGGTATTATTTATTGGTGAAGTGACGTAAAATGAGGAGGAAATAGAAAGGAGCGCAATGTCCTTTTCTTGTCAGCTTTAGACTGAAAAAAAAAACCCAACCTTTTCATTCTTTTTCAAAAGAAACATCGGTCTTTTAGGGCCTAAACTGTCTTGCCTGATATTCCTCATCCAAGACATGACACCTCACTTGTGCCTTTTGCAGAAATGATTTACACATATGCATATGTTTTATGTAAATCTCAAAGTTGGGAGAGACTTTTAGAGTGTTGTAGTTGAAATGAAATAGTTCACGGACTTTGAAATGTGTAGCCTTGAATGAATGAAAAAGCATTTATTAAGCTCTCCCTACGTGCTAGCACCCTGCTAAATCCTGGGGATTCAAATATAAGTAAGCAAGAGAATCTCTGCCCTCAAAGAATTTATTATCCTAGTATGAGAAAATGACATAAAATTGGAGTGGGAGCCATGCAGGAATGTTTTGGAGATTGAAGTCACAGAGATAATGATGCAATTGAATGAGGAGTGGTTGCCAAGAATGGCTATAATATTTGGGGGAGGAGGCGATGTAGGAGCCCTGTGGGATACATGGAGATAGAAAGTGACTTAGTACTCTGAGACTGGGCAGGATGAAGTGAAATGCTCCCCAGATATAACCTACAGTCGTAGGACTCTTGGAAGAGACATGCTAGCCAGCTTCAGGCATTTGCAGGACTGTCCTACTTGGCCCCAGAAGGCCAAAATAAATCAGCATCCTAGTTTCTGGCACGTATTGAGTCATTTCGTAGCTGTCCCACTTCTAGTCACTGACATTACACTCACCATAGACTCATTCCTTTTCCCTCTAATTAGAAGCAAAGAATAGTAATGTCCTTCCTTTGTATAAGTGAAGATGATGAGGGAGTTGAGGAGACCCATATTTAGACTTGAAAAGCTTGTCCAAGGATAGGACAGGCCGCCTGGGCAGGTAGAAGATTCCCTCTCCTACTATGCTTTCAAGTAGAAACTGGATTGTCAAATATATCTTAGGGTACAAGCTCTTTTTATTATGCAATTCTGTAATTTTGAATTTGGAAATCTGGTTTTGGAGCCTATCTTTTCCTCCTCCTCCATGTAAAAACAGGTGATTTCACCTTTTTCAACCTCAGTTTATTTCATTTTATAAATAAAAGATTTAGATGACATGACTTCTCTGAGGCTTTTCAGTTTTTAAATCTAGGATCTTTTGGTCCCAAAGCATTGTGGGTGATAGTCAAAGTTTTTCCATTATTGGAAAGACAAAAAATGTGGAAGCTTTCAGGTCATGAAACAAGAGAAATATTAATAGGTAACATAAACATTAGGGAATGATGCTCAGAAATTGAGATCTGACTTTAGTCCAATGCTGATGGGTAAGTCTGTGAAATATCGGTGAACAAGGGTGTCAAGTTTACTGAATACAATAACAACCAAAAATCTAAAACATACAATGAGAATGCCAAAATCAAGAACTGTAGGGTTTTAAATGACATATTATAGAGTTGGGTCTGGCCAAAAATACAGTCAAATTTGTTTTCTTTTATTTCTGTGCTCTACAGTAAATGGAGCAAAAGAATAGGTTAGAGTTTCTGGCATGGATCTATTTAAACTCTAGTGCATTTGGATCAGGACCATGTTCAAAGCTAACCTGGCTTAAGACGCAGACTGGTGGGATGACAAGATCGGTCCATTTGGATGGTGCCATTTTGGATGGAGTGTGGTTTAGCTTTTGTGCTTATTCCCCCTCCTCTTCCCCAAATTAAAAAAAAACAAACAAAAGATTAGTGTTCAACCGAAGTTTTTATTGTAAAATGAAAACTTATAGACATTGACCTAATCTGCAAATTAACTTTGGAGACTATTGGTCTCTTTCCATGCTTAATTAACTCTGCTTAGTTTCAGCATTGACGGACTTTCTCTAAAGGACACTTCTCACCTTGTGTTTTGTTAGAGTATATGGTGTATGCCATGTTTTGCACTAGGGACCAAAAAAGTCCTCTACTTTGCAAAAAAAAAAAAAAAGTCCTCTACTTTTAGGTCTTTCTGAATTTTAGAGGCCCTGAAGAGAGAGTTGCATGTGGTGTTGGCCTGTCTCCAGACATCGAGAGCTTCTGTGTTCAGGAATAAAGGAGAGGAAGCTGAACTTGGAGAGGGTCATTTTATTAACAATCCTCCAACCTCCAGATGTGGAGCTAAAAGTTGCTGAAACTTGTCCATCCTCTACAGCTTCCCCAAAGAGAGCAGCCATGGTTTTTCCAGCTAGATATGGACCCTATTGGGCCATAGTCATTATTTTTGAAACACCCTCAAATTTCTTTACTGTGGGAAATCATTACTTAACCATCTGCCATGGTTCAAAGCGAGGGCTGATGATGAATCACCAGTCCCACTAAGTGATTTTTTAGATATATTATCTCTATGAGCTTGTCTTTTTTATTATTAAAACTTTTTATTTGCAAAGCACATGTATGGGTAATTCTTCAACATTGACCCTTACAAGCTTTCTGTTATAAATTTTCTCCCTTACTGCCCACCCCTCCCCTAGATGTCAGGAAATCCACTACATGTTAATTATGTTAAAATACTTGACAAATTGAATATATGTATACATATTTCCACTCTTTTCATTGTTGTGCAAGAAAAATCTTATCTACACAAAAGATATATCAGATAAAGGAAACACAATGTAAGCAAACATCAATAGAGAGCATGGAAATGTTATGTTGTGGTCCACATTTCACATCCCTCTCTCTGGATGTATATGGCTTTCTTCAGTGAACAATTGGAAGTGGTTTGAAACATTTCATTGTTGAAGAGAACCACGTCCATCAGAATTAATCATTGTATAATCTTGTTGTTGCTGTGTATAATGATCTCCTGGTTCTGCTCATTTCACTCAGCATCAGTTCATGCAAGTCTCTATGAGCCTGTCTTGAGATAAGGCAGTGCACTGAATGACCAACATAATCAGCGTAGTCCAGTGGGGGAAAGCCCTGGTTTCAGATCCAGAGGGGCCTGAATTCACATCTTAGCCCCGGGACCTTGGATAAGCCATTCTCTAGGTCTCTGTTTCTTCATCTGTAAATGGGTTGGGCTAGATGGTTTCTGAAGCTTCTTTCAAGTCAGAAGCCATGAATTTTTGGGTCTCCACTTCGACTTTGTACAACTAGTTGGCACAGTGGATAGAGCATTGGGTTTAGAATCGGGAAGACTCACTTTCATGAGTTCAAATCTGACCTCAGAAACTTACTAGCTGTGGGGCCCTGGGCGAGTCATTTAACTGTTTGCCTCAGTTTCCTCATTTGTAAAACAAGCTGCGGAAGGAAATGGTAAACCGTTCCAATATCTCTGGCAAGAAAATCCCAAATGGGATCATGAAGGGTCAGACACAAATGAACAAATCAATTTACCATTGAAGTTTCAGTTTCCTTATTGGTAAAATGATCCTTTCTAGCTTTCATTTTGTGAACTTGCTAGCTAGTGACTGTGGAACCTTGGATTTAGGCCCATTTATTAGAGTCTACCTCCTGGCATTTCAGAGAACTTGATACATTTGGGGACTATTAGACAGACAACTCAGAGACTGCCAGGGATGAAGAAGTCAAACAGAGAGCATGGTACCAGCCAGCACTGCTGCTGACTGGCACGTGTGGGAAGCATCCTGGGAGCAGTTGTCATGGAAGCTCCTGGTCACTGAAGTTGAAAAAGTGGATACTGCACTTGCCTGATGTGACTGATGTTTCCATGACCCACTGTGGGTGGTGAGCGGTAAACCCTGAGTAACTCTTCCTTCTTTGAGTAGAACATCAGAGACCCTGGACAGTAACTTGTCCCTGAGTTTCTAGCACCACCAGGGGCAAAGGGCTCTTGTTGTTTTTGTTTTTTAACTTCTTGCTGCCCCCATAAATACTACTGTGCCTTTGGCTAGATACTCTGTTTGAGGTGGCCACTCAAGAGTTCTTTGCTGTGAAGGAAGGCAATGAGATAAAGTTGCTTCAGCTTCCTATCTTTTCTGGAATGAAATACCTTGAGTGCTGTTTAAGAGAGAGGGGGATGATGGCCTTTGTTGACTCAATGAAGTTTCATTCAATTCAATCATTCATTCAATTTCAGGTCTTATCAAGCAATCAATCAATATGCATTTATTAAGCCCTCATTCATTTGAGGTGCTGTCCTAGGTGCTGGGACTAAGACAAAGACTAAGGACTAAGAGACAAAAACAAAGATGAAACTTAAACAATTTGTTCTCTGAAGAATTTTTTTTAATTTTACTCAAGAGAACATGTCTTCTCTTTAAAAAAAAAGATTCAAATTTGCCAAGCACAACTTTGGATGATTATCACTGCGTATTATTGTGATATTGCAATTCTTTGTCCATCCATGGGGAACAGTGCTTTAACTGTAAGGCCCCATCCAAATGGAAGGTTTACTGTTGGTGTTGCATTTTAAGCAAGGCATTGGCAAGTCAGAGCATGTCCACAAGAGAACAACTGGGATAGATAAGGGCCTTGAAAAATTGCCAGATAATGACTGCTCGAAGGAACTGATAAAAGTAAAGCCTGGACCAGAGAAGACTGGGGCTAGGGAGGATTGAAGGCCATGATAATAATCTTTTAGCATAAAATTGCAGACTCTAAATTTGTCAGGCCTTTCAGAGGCAAAGCAGGATGATCATGATTAGAGAAATCAGGAAGGTCTTCATAGAAACCATGGGACTAAAACCAGGCTTTGAAAGATGGATGAATTTTGAATAGGCAAGGAAAACATTCTAGGCAAGTAAAGCCAGACAAGCAGAGTGAAGTATGTAAACTGCTTGAGGACAGAAACTGTGCTCTGTATTTTTTGTATTTATTTTTTCAGTGTTTAGCCCAGTACTATATATATATATACACACACACATATGTATGTATACACACATATGTATGTATGTATATATACATATGCATGTATACATATATGTTTTAATTAGAGCTTTTTATTTTCAAAATATATACATGAATAATTTTCACCCCTACAAAATCTTGTGTTCCAAATTTTTTTCCCTCCCTTCCCCCATCTCCTCCCCTAGATGGCAAGTAATCCAATATATTTTAAACATGTACAATTCTTCCATACCCATCTCCACAAATATCACTTGCTTAAAAATATTGAATTTGATTGAATTAAATTAGCAGTCGTGGTGAGCTTAAGGAGTGATGCATTTTCTGTAGAGCCTGTAAACCTTTGCCTCTAGCTCTTGGGTAAATGCTGAGAAGTCACTTGTGTTTTCTGGTGGGTGGAGAGCACGTGGATGGAATAGAATTTTGAATATCGCCCAGAAAAATCAAGCCATTGAGAGTAGGTAGACAGAGCTAGAAGTCCACAGGTTGATGGCTAGATACCTGAACTCTTTAAGGGAATTCACTGGTGCAGTGGAGAGAATGCTGAAATCAAGAAGGCCCAAGTTCAAATCCTGCCTCAGACACTTCCTAGCTGTGTGACTCTGGCCAGGTCATTTAACTTCTGCCGACTTTATTTTCTTTTTCTGTAAAGTAGTGATATTATTAGCACCTCTCTTTCAGGGTTGCCATGAATCTCAAATGAGATAGTATTTGGAAAGCACTCTGCAAACCTTGAAGTGCTGTATGCCTGTTTTTTATTATTAGAAATGTGGGCTGTGAATGAGAGATAACAGAAATGAGTTTTCTATGATTATGGAGAGCTTGCTGTCAGGAGGCTTTTCTAGACCCTTTCCTGTCAGAGAGAGATAGAAATCCTGGAAGGGGTTCAAAGTGGAGCTAGAAGAATCAGCATCTGGGCCAAGAAACCCTGAAGAAAGAGTGTTTGAAGACAGCCTTGCTTTAACATGTGTGCCTAACCCAGAGGCCAAACAGATAATGACATTGAGGAAGGAAACTGAGGAAGCAAAACTAGGGATTCCTAGGTGGGGGTGGGTGGGAGGGAACCCCAGATCATTGGGATCCACTATTATTAATCCCCAAATCACTTTGCAGCTTTCCTTCCACCATGATAAAAGCAAAAGATGGGCAGAATTGAAAAAGGAATGCTTTGCCCCACCATGCTAGGTCCTGGCCTGGCCCAGAATTGTGGCCCGTTTCCTCTTTTCCTATCCCTCTGGGTTATTAGGAGGGCAGATGGTCCAATGGAGGGATATCACAGAATGGGAGGCTGAACCCTAATCCTTGTAATGAGCTGGAGGAACTTGGGGTCTGTAGAGATCTTGCTGGATCTGAAGCCCTGCTCTGGCCTTTGCTAGTAAATACACTGATTCTGGGAAGAGTACCGGCCCTCTGAAAGTTTGTTTAATAGGGTTAAAAAGAATCATATTCTCAGGTTGTCAGGAGTGTCATTGGCCGATCGATTCAGAACAAAAGAAAGCTTAGAGACCATTTCATCTGATTGTCCTCATTTCACAGGTAGGGAAACTGAGGCCCCAAGCTGGTCAGTACCTTGCTTCAGGTCACAGAGCTAATAAGTTGCAGAATTCACTTCCTTTGGTTCCAAGCTCATACATCCAAAATGGCTTCCCGAAGGTGAATCTATCAGCAGAATTGGAAATAAGCTGCCTGAAGACCCAATCAATAGAATAAGGTGAAATTAAGGAAAGAATTATTACTTTAATTTCACAATAATTAACATCCATTGAATTGAAAGTAATGAAAGGTCCGAATTTCAGCATTTTTTTTAAAAATAGAAATTCTTAGATTTCTAAGTCTGTAGAGGCTCAAAGGAAGCCAATCAATTGTTACCTAATAAAATCCCTCAGGGAATCTGTTTAAACAAAAATAATTATTACATTTCTTCTAAAGGATAAAAAATTATCAGAAAATCATTTTTCTCGAGGAGTTCACACTTAGCTTTTGGCACTGTACTGGATACATAGTAAGTGCTTAATGAATGATGACTAAAGATACCTCTCCTGCAATCTTATCTCATTATATTAATTTGCTCATTGGACCCTTTCTTTAGAACTAAGGCAAATACAAAATTCAGTCCTGTGGAAATAATCATGTTTTCTGAATGAAAATTGTAGAAATATAATGAGATGCTACTAAGTAATACAACTTAATGTCAGACCCTTCTGATGGGTCATCTCTTGGGGACATGGGAGCACCATCGATCTAGAATTAATCCAGAAGGTTTGTGGCAATTCATTTAATGTTCTCAACTGATCCCACACCAAATAACCATACCAGCTAATTGAAGGTCTAGAGTCAGGAAGATTCTGAGTTCAAATCTAACCTCAGATATGCACTAGCTGTGTGGCCTTAGGCAATAACTTAATTCTTTCTGCTTTAGTTTTCTCAGCTGTGAAATGTTAACAATAATAACATTTATATTCCATGCTTGCTTTGAGGACCAAGAAAGATAATAGTAGTGACACATAATAGGCACTATTATTATGAAAGTCTATATGAAGAGGTTTACCTTGGGAGGGACAGTTGGGGTTTTGCTCCACGTTCCCCAAATTTATAGGGGAGAGAAGTGAGCATTAGTTAAAATCTTTCCCATCATCGAGTTTTGTGTCTAGCTGTCTGTCCTTGAGAACTACCTCCATTTCCAATTGAATTTGTCTTTTCAAAAGGTGATTTGAGGATCCATGTACTGTTTTCCCTAGGTACTAGAGTTTACAGGAGAATAGGATTGTTGTTTTAGAAAGGAAATGGACCCAAGAGACCATCAGGTTCAGTAGTTAGGTGTGGTTCTTCTGTAAGGTCTTCTGGGTTAAGGTCTGTGATCAATGTTTTCTAGTGAGAGCATGGATGGACCCAGAACTTTCTTACCACCTTTTCCTGCTATCCAGGATATTTAAATTTTATTTCCTTATGTATAGTCATACCAAGAACAGCAAGTACCAATCTTCTCTCTCCTTTAAAAAAATACAAACCTCAATCAATTTAGAAAAACATGCTGCAGAGAAAGAGAAACAGAACCATTTCAAACTCCAGCTGGTCTAAAAATCCTCTTTGCAGGCATATGGTAAAAGTAGACCACATGGGCAAGTGAAAGCTTTCCACTGGCTAAGACCATTACTGAGTGTTTTGGGCAGGATAAGAAAATTGCACCTTGGCTCAGTTTTTCTCCTAGTCACTCTCTGAAGCTCCTATCTTGATGTTTCCTGGCAGGTCTGTGGCCCCTCTCCCTGCTCCTCCACATGATAGGGGGTAACTCACAGTGGGGGGGGGCTCCTCCCAAATTCTCTTCATAAAACTCTGAGAAGGGCTATCTGTTGAAATATATAACTGTGGAGTCATTTATCTGGAAGGAGTTCTTGATGGTGTTTAATAAATTCTTATTTAAGAAAAGTCAGAAAGCATTTATTAAGTACCTACTATGCCTGGCATTGTGCTAAATCCTAGGAATACAAAGAGAGGTGGAAACTGGCTCCTGTACCCAAGAAGCTCATATTCTAGTGGGGAAAATAATGTGCAAACAAGCAAGCTACAGACAGGATAAATTGGAGAGAATCACTGAGGGAGGCACTGAGATCAAGGAGGACTGGGAAAGCTTCTTGTAGAAGGGAGGATTATATTGATTCAATAGCTGCCTTCTTTTTTGGAAATAGTATTTCATCTAATTGTAGATGTAGAGTAGGAAAGAGCCTTTGCAATCATTCCTTCTGCCTTTTGGAGGAGGAGATTGGAGTCCAGAGAGGGCCTAGGATCTTAGATATAGAGTCAAAAGGGATTCTGGAGGTTGTCTCAAATATTACTTTCATTTTATGTCTCAGGGAACTTGTGACTTAGTCAATGATATACAAGTAGTAATTGGATCATTTCTAATGGGGGGAGTCAAATTCAGTCCTTCCTCTAAGTTCATTGCATTTTCTATGCCTGTCTGCTGGTTTTCAGTTGCAGATTGCTGCCCATGCTGGGGAATGGAATTAGGAGGTTGGATACCCTATTAGTATTTTTGTATATTAAACCTCATGACTATTATTACTATGAATAAGATTTTATTTTTCCCAATTACATGTAAACACAATTTTTAAATTCATTTAAAAAAATTGAGTTCCGGATTCCTTCCTTCTTCTGTACCCTTCCTGGATTTACATTTGATAGAGGTTATATATGTGCAATCATGCAAAATGTATTTCTATGTTAATCATGTTATGAAGAAAAACACAGATCTAAAAACTCCATAGAAACAGAGAAAAATAAAAAAAAATAATATGCTTTGATCTGCATTCAGACCCCATCCTATGGAGGTAGATAACATTTTTCATCAACCTCATGGATTGTGAAAACAGACCCTTCATTACTATGAAGTCACTTCTGATATTGCTTCCATTCTGAAAGCTCTGCTTATAGAGGAAGAAAAAAAAAACAAACCATAATAACTTAGAACCTCATGAGGAAGCTAGAGAAAAGAATTTAGCTTTGGATGTTATTTTTATTAGTTTTTTTTTTATGAAGATGATACTGACAATTCAATAGTGTCCTATAAAGATTCCAAATCCAGAACCTAACACCGTAAAATTGAAATATGAGACTTTTGACACAATTTATACTCAGCTCTGACACAGGACAAAAGTGCTTTGTGTTTGATTGGACACTGAGGGGTGAGGCAGCAGGGGTTTACTGCAGTTTCTCTGAGAGACCTGGAGCTCTCGTTACCCAGAGTATTATCATCATGATGTGACCGAAGGTTCCGTTAACATGAAGGAGATAAGAGGTCCATTGTGTTGGTCAGACCATATTGAAAGGCCGTTGTGCAGCACCAGGGGAAGCTTGGTAAGTGGGGTGTTGACTAACTTGGATGCCCCTAGGAGGAGGATGACCAGGCATGAAAATCATGTCATCTGACATCTGGAGTAAGTAATGAAGGGCAAGAAGAAAGGGTTGGGGGGAGGATGGGAAAGAAAGATGTGGTACATAGTATTCTAGTACTCCAGTGGGTCTGTTCTGTCAGTGGATGACTCCCTTTGATTCTGATCACCATCTATTCACAACTGATTTTTGAATGGGTTTCATGACTTGCCCATATCATATAACTAGGGTCAGAGATGGGATTTGAACCTGTCTTCCTGATTACAGGGCCAACACCTTGCCCATTCTGCATGTTACTTCACTGGGAAGGAGATCCCGTATGCAGTTCCTCCAGGGTTTTGACCTTTTTCAATAGTCTTCTCTCCCCTAGTATCTCCAATGAAGGCAAAAGTTAAGTGATGAGAAACACATTTTCTTTCCCTTTTCTGGGACACCAACAGTATTTTCAGTACAATTACTGGGCTGATATGGAGGAGCATCCTAGCTCTTAATTTAGATCTTCTTAATGGGCACATCAAAGGTGGGTCCTTGAGATGTGACTCTCTTATAATTGAAGGATCTTAAAAAAAGATCCATGTTATATATTGGATTACTTGCTGTATAAAGGAGGTGGTGGGAGGAAGGGAAGGAGAAAAAAATTGGAACATAAGGTTTTGCGAGGGTGAATGTTGGAAACTATCCATATGTTTTGAGAATAAAAAGCTAAAAAAAAACTTTAAAAAAGAGATCCATGTTAGAGAACACAATGGAGGCCACAAAGAGTCCCAGACATGGAGTATAGCTTTGAAAGTTACATGATGAATTTATTATATTAACAAGACTTGTAGTTCTATATGTAATGCCTTTTCTATTCTGTTGTATATAGGAAAAAAGGACATTTTATTAAGGGTTTATTGAGATTCCCTTCCCCGTTCCCCAGTCCCCCTCTTTCTGCTCTCCCACGTATTCCTGGAGACTTAAATTCACGAATCTGTTGAGTCCTTTTAACGCCTTGTCTTAGTCAGTTTGGATGGTGATCCAGCACACCTGATTCCTATTTAGAAGTAGTCTTCTGGTCCAAACCCCAAAGACTTTGCTGATAGGAGAAAAATACCTTCAAAGGTAGAGGCTGGGTCAGAGCCAGAAACAATATTATGGAAACAGAATTCAGAAATCCTGTCGAGCGCGCACACAATCTTGAGCTGCTTTCTGTAAACATTTACAAGAGACGTTTATCAAGGAATGCCTTCGGATGCCAAGCCGCTTCCAGTAATGTATGTTTGTTACTAAAGAGAGTGGAAGACGGGGAGTGAAGGCTGGTTTTTTGGCATCATCTCTGGGCAAAAATAAGTTAATTAGGGGTTAGTGAGTATAGTTGTGAAAGTGGGAGAGGCAGAGACATGGGTTCTGGGAATAAGGAGGTGATGGTCTCCCTATAGCCTGCCCGGGTCAAACCACAGCTGGAATACTCGAGGCAGTGCTGGGCACCCTATTTTAGGAAGCATGTTGATAAGTTGGAGAGATTCCAGGGGCGGGAAGCCAGGGTGATGGGAGATCATGGCACTTGAAGTTATTAGATAGCTGGCCTGAGGGAAAGAAGAAAGGATGTAGAGCAAGGAGCCCTGGGTTGTGATCTGCCTTGGTCACTTACTCTCTCTGTGACTTTTGGCAAATTGCTTCATTTCCCCGGGACTCA
Organism: Myrmecobius fasciatus; assembly: GCA_023553655.1. NCBI lineage: Eukaryota > Metazoa > Chordata > Mammalia > Dasyuromorphia > Myrmecobiidae > Myrmecobius > Myrmecobius fasciatus. Next base: position 11,721 of record JAJPUD010000264.1, on the reverse strand, counting down.
GGTTCCTCATCTGTAAGATGAAGGGATTGGCCTGAATGACCTCAGTTATTCTCAACATAAACTCAATGTTTATTGAGTCAGGAGGACCTAATTTCAAATCTGGCCTCAGACACTAAAGGCTTCCTAGCTGTGTGACCCTGAGCAAGTCACTTAACCTCAATTACCTCAGGACAAAAAATAGAAGCCCAGAGGGGCCTTGATAGCTAAATTGAAACTCTGTCATAGTAGAAAAAGGGCAGCTAGGGGGTACCATAGTGTACAAAGTGTTAGGCTTGGCATCTGGAAGACTCATCTTGATGAGTTCAAATCTGACTTCAGACACTTGTAACTAGGTGACCTTAGGTGAGTCAAGTGACCTTGTTTGCCTCAGTTTCTTCAAATATAAAATGAGTTGGATAAGGAAATGACAAAATACCCCAATATCTTTGCCAAGAAAACCCCAAATGGGGTCACAGAGTTAGTCATGACTGAAACAAATGAACGGCAACAATGTGGTAGAAGAGGAGTCAGATGTTTTCCTTTCGGCAGATCTGGGATTCAGACTCCTCCCTTTCTCAAACAGATTTATAGATCTCTCCCCTGCTCTCCCCTTTCCATTATCCTTTGGAGCAAATGCCCCTCACCAACTACTTAGTGCATCTTTCTAAAGGGATTGTGATTGAGAGGCAGGGAGGAACTCAAGTCCATTTATTTGTAACCCTGGCCATTTCAACAATCTTATTTATTTTTTTTAAACTACCAGACCCTCACAAAGAGTTTTGTATGTAGTAGACATTTAGCAAATTGTTAGTTTGGATTGGATTAAGTTAGATTTATTTTAATGTTCCCAAGGTGATGATTGTTCAAGGCACTCACTGGAGCTGGGTGCACAGTGTTCTCTCATGCTTACGATGATTAATAATGTCACTTGAGCAATAATGAGACATCACCAGATTACAGATTTGGAGCTGGAAAGAACTTCAGTGCCTCTCCAGTCCAGTCCTTTTAAACTGAGGTTTAAAGAGGTTAAGTAATTGTCCAAGGTCACATTACTTAGTGACAGAACTGAGATGCAATGGGATTTAGGAGAAAGGATTCTAAAAGAGGGCAGGAGAATTTGGGTTTGTGTTCCAGCTTTGCTACTAAGTTCTCTATGTGACTTTAAGCAAGTCATTTCCCTTTCTTGGCATGGGGAAGTTTCTTTATCTGTAAAATGATGAAACTATCAATTACTTGGTCTATAAACTTTTTTTTTCCTGAGGCAATTGAGGTTAAGTGACTTGCCCAGGGTCACACAGCTAGGAAATGTTAAGTGTCTGAAATCAGATTTGAACTCAGGTCCTCCTGACTTCAGGGCTGATGCTCTATCCACTGCGCCACCTAGCTGCCCCTTCCATAAACATTTCTTAAGCATCTTCTATGTCCCAGGCTGTGATAAGGAAAGCAAAACAGTGCTTGCCCTCAAGGAACTTACAATTTAATGGAGTGATCAACATGCAAGCAAATACATACAAACAAATTATAGACAGGAGAAATAGGAAATAATTAAAGAAGAGAAGGCACTAGAATTAGGAGGATCTAGAAAAGGTTTACTGTAGAAGGGATGATTTTAATGGGACTTGAAGGAAGCCAGGAAGTAAAGATGAAGAGGGACATGAAGACCTGTATGCATGAGGCGGAGAAACACCAACAATCATTCTTCAAGTACTCACTTGCTTGGCTTCTTGAATATGATTTAAATGTGTTTTGATTGACCCCAGAGGGCAGAACCAGTGAGTAGAAAGTATAATATGATAAATGTCAACTCAATGTAAGGAAACAATTAGTGCCTTCCCAGAATGGAATGGGCTCCATCAGAACCATGTAGCTTCCCATTCATGAAATGTGTTTAAGCTAAGATTAAAAGAGTACTTTGGAGGTATGTCATAGAGAAATGACTTGATTTTTGTCTTTATACCTAGCTCCTTAGCCAACCCATCCAAAGTGACCTTGTATCTACTTTGTATTTACCTATTGACATGCATTATCTACTCCATTAAAATGGAAGCTCCCATAGAGCAGGAAATATATATATATATATATATATATATATATATATATATATCTGCACTTCCTGCTACATAGTAATTAGTTTTAAAATATTTGTTGCTCGATTGATAAAAAGAATTATAAAGCCATATGTTATATCTTTTTTTTTAGTTTTAAAAAAGAATTTAATTTGAATTGCATATCTTTTTCCTATCTTTTCTTTTTTTTTAATTTTATTTTATTTGCTTAACATATGTGTGGGTAATTCTTCAACAAAAACCCTTACATAGCTTTCCGTTACAAATTTTTCCCCCCAACTCCCCACCCCTCCCCTAGATGGCAGGATATCCACTACATGTTAATTATGTTAAAGTATTGGCAAATCGAATATATGTATACATATTTCCAAACTTAGCATTGTTGTGCAAGAAAAATCTTATCTACACAAATGATACATATGTTATATCTTTCATTATAATCAGAGTCAAAAGTTTCTACCCATTATAATTTTTTTTCACCATGAGCTCATTTTGTGTATGTGTGTGGATTGGTGTGTATGTTGGGGAGAGCACAATGAGCTTACTCTTTTAAGAGAAAAAGATGCTTAGGAAGCCATTACCCAAACCTCTGTCAGGCTCCAGGAGCCTGGGAGATCCATCACTTGGCCTTTGCTTGAGACCAGAACTTTTGTTTGCTTTCTCTGGGGTTTGGAGAGAAGCCTCCAGAGGCATGTGGCTCTGCCAGCTCTCTGCTTTTCTCATAACAAGCCTAAGTGGCTGTTTTAATGTCAACTAAAATCACCATTAGGAGAAGCCTTTAATTGGCACTTATTGCCCCCAGATAAATGTCCAGCTGTGGACCTTGGAGTTCAACAAGCTGCAAGACAATGTACTTAATTGGTAGCAAAAATTGGATAGTTCTTGTTATCTGTACCTATTAGACTATTTAAATTTTATTTTTCCTAAAAGCCATAAATCCCTTGGCACAGAGGATGAAGATACTTGGCTCTGATGGAGTTGCTGGAAAAGGCTAGCAGAAGAGAGACAAACTGAGTGTTTTCACTAAGCCTTTCTATAAAATACATAAGAAATGATGTCTTCTCCTACCCCCTTTCCCCAGTATACTAAATCATTACATGCATACATTTTCATAATACTTTGTAAACTCCTTTTTGCTCACCTTTAGGAAGTAGCTGTGAAAGATGACCTGAGATCCGGCGTTGTAAAGATGATAAATTAGCTTGCCTATCACTTCCATACCAAATCTATCTAACTAAAAAAGATTGCCAACAACAAAAAAATTGCCATCAATTTTCCAAATATAGTATTGGATATTTTCAAATCTTTGAGAAGAAAGTTTAGTGATGCCTTTTGTTTTTGAACTTCGTTTTGTATATTATAGTCACTTTCTGCATGTCCACGCTTTCAGAGAAAGCCTTCCTTGTAGCAGGCAAAATAGAATGGCAAAATTCTGCAGAATAATGGAATTAGAGAACTGGAAGGAGACTTGTAGTCATCCATTCCCACCCATACAAAAAAGTAGTCCCCACCATTACCCTTTCAAGGCCGCCTATCTTACTTTGTTAGGAAATTCCTCCTAGAAAAGTAAGAATTGATAATTGATTGATATGTATACCCAATTATTTTTTTGCAGCACTTTTTGTTGTAGCAGAGAATTGGAAACAAAGTGGATGCCTATTGAACCATTAGGGAATGGCTAAATAAATATTGTTAGGTGAATGGGAAGGAATATTGCTATGCCATAAGAAACAATGAATTTAAAGAATACAAAGAAATATAGGAAGATTTGCATGAACCAATGCAGAGGCAGGAAACCAATATGCCCATTGATGATTACAATGTAATTTGAAAGAACTATTACAAAATAACAAAAAATTAATGTTGCATTAAAAGAACAAATATGGTCCCCAAAAAAGAGATATGAAAAGTCATTTTCCATTATTACTCTGTAGAAATGGAGATGAAAGAGAGATGTACAGATGTGGAATATTTTATATCTTGCCAGATAGTGTCTAAAATATTCATCAGTTTTTACTAATTTCTCCTGTTTGGGGCTAATTTTTCTTCTTTTTTAAACTCCCCTTTCTAATTTTCCTTTCAATTCTTTTTGCTAATTTTTTCCCTTCTATGTTTTCCATCTCCCTTTTAAGTTTTGTTTTCTTCCTTATTGGAAGCTTTTCTGTTTTTGTTTTCCCTTGTCCCCAAGGAGCTCATATTTTATCAGTACAACAGATACACAAATAAAATTAGCCCAAGAAAGATTTTTTTATGAGTTGGTGAAATTTTTTTAATTCAATAGTATTTCATTTTCCCAGTTACATGTAAAATTAGTTTTCAACATTCATTTTTGTAAGATTTTGAGTTCCAAGTTTTTTTTCTCCCTTCCTCTCTTGCCTCTCCCCCTCTCTAAGACAGCAAGTAATCTGACATAGGTTAAACACGAACAATCATCTTAAACAGATTTCCGGATTAGTCATGTCATGAAAGAAAAATCAGAACAAAAGAGGAAAACCGTGAGAAAGAAAAAGCAAACCAAAAAAGGTGAAATAGTATGCTTTGATCTGCATTTTGTCTCCATAGTTCTCTAATTGGTTGCAGATTACATTTCCACCCCAGATTTATTACAATTGTCTTGGATCACTGCATTGCTGAGAAGAGTTAAGTCATTCATAGTTGATTATCATATAATCTTGCTGTTCTCCTATACAATGTTCTCCTGGTTCTGCTCTCCTCACTTGGCATCAGTTCATGTAAGTCTTTCCAGGCTTTTCTGAAATCAGCCTGCTTATCATTTCTTATAGAACAATAATATTCCATTACATCCATAAACCATAACTTATTCTGCCATTCTTCAATGAATGGGCATCTATTTATTCCTTGTCATCACACAAAAATGCTGATACAAACATTTTTGCACATGTGGATCCTTTCCCCTCTTTTATGATCTCTTTGGGATACAGACCCAGTAATGACACTGCTGGATCAAAGTTTTATAGCCCTTTTGACATGGTTCCAAATTGCTTTCCAGAATGGCTGGATCAATTCATATCTCCATGCATTTGTTTTTTCTATATTCATTATTATTTTATTTTGTCATCTGAGAAATGTGAAGTGGTACCTCAAAGTTGTTTTGATTTGCATTTCTTTAATCAGTAGTGATTTAGAGCATTTTTTCATATGACAACAAATGGTTTTAATTTCTTCATCTGAAAATTACCCATTCATATTCTTTGACCATTTATCAATTGAAGAATGATTTGTATTCTTATAAATCTGACTCATTCCTCTATATGTTTTAGAAATGAGTCCTTTATCAGAAATAATATATGTGAAATTATTTTCCAGCTTTCTACTTCTCTTCTAATTATGCTGCATTGGTTTTGTTTGTGCAAACCCTTTTTAATTTAATGCAATCAAAACTGTCCATTTTACATTTCATAATAGTCTCTAGTTCTTTTTTGACCATAAATTCTTCCTTTCTCCAAAGATTTGATGCGTAAACTATCTCTTCCTCTCCTAATTTGCTTGTTGTATCACTCTTTCTGTCTAAATCATGAATCCATTTTGACCTTATCTTGGAATCTGGTATAAGATGTTGGTTTATGCCTAGTTTCTGCCATACTACTTGATGAAGTCCTTAAGCTGAGACTGGATAACTTCTCACAAGGATACTGGCAGAAGGGGAGATGGATTCTTATTGGGATGGATTGGACTAGATGTCTCTGTCCCTCTCTCCTAACTCTGAGAGTCTTCCATCTCCTCCATGACTAAATTGTGATTAGATCTAGGATCCAACTTTCCAGTTCAGTTGAGTAGCACATCCTTTCCCAAGTACCCAGCACAGCTGTCAGTCATTTATACTGCTATATTACATTCCTCTTTACTACAAAACTTGGTCATTTCTGACTGATGTACATATTCCCTTCTGCCAACAACATATTTTACAGATTTATTTTGACCCAAAGCTATCTCAGTCTTCCCCTTTGTTCTTGTTGTTTGAGTCTTTTCTTCCATTTCTGACTTTTTTTACCCCATTTTTGGATTTCTCGGCAAAGATCCTGGAGTAGTTTCCCATTTTCTTCCCCAGTTTGTTTTATAGATGAGGAAATTGAGGCAGACAGATGAAGTAACTTGCTCAGGGTCACACAGGCAGGATTTGAACTCATGAAAATGGGTCTTTTGGATTCCAAACCTAATGCTTTATCCTCTGTGCCATCTAGCAACCACAGTCTTCCTCTTATTCCTTCCCTATCAATGGAAATTATGATCAAGGAGCCATACTGCTAAGGTCTAGTAATTGTCTATATTTTCAAGTTTCCAGTGTTTGTTGACTGTGTTTCTGATGACCCAGCTCCCTAAATTAGCCTTGATTTTGGGTTCAGAGTTTTTCTCCACTTGTTTTCCTAGATAGCAATACTGTAGTTGCTAATTTGGTTTGGTTTATAGGGCAGAAGATAAGGAAGTTTATGCTGCAGCGGATAAGGTGGTTTGTCCTTGTCTAAATCTCATACTCTTTTCCCAAGCAGGTTCCTGTTTACTTTATCTGCTATCACACAGATCGTGCATGAAATGCTGGCTGCATGTCTTCCAGGGTACTTTTTTATCTCATCATTTCTGGAGTTTTGCTGATTAAATAAACACTACAGATTCTCCAAGCATAGGACTTTATCTCTTGCAGAGAACAGACACCTGTTGATTCCACGGCCTGCCCTCCCTCCCCATGTTCCACTCCCTTTCCTTCTAGTGGGAGGTACTGGGTCCTGCTTCACCTTTGGATTTCTACCATTTAGTACCCGTGCCTTGAATCCAATAGACACAACTAGTTGGTTGAATTAGTTCTCTGTGAGCAGACCCAGTATGAACATCTCCATTAAACCTTTAAAGTTCTTCATGTTTTGGTCAATCCCCTTGGCCAGCCTCATGGACTCAACTCTCTCCTGTCCTCTGCATTTCCAAGTAATTCCTGGTCATAATGTTCTGGAAAGACTCTGCCACCTTCTCAAATGAGCTCTGGGGTTTTGCAAGCTGAGAACTCTTTTCTAGACAGTTTATCCAATCCTGAAATTAGTGAGTTAGAGCCAGAAGCAACCTGGGGAAGGGGGCTTTGAATCCATTTTCTCATTTTATAGAGGCAGAAGTTGAACTATGGACTTCTGACCTCCACGCTTCCACATGGTTCCTGAGGTCCTTTTCATATCTGTAGCTAGGATCTTCTGGTCCGTGACCAAAGTTAATTCTGAGCAGGTCCCCAGTGGGACTGGAGCAAGATGCTACCATCCTGAGGACAGTCAGCATTGTCCACATTTATTCTGAATGAAAGGGAGAATTCCTGACTTTATCCACTGGGCTGTCCTGCTTCTCCATGGTTCCTGAATAACAACAGTGAGAGCCATTTTGCAGTGTGTTAAAGTCTGCGTAATACTTTCTTCTTCACAGCCCCATGAAGTAGGCAGTGCAAGTATTATAATTTTTTTTAATGAAGAAATAAACCGAGGCCTGGAAAGGGCAAGAATTTGCCGAGGATGACTCAGGTGATAGAGCAGGGAATTCAAACCCAGTTCCTATTACTCCAAACCCAGTAGCACTCCATCTGCTTTATTATATTGCATCATTATATCCATTTTACCAACGAGGAAACTGAGACCATAGAAGAAGTAATGTGGCCAGGATCACATAATATAAGTCTTAGAACAGGGATTTGAACCCACCTTCTCCAGCTTCAAATCTTGTAGCTCTTGTTCTGCTACACTGGTGTATTATGATGTCCACTTAATAAATGAGGAAACTGAGACCCATAGAGGTGGTCAAATAAGGACTTGAATCCTGAAGTCCAAATGCAGCCCTCACTCCACTGTATCATCCTTTATGATTGTCATCTCTGTTTCACAGTTGGAGAGTCCCAGTTCTGAGATACTTTCCCCAAATCACCTGGCTACCAGGTGTCAATGGGCACAGTGACTGGAGTCCTAGGGGGTTTCAATTTCATGTATTTCATTTTCAGGTGGTCTTCTTATCCATCCATCTGTCCCAAACTTTTTATGGTTACCAAATAGAATAAGGCAGTTGCCTCTCAAAGGCAAGGCTCTGGTTTGCCCTCACCAAGGACATGGAACCTAAGAGTGTTCCATTTCCTGTGTCTCAGTAGAAGGAAGGGGATGGGAATGTCACCTTGAAATCCATCCTTGTCTGGGTGGATTGTAATTATTTGTGGAATCATCGTTTGTAAACAAGGCCAGCTTCTTAGTTCCACCATGTATCTTTCTGGCTTCCTTCCCCTTTAGGGTCTTCTCTTGGTTTCTGGTGGACAGCAAGGCGATTGTTCTTTCATTTTTTTTTTAAAAGTCAGGTAAATAAAGCTTACTTTTGCTTCAAGCCATTTATTGGCCAACTGGCCAGTATTCAAGAGGGTATCAGCAAAGGAAGAAATTGCTTGTGTTTTTAAAGGCAGGATGTCTGCCAGTCTCTTACTGGAAATGGAGATTAGCTCCAGAGTTGAAGAAGACGGCATATCTTTGGCCTTTCCAATCCCTGTCCCAAATCCTTTTTTCTTTTTTCTGACTCTGGTCCATTCTAGAATGGGAACTTAACTGGCTTCTCTTGGAAACCTTGCTGGGAAGCAGCATTCCCCGAGAAAGTCTGGAATCCATATTACTGGCGACAAAATAAGTTGACCGTGCATTTACTTTTGGTTGTCTCTTTTTTGTTATTTGGGAATTATTTCCAGGCTGGCTTAATGAGCTGGCCAACCTTTCGTCTCAGTAATTGTATAGCCTTTTCCATCCCCTCCCCTTCAGATGTTGAAATGGAGTATCTGACTTCTGCGAAGCTCTTGACAAAGAGAAGCTGATTTTCTTGGAGGGGGAATCCCATTTGGGTCATAATTTACCATGGGCTGTAGCCAGGAAGACTTTGGGAGGAATATTCTTTCATGATGATGACCGTTCAGTTGGCCACTTAAAGACACAGTGATCATTCATAGACAGCAGCATGATACAGTCGGGAGATGGAGGTGGGAAAGACTTGGCTTGGACATCAAAAATCTTAGGGTCAGATCCCTTCTCTGAGGCTTGCAACCTGGGTCACTTCAACTACTTATGAATTCTTCCAGAGCTCAGCTTCCTTATCTGTCAAATGTGGAGAAAACAGTTGGATTAGATGATTTTAGAGGGGACCTTCTCTCTGCAAGCTTTCTTCTATGAGTCCCTTCACCTTATTGGGACTCAGTTTCCCTGTCTGTAAAATGAGGGGGTTGGATTTGATGGTTCCCGAGGTCCCCTGTAGCTAGGATCTTCTGGCCCCGTGACCAAAGCTAATTCTGAATAGGTCACGATGCTACCATCATGAGGACAGTGGGTGGGTGCTGTCATGGTGTAATGGTTTGGAATCCAAGGGTAGGAGTGAGCAAGTCCGTCACTGCCCATCACTTGATGTGGTCCTGATCACCTGACCTGGATGAACCAGGAGCCAGGCTTTTAGAAGAACTGGTGGACATAATGGTCTGGGAAGAAACCCCTGGTGATGATCTTTGAAAAAATCAAGGAGAATAGGATAGGTAGACTACAGGCTGGAAAAGGGCAGCTGCTGTGGATGACAGGGCACCCACAGCATCCTACAAGTGGGCTTGGAGGAGCTCCCTGACTACAAGGAGCCACAGTGGTTCCAGAGAATGTCCAGGAGAAAGCACCCCAGATACTTTGTATATAGTAGGCACTTGATAAATGTTGTTTAGGGCATATCACTTAACAAGCATTTATTAAATCCCTACTCTTGGTGCTAGACATTGGGAAATCATGTAATCATAGCTTTAGAACTAGAAGAGACCTTAGATCCTATTTAGTCCCACCCTCTCACTGAACAGATGAAGAAAGTGAGTCTCAGAGAAGTTGTCACTTTACCTAAGTCACATAAATAATATGTGATTCAACACAGCATTTTAACGCTTTCTGTGAATATTTCCTTGCATTTTGTTTTCCTTCTTAGGTTGTTTTTTTTCTTCTTCTCTTTCTAGATCTGATGTTTCTTGTGCAGTAAGATAACTGTATAGATATGTATAGATATATTGGATTTGTCATATAATTTAACATATTTAGCATGTATTACATTACCTGTCAGCTAAGGGTGGGGAGTGGGGGAAGGAAGGGAAAAGCTTGGAACAAAAAAAAGAAGTTTTGCAAAGGTCATTGTAGAAAAATCACTCATATGTTCTGTAAATAAAAAGCTTTTAATAAAAAAATAAAATTTAAAATGAAAATAAATAAATAAATAAATTATATGTGATTGAGGCAGGTTTATAACTCTCACCCCTCTGCATCTAAAGCCAATGGTCTTTCCACTTCAATATGCTGTATAGACAAAAAGAAAAAAAAACAGTTTTTACCCTCAAATAGCCCTAGCTCTGGAGCTGGGGAGACCTTAGTTCAAATCTTACTTCAGATATTTACTTACTAGCTGATTCCTCTGCCTCAATTAACTCATCTGTAAAATGGGGATAATAATACTTCCCAGGATTGTTGTGAGAATTAAATGAGATAATATTTGTAAAGTGCTGTAGAAATACTAGCTGAAATCATCATCATCATCATCATCAATTACCATCAGCCTCAAGGAAATGATATTCTTTGAAGTGTCTACCTAGTTACGATAGAGTCCAGTTATCAGAAGGTAAGAACACACAAGAAGCACATTTAGAAGGATATATGGAGGTTTTAGTGCCTTGGAGGAGACCAGATGGATCTCATTAGAACCTCCTGTAAAAAGAGTTCACTTAAAAACCACAGATATTTTTCCTGCTGTTTTTTAAAAGGTACACAGACAATAATTTATCTTTTTTCAATTTTGACATGTTTCTTATTTGCTTATTGAAGGGTGGGCCAAGGGGCAAATCCTCTTCCTACCACATCCAACCATTATCATATTATATCATGGAGGGAAAGCAGGATTTGCCCCTTGGCACAGGCTGCTGCTTGTTGACTCCCTCCATGCCACTTGTATGGCTGCTTTGGGGGTTGTTCTTTCACTCAGCAAATATGCTCTGAGCATCTACCTTGTGCTGAGTGCCATAGAAGGAACGCGAGGGACCGTGGGTAGAATCTTAGGCTTAGTACATCTTTAAAATAGTGAGACAGAGTATTGACCAAGACTATCTAGATGTATTCTAACTGGGATTTGTGGACAGATGGGGATGAGTCACAGATGATGAGGAAATATGGATAAGTTTTGATCTGCCAACTGGAGGAAGGAGCCACAGGTCAGTGAAAGGAAAGGAGAAGGAACAAGTATTTATTCAAATGGCAGATTTGTGCTACGTGCTGGCTAAGCACTTCACATATGATCCAACATCCTGCATATTTGAGGCTGAAACCTGATAGGAGTTTGGATTCTCCTTCAGTTAAGTCAAAGGATGCACGATGGAAATGTATCATATTATGGCAAGGGGTTATGTTGTGATGATAAGGCATCGGTTTTCTTGGTACTATTAGTGTTTTTAGGCTGAAGGATCCGGTGATAAGGATGATTCTAGTGGGAGGTAGATGCTGTTATCTATCCTCATTTTAAAGTTGAGGAAAATGAGGCAAACAGATTAAGTGACTCGTCCAGGGTCACTCAGTTAGCGTGTCTGAAGCCAGATTGGAATTGACTCTGGGACTAGCGTTCTATCTGCTGTTCCACTTACCTACCTCGGTGATCTCAGTGA
>JAJPUD010000263.1:793038-805224 GCA_023553655.1 Myrmecobius fasciatus | reverse complement strand
CCCCCCCCCAAGAGTAGAAAGATCATTGAACATTTGAAGCGAAATAAAAAGTATGAGGCTCCTCTCTCAGGCAGAAGCAGCTTCTTGGGCTCCCAGGATTGGTGAGATAGATTTATGGATACCTTTAGACAAGAGGTGGCTCCTTGTTCCTGGAGGGGGGGTGATGTCACCAACTTGGTACAAGACGTAGTATGGCCACCTATTAGCTTTAATTCTACTGCAGCTTAGTACTCCTCACTTTGAGATCTACCAGCCTTAGCCTCCCAAGCAGTACATAATACAGATGTCCACTGTCATGTCTGGTTTGAAGACTTTAAATTAGGAAGAACCTATTACTTTCTGAGTTAGCTCATTTAACTTTTGGATAGTTCTAATTATTAGGAGGGAGAAGCTAGATGGTATAGTGGAGTCAGGCCTGGAGTCAAGAAGACACATTTTCTTGAGTTCAAATAGTAGCTTCATATACTTATTAGTTGTGTAACTCTGGGCAAGTTGCTCACTTCTGTTTTCTTCAGTTTCCTCATCAATGAACTGGAGAAGGAATTCTCTTTTTTCCTCCAAGAAATTATCTTTTTTCATTAAAGCTTTTTATTTCCAAAATATATGCATAATTTTCAACATTCATCCCTGCAAAACCTTGTGTTCCAAACTTTCTTTCTCCCTCCCTTCCTCCCACCCCCTCTCCTAGTCAGAAAATAATCCAATATATATTAAACATATGCAGTTCTTCTATACATATTTCCACATTTATCATGCTACACAAAAAATCAAATCAAAAAGGAAAAAAAATGAAAAAACAAAATGCAAACAAAAAACAGCAAAAAAGTGAAAATACTATGTTGTGATCCACACTCAGACCCCACAATCCCTTGTCTGGGTGCAGATGGCTCTCTCCATCACAAGACCATTGCAACTGACTTGAATAACTTCACTGTTGAAAAGAGCCATATCCATCAAAATTGATAATCTTGCTGTTGCCATGTACAATGATCTCCTGGTTCTCTCAATTCACTTAACATCAGTTCATGTAAGTATCTCCAGGCCTCTCTGAAATCATTCTGCTGATCATTTCTTATAGAACAATAATATTCCATAACATTCATTTACCATAAGTTATTCAGCCATTCTCCGACTGATGGGCGTCCACTTAGTTTCTAGTTCCTTGCCACTTCAAAAAGGGCTGCCACAAACATTTTTGCACAAGTGGGTCCATTTTCCTTTTTTATGATCTCTTTGGGATACAGGCCCAGTAAAAACACTGTGGGATCAAAGGTTAGGCATAGTTTGATAGCCCTTTGGGCATAATTCCAAATTGCTCTCAGAATAATTGAATCAGTTCACAATTCTACCAACAATGTATTAAGTGTCCCAGTTTTCTCACATCCCCTACAACATTCATCATTATCTTTTCCTATCATCTTAGCCAATCTGAGAAGTATGTAGTGATATCTCAGAGCTGTCTTAATTTGCATTTCTCTGATCAATAATCAATTAGAGAATTTTTTCATACAACTAGAAATGGTTTTAATATCTTTATCTGAAAATTGATTGTTCATGTCCTTTGACAATTTATCAGTTGGAGAATGCTTGAATTCTTATACATTTGAATCAGTTCTCTATATATTTTAGAAATGAGGCCTTTATCAGAACCCTTGGATGTGAAATTTTTTCCCCATTTTTATTGTTTCCCTTCTAATCTTATCTGCATTGGTTTTGTTTGTACAAAAACTTTTTAACTTAATATAATCAAAATTATCCATTTTGCATTCCATAATTTACTCTAGTTTCTTTGGCCACAAATTCCTTCCTTGGAGAAGGAATTCTCAAACCACTCCAATATCTTTGCCAAGAAAACCCCAAATGGGATCATGAAAAATTAGACACAACTGAAGTAACTAAACAGCAACAAAAGTTGTTATGAAGTTTTTCCTCCCATCAAACCAAAATTTGCTCCTTTGTATCTTCTACCTACTACTCCTAGTTTTCTAGGGATAAGCAAAAAACAAAACAAAACATATCCATCTCCTCATGTGACAATCTTTCAGACATCTGCATTATAGTATTCAATATTCCTCCCAAGTCTTCTCTTTTTGAAGCTATAAACTCTCCTTGTCTTCAACCACTGCTTAGATGACTTAATTTCAAAGCCCTACAACATCTTCACTGATAGGGAGATATCACTTGAAATACCCTAGGAACCTGTTATATTGCACTTTTTTTTTTAAAACCAATGATGATGAAAGCAAAGAATTTTATAAGAATGCCAGTTAAAGGCAGCTTTCAGATGAAGAAATTAAACCTATGTATAATCATATAAAAAAATCATCAAAATCACTTTTGATTAGAAAAAATTAAAACAACTTTGAGGTCCCCTTTACATTGGCTAACATGATAGAAAAGAAAAATAATAATCATTGGAGAAGATCTGGAAAAATTGGAACACTAAATGCATTGTTGATGAAGTTGTGAACTTCTGAAAAGTAATTCTTTGAAATTCTGAAGAGCAATTTGGAACTCTGTCCAAAGGAGTATAAAACTGCACATGCCATCTAGCCATACCACTGCTAGGTCTGTATTCCAAAGAAGTCATTAAAATTGGGAAAGGACCCACAAAAATATTTATAGTACTTCTTTTTGTGGTGGCAAAAAATTGGAAACCGAACAGATACCTGTCAATTGAGGAATGGATGAACAAGTTGTGGTATATGAACAAAATACTATTATGTTATAAGAAATGATGAGCAGGCAGATTGCAGAAAAACCTGGAAAGACTTACATGAATGAAGCATGCAGAACCAGAGAAATATTGTATACAGTAACAGCAACATTGTACAGTGATAGACTGTGATAGATTTAGTTTTAAATAAAATGATCAAAGACAGTTCCAAAAGACTCATGATGGAAAATGCTATCCACATTTAGGGAAAAACTATGGAGTCTGAATGCAGATTGAATCATAATATTTTCACTTTTTTTCTTTATTGTATTTTTTCTCTTTTGTTTTAATTCTTCTTTTATAGCATAACTAAAATAAAAATATGATTAATAAGATTATATATGAATAACCTATATCAGATTTTTTGCTGTCTTGGGTAGGGGAAAGGGAGTGAAGGAGAAAAAAATTGGAACTCCAAATATTACAAAAGTAAATGTTGAAAACTATCTTTATGTGTAATTTTTTTTAAAAAAGCACTATTGATTGGGAAAAAAGCATACCTGTTAAATTTCCAGATGACATTAAGTTAAATTAATTGGTATGTTGATAATTGATATCTCACCCATTCCCCCTCTGCCATCAAAAAATAGGATTTTGGGTTGAATCAAAGATGAAATATAATCGAGATAAGCATAAACTCCCATTCCTGGACTTCAAAATATCTACTTAACAAGTACAAGGCATGGTAGCCATGGTTACATAAATACATAAGCAAAATCCATGAGGTAGTGAACAAAGAAAATATCAACATAATTTTAGGCTTCATTTGGAGAAATCTTATAGGGACATAGAAAGTGATAATCTCATATTCTCTGTCCTCCTCAGAGAATCCTGGAACCTAAGTAGGAAGAGGCCTTGGGGACCATTTTGTCTAATCACCTCATTATAGATGAGGAAGCTGAAGCTGAAAGAAATGAAATGACATGCTTAAAGTCACACATATAGCAAGCATTAAAGGGGAGACGAACTCCAAACCAAGTGCTGTTTCCCAACTGTGACCACATTTGATTTTTGTATTCAGTTCTGAATGATATATTTTAGGAATAGTATTTTCAAGCTGGATATTATCCAATGTTTGGTGACCAGGATATTAGGGTCTACAAGACTATGCCCGAGTAAAGGACCTGGGAATGTCTAGCCTAAGGGAATGAAGACTAAAGGGAGATATTACTGCTCTTTCCAAATATAAAGGACAAATCCATGGAAAGAGGAATTGATTTGTTCTACTTGTGCCTATATGGTAGAACTAAAAGCAATTGGTGTTATAAAGAAGCAGATTTAGGCTAAATATAAGGGGAAAATTCCCTAACAATTAGATGTATCCAAGAGAGTAATGGATTGCTTTGGAATGTGGTGAGTTCTCCTTATTGGACATCTTTAAGTGAAAGTTGGATGGCACTTGAGACAACCTCCCCAGGAAAACTAACCCAACTTCAAGATTTTCTTCATATTTCTTCAAAATTATAGCTCATTGTGGTTCCTTATGTTGTTATGTTAAGATGATAAGGCTGGACCAAGAGCTCTGTAGTCATAGCCAAAGTTATGAGCCATTACATTCAATCAACAGGCACTGAACAAAAATCAAGTAGAGTATCTGCAGTCAAAGAGTAAGTCCATTCTTTCATTTACCTGATTGTGGATTTGAATTGACTGTCGTCTCAGATATCTATTTTACAAAAAGTAAGAAATTCCTTGCTATCCATGCTTATCTTTGAACCTTCAAGAACTATTTCCTTTGTCTCTACTAAAATAACCCTATGATAATTGTATGGAAGCTGGAATACAAGCCCATTTCACATATATGATGTTCTCTGGGTTGGCATCAAAGTGACTTAAAGAAAAAATGAAACAAAACAAAGGAATAAAGTCACTGTCTTTTACCTCAATTGAATATCTTCCTTAATTATGTCAGCAGCAAAAAGCCAAAACCTTTCACACATCATTACCAATTGTGCTGCATTCTTACCAGTGCTAAAATTTACTACCTTCTTTAGCTGACTATTCTTTGGGAACCTCGTAGAAAGAATTCCTGCTCTGGATAGGTATCAGAATGGAGGCATCTAAATGGTACAATGGTTAGAGTGCTAGGCCTAGAGTTAGGAAGATCTGAATTCAATTCCTTCTTCATATACTTATTAGCTGGGTGACTTCGGGCAAATCAATTACCCTCTCAATCTCAGTTTATTCATTTGTAAGATTAGGACAATAAATGCCTTGGAAGGGCTATTGTGAAGCTCAAATAAGGTAGTGCAACTTTAAAGTGCTATATTAATGTTAGCGATTATTATTATTATTATCTCTAAAGGACCTTGAAGTTCTACAATTTTGTGTTCTCTGAGTGTCATTCTGCTGTCAGAATTGCTTCTCTCCTTAATATTATCTAAACACAAAAATGTTGGTTCCATCCAGCACAGCAAAGCGGTATTCAACTAATCTAATTATATGAACCTTTTTAAAAATACCAGTAAAATACTGCATAAAAAGGATTGTAATAGGTGATTTTGAGATTCAGTTTATACAAAGTCCTTGCTTTCATGGAGCTTATACTTTTATAGGCTGATGACACCAATTTGAAAATTACAAGACATTAGATGGTACAATAACTGCATTACAGAATTATAAAATTAAGTGCTATATGAGGTGCTTAGAGGTAAGGCTATTGCTAATCACAATACTGGAGGATATGACATCTGAGCTGGGCTTTTGAGGATGGGAGTTTTTTTTTAATTAAAGTGTTTTAGTCACAAAACATATGCATGGATAATTTTTCAACACTGACCCTTGCAAAACCTTTTGTTCCAAAATTTCCCCTCCTTCCCCTCACCTCCTCCCCTACATGGCAAGTAGCCTAATACATGTAAAATATGTTAAAATATATGTTAAATCCAACATATATACATATATTTATACAGTTATCTTGCTGCACAAGAAAAATCAGATCAAGAAGGAAGAAAAAAAAAACCTGAGAAAGAAAACAAAATGCAAGCAAACAGCAACAGAAAGAGTGAAAATACTATGTTATGGTCCACCCTCAGTTCCCACAGTCCTCTCTCTGGGTGTAGATGGCTCTCTTTATAACTAAACAATTGTAACTGGTTTGAATCATCTCATTGTTGAAGAGAGCCATGTCCATCAGAATTGATCATTGTATAGTCTTGTCGTGTATAATGATCTCCTGGCTCTGCTCATTTCACTTAGCATCAGTTTATAAAAGTCTCTCCAAGTCTCTCTGAAATCATCCTGTTGGTTGTTTCTTATAGAACAATAATATTCTATAACATTCATATACAATAATTTATTCAGCCATTCTCCAACTGATGGGCATCCATTCAGTTTACAGTTTTTAGCCACTACAAAAAGGGCTGCTACAAACATTTTTGCTCATATGGATCCCTTTCGAGGATGGGAGTTTTTAAGGAAAAGAAGGGAAGGGAAGATGTTTTAGTTAAAAGAAACAGGGTGATCAAAGGCACATATCAAAGTATGTTTGAGGGCAAAGTAATTCAGTTTGACCAAAGCATAGAGTATATATATATATATGAAGGAGGTTAGTATGAAAAAAAGCATAACAAGTAGGATGACAGATTGTATATCAATATTCACCTCCCAACTGATTACACTATAGTAGTGGTGTTATTAGATTCTCTTCTAAACATTTTAGATTCTTTATTGCTTAGTATTCCCTTTTCTGTGTGGAGATAAACTGTCTGACCCATACCTGATTCCTAGCTAGTCACTGTGATCTCAGGTCATCACTGCTCAGTGTATCTATCCTTTGCAAAATTTTTTCCATAGTGACTCATTCCAGAGAGGGGAAAGCCCTCAGCTGAACTCTAAGCATCCAGCAAAGCAATCCAAAAGTTGGGTTTGAAGAGATCTCAGCACTAGAAAGCACATATTATCCAACCAGGCGTGGTATGGGGGAGAAGTAATACATTTCGACTCATCTCTGACCCTGCAATTTATAAACAAGCATCTTTGAACAGTAATAGGGGATTAGAGCCAAGGACTAAGTAATGCTCACCCACACAGAGGGCTTCCCTGCTTGGAAAATGCACTGAGCCCAGCTCTAAGGAACAAATGAATTGGTATTCTTTGTGGCCCACACCCTCTCTGATAAGCAAGCAGATTCCCTCTTCTTGGGCTTGGCAGCTATTGCAAAACCAGTAGAATTCTCTCAGGGAAGATCTTTACTGATGCCAGGGGAGCATACTGGCAGTTTGGAAGAGAGATAAACATTGCAGTGTTCTGCCTTCAAACTTAGAGCTACTCAGCCTAGAATGAAAACTGGAAGGGAAGGAATAAGCAAATGGAAGTACAGAGAAGGTGAACGACTTGCCCAGTGTCACATAGCCAAGCTGAGATTCAAACTTGGTCCCACTTTCAACTCCAGGGCTCTTTCCATTTTTTTCAATATGGCTAGCCTCTTTATAAAAACATCTGTTTGAAATAAAAGTGATGGTCACCTGTATCTACATCTATCACCAGTCTGTCTGATTGATCCAGCCCTTTAATTACCTAGCTTTTCCTTCAACTTGCTCTACAGACAAATGTATCAATCCAGGCAGGAAGGGCACTGATGCTGTGACAACTCCGCCCTGGAACAATGAGCGGTTACCATAGCAACCCCAGACTGCAGCATTCCTCTCTTTGCAAGAAAGGTTTTCAGACTCCCAAAGGAAATCCCAGAAAAAAACATCAACAACAGGCCAAACAATTTTCCATTAACCATAACACCAACTTGCAGAAGATACAGGGAACCCAAACTATTGGGTGCATAGGGAAAGACATTAGGAACAATTTAGATTAAAAAATGTGGAATAAAGAATGGGGTTACTATGCAAAATGAATTGTACTGTCTACAAAGTAACAGCAATATTGTGAAATAATCAGCTGTGAGTAACTTAGCTATACTCAGCAATACAATGTATCAAGACAACTAGGAAGGACTTATGATGAAAAATGCTGTCTCTCCCTAGATAAAAAACTTATGAAGTCTGAATACAGATTGAACTTGATTTTTCTTGGTTTTGTTTTTTTGGAGAGTAGAGTCAATGTTTTCTTTCACAATATGACTAATATGGAAATGTGTTTTGCATGACTACACAAGTATAACCTATATTGAATTGCTTGCCTTCCTAATAAGAAGGGTGTGAAAGAATTTGGAACTCAAAAATTTTTTTTTTTCTTTTTGCTGAGGCAATTGGGGTTAAGTGACTTGCCCAGGGTCACACAGCTAGAGAATGTTAAGTGTCTGAGACCAGATTTGAACTCAGGTCCTCCTGACTTCAGGGCTGGTGCTCTATCCACTGTGCCTGGAACTCAAAAGTTTTAAAAGCAAATGTTAAAAATTACTTTTATATGTAATTTAGGAAAAATAAAATACTAAACAAATAAAAGAATGGGGCTACTCCTTTACTTTTGGTAAGGAAAATTTCATCTAATATTATTTCTTCTAAATGGTATAGCTGATAGAGTGTTGGAATTAAGAACTGAGTTCAGATCCTACATTCAATTCACTTACTAGCTGAGTGACCCTGGGCAAATCAACCTCAGTTTCTTCATTTATAAGAAGGATATAATAGCACCCAAATTCCCAAGGTGGTTCTAGCAATCCTTTGAGATAATACATGTAAAGTGCTTTGTAAACCTCAAAGTGCTGTAGAAATGCAAGAAGTCTTGTGCAGTTCTCATATTTTCTGGGCATATTAAGGACAAACTGACAAGTTTTCTTTTAATTCTAAACTTTCCAAACAATTTTTTTCTTTCTTTCTGTTTTTGTGATTTGTGATGAGAGTAGTTGACTTTTGGCTTCCTTAAGCTCCTCCACATTTGAGAAGAAACAGAAGAAGTGTTCATTTCAGTTCTGGATTTAGGAAATCATTCAAAGTCTGTTTTTCCTCATAAGCTGGCACTAAAATGAGGCCTTGTGATGATAAAATTTCTGGAGAATATGTAAAAGTCTTGAAAGATTTCTGGAGAATATGTAAAGGACTTGGAGTTCCCTGAAAAGTGCTATACAGAATAAATTTGAGGTCCTATCATTTCAATGTTCCTTCATGAAGAGGGAGGCTGGACCTACATTGTTAAGGATTTTAAATATCAAACACATGATTTCATATTTTTTTCTCAAACTCAGTGGGGAACCACTGAAGCTCCTTAGGCAAAGGAGTGACATAGTCAGCCCTATGTGTTTAGAATATCAATTTAGCTGCTATATAAAATCTTACCTTCCTTTAACTTTCCAAAGATTTTTCTGACCTTTTTCACATTTTACTTTTTAAAACAATTAAATATCATATCCTCCTCATTTGCAGCTTTCCTTTTTATGATTCAATAAGCATTTATTGATTTCAAGACAAATTGAAAAATAGTTCCTCTCCTCAAGAAGCTTATCTTCTGTTCATTGGCATTTCTAGAAACTTATGATATTATATTTAAAACATCTTATTAACAAGAATTAATATATGTCATCCAATTTATTTAGTTTTAAATGGGGAGTATTTGAAAACATGATTATGTTTTAAAATGATCTATGTCTTCTTTCTATAAAATATCTATTTTATTCTTAAGTTCGTAACAAAAAATTACAGATAATCTTTTTTTAAAGTATCCTGCTTTTAGTTCTATGTGTAAATTACATGAAATTTCTACTTAAAAAACTTAAATTTTAAATTTAACCAACAAAACCTTAACATTTTATATTTAAAATGGAACAGATTATATTTGAAACAACACATTTCTACTATACATATCTTGCTTTAAAAAATAAATTAAACAGATTACTTTCAAAGCTGTTCTGGTGTGTGTTTCCTTTGATTTTTTCATCTGTTTTCTTCTACATATTTGAAAAATGCTTTAGGTATTCTTCTCTTCCTCCTCCTCCTCCACTTCCTCCATTTTTCCAGGAGAAAAAAAAAGAAAAAACCCACACTCTTTATAAGAAATAAGCATAATCAAGCAAAACAAAATTACAATTTGCCATATCCAGAAATATGGGTCTTATTCTGCATTTTGAGTCTTATCACTCTTCATTCAGGAAATAGGTAGCTTGTTTCATCATTGGTTCCCTACTAGTGTGATTAATAAACAAAATATTGTTGTATCCTGTTAATCTCCTTCATTTTGTGGTTGAGTTCATCCCAGGTACTTTTACAATTATGATTATTAATTGGACTACAGCAACTTTGAAAAACTACCTTTTATGGTGAGACATATGATCTATATTTAGGGAGTAATAACATCTACTAATGAAATCACACACATTTGGGGGTTTTTAGAGATAGAAAGATTAAATGATTACCCAGAGTTATATATCTAGAAATTGTCTGAATTGTGATTTCAACTCATGTCTTTCTAATTGCAATTCCAGCATTCTCTGCTAAGCTTTCACAGTCCTAATGTGTTCAAGACCAGGGAATTAATAGTTCTACTGTATTCTATCCTAAATAACCTCACATCAAATGTTTTGTTTAGTCCATCTCCAGAAGCATGCTGATAAACTGGAGAGTGTCCAGAAGAGAGTGACCAGAATGATCAGGGGCCTCAAGATAATTCCTTTTTTTTATAGTTTCAATTTTTAAAAAGCTTTTTATTTGCAAAACATGTGCATAGGTAATTTTTCAACATTGACCCTTGCAAAGCTTTCTATTACAAATTTTTCCCTCCTACCCCCCACCCCTCCAGATGGCAGGAAGTCTAATACATGTTAATTATGTTAAATATTTGACAGATCTAATATGTGTATACATATTTATACAGTTACCTCAAGATAATTTCAGGAAACTATCATTTGAAAGAACTAGAAATATTTAACTTGGAGAAGATTTAAGCGGAGGATGGGGTGGGGAATAGAATATTACTGCCATCTTCAAGTATTTAAAGAAATGTCACAGGGAAGCAGATTAAACCTTTTCTGCTTGGCCCCAAAGTATAGATTGGGCATATGGTTTTTTTTTAAATTAAAACTTTTTATTTGCAAAACATATGTATGGGTAATTCTTCAACATTAACCCTTAAAAAGCTGTTACAATTTTTACCCCCCACCATATGATTATCTCCATAGATGCAGAAAAAGCCTTTGATAAAATCCAACACCCATTCCTATTAAAAACACTGGAGAGTATAGGAATAAATGGGCTTTTCCTTAAAATGATTAGTAGTATCTACTTAAAACCTTCAGCAAGCATCATATGTAATGGAGTCAAACTAGAACCATTCCCAATAAGATCAGGAGTGAAACAAGGCTGCCCACTGTCACCATTATTATTTAATATTGTCTTAGAAATGTTAGCTTTGGCAGTAAGAGAAGAAAAAGAGATTAAAGGAATTAGAGTAGGTAATGAGGAAACCAAATTATCACTCTTTGCAGATGACATGATGATATACGTAGAGAACCCTAAAGACTCAACTAAAAAACTACTAGAAACAATTCACAACTTTAGCAAAGTTGCAGGATACAAAATAAATCCACATAAATCATCAGCATTTTTATATATTACCAATAAAGTTCAGCAGCAAGAGATACAAAAAGAAATTCCATTCAAAATAACTGTTGATAGTATAAAATATTTGGGAATTTATCTGCCAAGAGATAGTCAGGAACTATATGAACTAAACTACAAAACACTTTCTACACAAATCAAATCAGACCTAGTCAATTGGAAAAACTTAAAATGCTCATGGGTAGGACGAGCGAATATAATAAAAATGACAATACTACCCAAACTAATTTACTTATTTAGTGCCATACCAATCAAACTCCCAAGAAATTATCTTACAGATCTAGAAAAAATAGTAGCAAAGTTCATTTGGAAAAACAAAAGGTCAAGAATTTCAAGGGGATTAATGAAAAAAAAGGCTGACGATGGTGGACTTGCTGTACCAGATCTAAAACTATATTATAAAGCAGCGGGCATCAAAACCATTTGGTACTGGCTAAGAAATAGAGTAGTTGATCAGTGGAATAGGATAGAATCACAAGACAAACTAGGCAATAACTATAGCAATTTGGTTTTTGATAAACCCAAAGACCCCAGCTTTTGGGATAAGTATTCACTATTTGACAAAAACTGCTGGGAAAACTGGAAACTAGTGTGGAAGAAATTAGGGCTTGACCCACATCTAACAACACATACCAAGATAAGATCTAAATGGGTTCATGATCTGGATATAAAGAGTGATACTATAAGTAAATTAGAGGAATGTAATATAGTTTACCTCTCAGACCTATGGAGATGGAATAAATTTATGTCCAAAGAAGAACTGGAACTCTTAATTGAAAACCAGATAGATAACTTTGACTATATTAAGTTAAAAAGTTTTTGTACAAACAAAATCAATGCAGACAAGATTAGGAGGGAAGTAATAAATTGGGAAATCATCTTTACATTCAAGGGTTCTGATAAAGGTCTCATCTCTAAAATATATAGAGAATTGTCTCATATTTATAAAAATTCAAGCCATTCTCC
>JAJPUD010000263.1:753852-784517 GCA_023553655.1 Myrmecobius fasciatus | reverse complement strand
TGTGTGTGTGTGTGTGTGTGTGTGTGTGTGTGTGTGTGTGTGTGTGTGTGGTTGTTTTTGTATTCTTGGTCAATTTGGATCTATTCTTTTTGGATAATATTCATCTGACCAGTATTTCACCTTCCTGTTTTGGCTAACTTGAATAATTTACAGATGGTAAACACATTTTAAAAAATGAATTTAGGCCACTTGGAACGTCTAAAAATAGTTATTGTAGAGTTTCGAGTTTATGAGACATTGGAATTCATTTAATCTTAATCCTCTCATTTTACAGATGAAGAAACTGAGGCATAGAGAGTGGGAAATGTAATACAAGAAGTATGTAGCAAGCAGAACAAGATTTGAAACTATTTTCTTCTAACCCCAAATCTAGTCCTCATTTCTCTTTGCCTTGTTTCTGTGTTTATAAGAATAAAGTTAAGGATGTTAAGATAATTGTTTACACTTTTGCCAACAAAGTAAATTATTTAAACCACTATTTTGATGTGCTAAAAGATTAGAATAAGGAAAGTTATTATTTAAATAAAGATAATTTCATAAATACCAAAAAATGATAAAGAGATATTGTTAGTAAACCTCTTTACAAACCAAAAATATTTTATGTCTGCTATTATTCACATTATCATATAATTGTTCTCTTTAAATGGAAGTCAGATAGAAACAATCTTGGAATAAATACTTTGCTATTATTATACTTTTAAACTTAATGCTGCACAGAATATTGCACAGGTGGATAAAATAACTGCTTTTTGTCTGAATAAAAATAGTATGATATAAATTAATTCTTGGTAAGCTCACTAAGTTTTCTCAATACAACTTCAGTAGCTGATAATACAACAGGGATATATATCTCATCCCATTCCCATGATTTTTTTTTGCTCTCTTACATGATTCTGATCTCCTCCGCTATTTCTCCATGTTTTGAAAGGACTTCATTCCATGTAGTTTGGAGAATATGAGTATTTGGTATGGCAACAACTATTAAAAATGTTATTCTTAAGTTTTTATGGACCCAGAATTATATCTGAGCAATTGTGGGCTATAATTTGGTCTGGAATATTGGTGTGGTTCTAGTCTACAAGATATTTCAAAGATCTTGATGCGGTTTAAAGCCACTGAAGCCTCAGCTTCCCAATTTGAAAAATAGAAAAACGAGAACAAATGGTCTCAAAAGACCCTTTTGACCTTATGATCCTTGTTTTATAAGTCTTCCATAGATATTCTACCTAGTTCACTGGAAATCTTTCATAAGATTCTTTTAGTATTTTTAAAGTATCATTATATTTGGGGTGTCATTTTGTTGAGAAGTTTGGTGCACTTGATAGAAGCTAGCCTTTAGATTCCAGAGATCCTATTCAAGATCCACATTTTTATATATACTGTCTCTGAGACCTTAATTTCTCAATGTCTCAGGCAACTCTCTTAGATTATAAATTGCATAAATATCTATTTCTTTTGGTAGAGGGAGTTCTCAATGAAGTAATAGGTTTGGACCGAAAAGGGAAAATTGATTCCATTGTCTCTCCTTTTTTTCTATATGATTAATTTACATCCTTTGCCAGACAACCTACAAACCAAATTAAACAAATACTTTCTACAAGACCCTGACCTCAGAAGGGGGATACAAAGATCAAAAGCCATATAGTGGCTTACCCTCAAAAAGTTTATAATCTATTAGTCTCTGTCAAAGGTAGTTAATACAAAATAAAAGTAGCATTTAAATTCCAGCATTGTGGCCTGGCAGAGCCTTCTAGCCTGACGCCAACTTTGTTATTTCTAAAATAGGGGACTTTATGAGAATTTGTTATGGAGGTTTAAAAGCCTCCACCACAGTCCAACCCACACTCTGCTTTCCTAATTGGATATGCAGTCATTGTAAATGCTCCCAACCAATTTGCTCTTCAAAAATTGCATGTTTGAAAAGAGTGGCTCTTGCAAACATATAATCCCGATGTTGTGAAACTATTACATCAACATGGGGTTTTGGAAACATGGAAAAGTTCACTTGGGGAGCTGAGGGGGCTGTTTGTCTAGGTCGTGACTGTCTGGTAAAGCAGCTAAGTGTTAGAGAGAAGAGAAAAACAAATGTGTGTGTCAACTTCTCAGAAAGGCTAAAGGGTGCACAGAATGATAATACCACAGGAAGAGAACCAGAAGAGAACAAAGAGTTCTAGTCCAATCCCTTTCCTTCTGCCTATAGGAAACCGAGAGAGGAAGTAATTTACTAAGCTCATATAGCCAATAATGACAGTCTCAAAGTCTGACCCAGTGTTCTTTGCCATAGATCACAGTTTGTTCTGGGGATGCACTGGCCTGGCATTTGGGACATATAGGTTCTGCTACTAACTAGCTGTATGACCTTGGATGAAGGCAAATTAATTTCCCGATTATTCCTAATCTCTAAATTGAGGGAAGTGAAGTAATTGATTTTTAAGGCCCTTTTTTCTCCACCTCTGACATTCTAGGATCATTATGGGAAGGGTTATGATGTACCCTTACTTTGCTTATATTTGTAAGCCCATTGCTTACTATAGTGCCTGGCTCCTGGTAAGCATATCTGTCTGCTATCCATCTATTTCCCTATCTATTCAAGAGGAATTTCAGGAATTCCATAGCACTGGATGGCCAATAACAGTGCTTCTTAAACTTTTTCCATTTGTGAATTCTTTTTTTCCTGTTTATATGATCCTAGTATATAGGTATATAAAATAGATATACAAATCAAACACAATGATTATAAATCATAATTTTGCATTTCCCACATTCAGTTACATGACCCATATTGAGGTTGCAATTCATAGTTTAAGAAGCATTGTTCAATAAGAGGCTACTGTAACTGAAACAGTATACACATATTAAATTTATACAAATTACATGCATATGTACATATATAATGCATATGTACATGTATGTATATATGTACACATATAAGTATGTTCATATATATATATATATATGATGTTTCTATTCATTGAAAATGTATTGCAATGCTAGAATTTTTTCAAAGAATTTAAGGAAGTTATCTTTCTTTCCTCTATTTCCCCCTCCCTTTAAATTTGCTTTCTTTTTTTCTTGAGATTCTTTGGAAGCAATGACAATTTTTTTATTCCTTGACCCACTGGGGTTGGAGCAACTAGTTGCAAAGCAAGGAGGAGGATGAAGACTTTTTCCTTTGCCTGACAAATTTAATCAAGCTTTTGCTCTCACTGGCTTGCTCAAAGGTGACCTTTGTCAGACCTGAAGTACTGATCAAAGACTAGATGGCTAAAAGTTTTAGAAGCCAGTCAATACTAATTCCAAAGTGGACCTTGAATCTCTGCAGTAGGAAGTCTCATACAATGGGAAAAATGGATAGTAGAGACAGGACCCCAAGTGTTTCTGCAGTGTTAAGCTGCCATTTTTCTTGGCATCCCAACCAACCTACTAGACAAACAAGCTAGCCCTTGGGAGCATCCAAACAAGAGACTTTCTAAGACTAGTGTCACAATATCATCAATGTGGTAGAACAAGGAAGGGATCCAACATTGTCCCGCTAGTCTATGGACCTACTAGACCATGAGAGCTGCAAAGGAACAGGAGTTAGGCTCTATCCATTCAAGGAGGGGACCTGGAGCAATGATAAAATTAGAGTGAAGGGACCAGAGCTTTGTCCCAGGATATAAAATTTATTCAATACTGACAATACTCATACTCCTTTAAGGAAGAAAGCAGGAAAAAAATCTAGTGGCTTTAGAGAATCTTTAATATGAGATTGAGAGGGAAAGATCTGCTTGGGGAGTAAGGAGCAGAGTGGCTACTGTTCTTTCTGTCTGATGGCAGTCTTAGGTGAGGAGGGGAACTCAGAGTCTGTGGGCTATTTTCCTTCTTTAACAATTTTTATTTTAGAGGTGGAAGCCAATATTGGGACCAATCCAGTATTTGTGTTTACATGTGCTTTCCCTTACAGGACTATGAGGACGGAGTCTATGTCTGGTTCATATTTATGTGTCTTTGGCTCCCTCCCCATCTTCCTTTTCCCCTCTTCCCTCAGGGTACTAGTAGAGGGCTTCACATAAAGTTAGAATCTAGTAAATGTTTGTTAAATCTACAGATAAAAAAAGTAGTATTTCATATTATGTTTTTGTTGTTGTTTTGAAACTGTTATTTATAGTTTCTCCTCTTGGTTTATTCTGGTTTCCATTTTCTCAGTCCTATTCCAGAGTTCTGCTAGTTTTCCACCCTGGTCCCCAAAGAAGCAAGGTTATTTTCTCACCTCATCAAGTATCTTTCAGACTTCCATGCTGAAACTATTCTCACAAAACACCACAGTTCAAATCATGTGGCCCTGAAATATAGCAAATACATGAAGTGTTTGGCTTTGAGTAACTTTTTTCCTCTCTTTGAGTCTCAGTTTCCTATTCTGTAAGATGAGTAGGTCAGAATAATGATTCCCTTTCAGCTCTAAATAAATTGATCCTAGGCTACCTGGGCAGCTAGGTAGAGAAATGGATACAGCACTGAGCCTGGAGTCAAGAGTTTGAATCTGACTTCACACACTTATTAGTTGTGTGATC
This sequence comes from Myrmecobius fasciatus, assembly GCA_023553655.1. Classification (NCBI taxonomy): domain Eukaryota; kingdom Metazoa; phylum Chordata; class Mammalia; order Dasyuromorphia; family Myrmecobiidae; genus Myrmecobius; species Myrmecobius fasciatus. The sequence continues at coordinate 779,964 of JAJPUD010000263.1, read as the reverse complement.
CTGAGTCACTTAATTCTGTTTGCCTCAGTTCCTCATCTGCACAATGAATAGGAGAAGGAAATGGCAAACCGCTCCAGTGTCTCTGCCAAGAAAACTCCCCAAAAAACTGTCATGAAGAGTCAGGCAGAACTGAAAACTGACACAAAACTGAACAATAAATAGAAATAAATAGTCTGATTGAACTCATCTACCCTATAAAACCAATATTTGCTGTATAGTATTAGAACCTAGAAAGACCTCAGAGATCATTTAGTTCTCCACCCAGTCCCCCAATTTACAAAAGGAAATAAGGCCCAGAGATGGGAAATGACCTTGTTTTAGGCCACCCGGTGAATAATGGCAGAGATGCCACTAGAACTCATCTTCTAGCACCTAATTCACTGTTTTCTCTATCATCCTGCACCACATACCCCAGTACCAGAACAGGTGGCTATTGTATTGTTTACCTTTTCATCCCAAACTCAATTGTCATCCCATCAGTGACTGGAAAAAATAATTTACTTCCTAGGGGATCAGGGTAGGAAGTTGGCAGAACTCTGGAGCTCTAGAATCAGATTGAGAATAATATAAGAACTAAGAGGAGAAACTGTACAAATGGTTTTTAAAAAGATTAGTATACTTTTTTCTTTTGAAACACAGAAATTGAAAACTTTGCTAAAAGTAGGTAACTAAACTTGGTTTTTGCAATGAGCCCTCTCTTCTTACCTCTCTTCCCTCCTTACTTTCCCTCCAGGTGTATGTATGTGTGTGTGTATATATATTTAATTGAATATTCACATATGTAAATGAATATATACATATATATATATATATATATATATTTATATACATATATATGTATATGTGTGTATACATATATTTAATTGAATATTCACATATGTAAATGAATATATACATATATATATATACACATGCCTTTACAAGTATATGTGGGTGTATGTATATGTGTAGAAGGTATCCCAAAATCCTTAATACATTTTAAAATTTAAAAGCATGCTAAGACAACCCTGGGATGAGAAGGAGGGAATAGTTATTACTCTCATCATCATCACTATTAGGAGCACGGAGTCCCCATTGCCCTCCCAGAGCTGCTTTAGTACTCACAGGGCTAGGATTAGAAGAAAATAAATGCATCTTTTCCTTAGTCTCAATTCTTTGATGAGAGAGCCATTATCTAGCCTGTCTTTATATTTTGCAATCACTCAATATTATCATAAACCTACACATGTCTGGGCCTTGCCAGCAGCTCCAGTGCTGAATGAACCCTTAGGATTTCAGGGTCTTTCCATTTGATGTACAGCTGTCCTTTCCTTTATGGCTGTCTCCCTCAATTAGAGTGGGAGGTGGCCCTTAAGGACAAGGATTGCTTTGCTTTTTCCATTTATATCTCAGACTCTAAACATATTGCTTGGCACATATTTTTATATATATTTTATTTTCCCCCAATTAAATGTAAAAGCAATTTTAACATGTTTTTTTTTTATTTTGAGTTCCAAATTCTTTCCCTCTCTCACTCCTTCTGTCCCCCTCATTGAGAAGGCAAGCAACTTGGTATAGGTTGTACATGTGGAATAATGCAAAATATATTTCCATATTTGTCTTGTTGTGAAAGAAAATAGACCAAAATTAAAACTAAAAAATATATATGAAGAACATTTTAAAAAGGCTTGCTTCAATCTACATTCAGACGCTTTCAGTTCTTTCTCTGATGGTGAATAGCATTTTTTATCATTAGTCCTTCAGAACTGTCTTGGATCATTGTATTGCTGAAAATAGCTAAATTATTCACAGTTGTTCATTGTACAATATTGTTGTTAACTGTGTACACTCTTCTCCTGGTTCTGCTTACTTAACTTTGCATCAGATCATGTAAGTCTTTCCAGGTTTTTCCTGAAAACATCTTGCTCATCCTTTCTTACTGCATAATAACATTCTATCCCAATCATATACCACAACTTGTTCAGCTTGGCACATATTCTTTTTTTAAAATCTGGCAATAGGGGGCAGCTAGGTGGCGCAGTGGTTAGAGCACCAGCCCTGAAGTCAGGAAGACCTGAGTTCAAATCTGGTCTCAGACACTTAACATTCCCTAGCTGTGTGACTCTGGGCAAGTCACTTAACCCCAATTGCCTCAGCAAAAAAAAAAAAAGCAAAAAAAAAATCTGGCAACAATCTGTTGATTTTTTTATTAAAGCTTTATATTTGCAAAATATATGCATGAGCAATTCTTCAACATTGACCCTTACAAAGCTTTCTATTTAAAATTTTCCCCCCCAGTCTCCACTCCTCCCCTAGATGGCAGGAAATCCACTACATGTTAATTATGTTAAAATACTTGACAAATCAAATATATGTATACATATTTCCACACTTATCTTGTTGGCACATATTCTTAATAAATTTTTAAAAATTCCTTCATTCATTCCTTTATTCATTATTCTTTGTGGAATATACTCAGAACAGGAGAACAAACATACAGATACACAAGAAAAAAAGCTCAGGTAATCAGACTTCCCAGTTATACTCATTTACTACATGGAATCCTTGTAGGCTCTTGGGCTTCTTCAGAAATACACAGCTCTGCCAACGGAGTATAAAGGGCCAGTTTAGTGAACACCAGTTCTGAAGTTTGGGCTTTCATCTAGTAACTACAGGCAAAATCAGAGTGGGAGAGGGTCAGGTGCCCTTAGTAATGATACTGGAAGTCACCTGCCTTCCTGCTCCACAGATGCACACTGAGTTCCCTTTCTGATTGTACTAATGATATCTCCTCTTTAAAACCCATTCTTCCAGCCCAACCCTCTTCCTTTTCTTAAGGATTAAAAGGATTTATTTTCTGTGTTATCCTGGTGGGGAATGGGCTAGCAGCTACAAAGTCTCTCCTTACCTCTATGTTATTAGCTTGACCATTCTATGTGGCTAGCCACTATGAGACTTAATATCTTTCTCTCATAGTCTTTGACCCAAATCTCAATTCATTCAACCTCATCCCATTCTACTCTGAAGGCAGCATCACACAGTAGAAGGAGGACCTGGTCTTGAGTCAGAAGACCTGAGTTATAATCCAATCTGTTTTATATGATCTTGAGCTAATTTCTTCCTCCCTTTGTACCCAATTTATTTTAGCTGCAAATGAAAGATTGGGCTAAGTGACCTGAAGTTCTCTTGTGTTTCTAAATTCAAAGATCCTTTTTGGTCCCGATATTGGTACACCCTTTCCCAACAACTAGGATCAGCCCTTACTGGTGTCATATTCTACTCTTTCATATTAGTAGGGCTCTCTCTTCCCCTCTCACATCCTAGAGCAAAAGAAGGATCATTCCTTCACCTGAAATAACAAGCCTATGAATGTCCATGAAATAACATTTTTTTTTTACACAAGAAGTTTTATAAAGGAAATCTCTACTTCCTGCCCTAAACCTCACACAAGATGATTCTGTGTGAATATGGTAATGATCATAAAGTGATTTAAAAATACTCAGGGTACATAAATCTGATGTGTCATTAAGCACATGCTCAGAGAGTAATTTGCAAGAAATAGCTCAGTTTATTGATGGCTTAGCTTTCATTTCAACTTACTTCAGGAGTGTTAGTGTTCCCCTGGGTAGAAGTCAAAGAGCAGTAGATTTTGGCTCCCTATGAAGTAAAACTTCCTAACAGCTAAAACATCCAAGAATATAATGAGCTGTTAGGCAATATTGAGTTCCCCATCACCAGAAGGCTTTAAACAGGCTAGATGACCACCTCTTGAGCATTTGTAGAGAGGATTCTTTTTCAATATGGGCTAGACCAGGTAACCTCTGATGTCTTGACTAACTCTGAAATTTTGTGCTTCTGTATACCCTAATTTCAGCGAGGCATTTGATAAAATCTCTCAAATAAAGGAAAGCAATATGAGAGAGTAGAAAGAGCATTGCCTTTGAAAGTCAGAAGATCTGAGTTCAAATGCTATCTCTAATATTTGCTCCATGGGTGAGCTTCAGTTTGCTCATTTTTATGCATCCTCTCCAGGTTCAGTGAATCCTTAACCAAACTCCCATAATGAGAGGTTTGGACTATATGGCTTCTGTAGTCCTCTCCAGTTTTAAATCTATGAAGTTGTGATCCCATAACAAGATGGAGTGACATGGATTAAGTGATAGCACAGTTAGGCAAATTTGGAACTTGTTAAACGTCTAAGCCCACAGAATGGTCATAAATGGGTTAATATCATTTTACAGGAGATTTCCAGTAGAAAAGATTTGACTTTGTTCCTATACTGCTCAACTACTTGTCAAACACTTGAATAAAGGGCATGGATGCTTTGGTTATCAGATTTTCAGAAGACATGAAGCTGGGGGTGAAAGGTTCATATGCTGGATGATTGAATTAGCATACAAACAAATGGTCATATCTCTACAAGAGACCTCAGAGGCTATCAGGTGCAATCCTTTCATTTTACATGAGGCTTCAGATTTATGCGAGTTGTCTAGAATCATGCAGCTGACAAGCATCCAAGGCAGAATTTGAATTCACTTTTTCCTGACTTTAAAGCTATTTCTTTTTCTATTGTACCATCTACATTTAAAATCTGTGTTAGAATATGAACCTCAGAGCTGGTTTTATGCAGTTAGAATCTCAGATTTGGAAGAGACTTTATAAACACTCTAATCCATCCCATACTGGACTAAGAATCTCATCCACAATTTATCTGATAAGTAAATATTTCTGTCCTTATCTCATAAGGCCAAATCTCACCAATTTGGCCAAAAAGGTGCTGGCCTGATGATGGTCAGGAGACTTGAGTTAATCACTGATATGATATATGATATTAATTCCTCTTCTGCAAAATGATAGGGTTAGATATGGTGGTCTCTTTATGAAAAACTTTGACCAGATTCTCAAGGAACTGAAGAGTCTTGAAGGGAGAACACATCCCAACAAAGGGAATGTGATACCTTCTCTTGAATATTTAATTGAGAGGGGAAACACTACTTCCAAAGGTGCTGAACCAAACTTTACATTTCTAATGTAAATTCAATCTGGCCATAATAGTTAATATTTTCAATATATTGATGCACTCTGCCAATTTTTAAAAAAATTTCCCCCAATGTTCATTAAGAAATATCAATCCATAGTTTCTTTGGGTCTTTTCAATCCTTAAGTTTAGATATGAAGACTGTGTTGGGATCTTAGAATTTGATAGAATCTAGTATCCTTATCTTGCAAATAGCTGATAAAATATTAGTTAAATTTGATTGTCCTTAATATTTTTAAAAAATATAATTTATTCAGGCCCATAGATCCCTGCTGCTACAAACTATGGGAGTTTTCACTTTTAGATGACTTTGTTAGAAAGTTTTTCCTTACATAAACTTAAATTTTCCTCCTTGAATTTTACCCCTTATCCTTAGTTCTTTTCTTTAAGACCAATCCAAGAAATCTGGGTGTACAATACCAACTTGCTTTGAAATCTTGGGCAACTTATCTCTTTCTTCCTTCTGAGCCTTGGTTTCCTTCTCTGTAAAATGATATTCATATACTGCATACATTGCCTTGGACAAATAAGTTAACCTAAGTTTCTGTTAAATGTTAAACGAAGGGATTGACCAATGGTCCCTAAATCCCCTTTCCCCCTCTAAAGTTCTGAAATTATGAAACTGAAGATGTAATGAAAGCAATAGTGAATTTGGAGTCAGAGAATCTGTATTCAAACCCTAGCTGTGCCTCTATTTGTAAATTATTTCCCCATCTGAGCCCCAGATTTTTCCTCTTTTACAGTGAGGGTTTTGGATTAGATCAGGAATTCTTAACTTAGGCATCATGAACTTTTTTTTTAATATGTTGATAACTGTATTTTGAAATAATTGTTTTTTTGATAATCTTACATGCTGATGTAATTAAAAACATTACTCCAGGAAGCTAGATAGTGCAGTGGATAGAGCACTGGCTTGAAATCAGGAGTACCCAAATTCTAATCCAGCCTTAGACTTAACATTTCCTGATTGTGTGATTCTGGGTAAGTCACTTAACTCCAATTGTCTCCCTACCCTCCTCCCCATTATTCTGAGAAGTGATTCATAGGTTTCCCCAGACTGTCACAGGTGTCCATAACATAAAAAAGAACTAAAAGATCTCTAGGGCAGAGCTTCTTAAACACTTTCTACTTAAAACCCCTTTTTGACTAAGAAATTTTTACGTGACCAGGTATATAAGTATTTAAATTAGGTATACAAATAAAACTTTTTTAATAATAAACCATAATTTTGTGACCTCCCCAATTCACTTACAAGACCCTATATTGGTTCGTGAACTATAGTTGAAGAAGTCAGGCCCTAAGGTACCTTGTGACTCTAACTTTCTATTAAATTTATCTTTCCAACCTTATCTCATTCTATTCCAATTTACTAAGTGATGCTCATGACAAACTGTACTATTTCCCCAAAATTCAGTCTTGCCCTTTCTTGCCATTCCCCTGAACTCAGAATATAAATCCCTATTATCCTTTAAGGCATCATCAGCCATCCATATTAGCTCACATACTTTCAGATGGAAAAAAATTTTTCTTTCTTTATAATTCTTATAACAACCTATTTTTTTCCATCTCAAATGCACTTATCATAGTGTCCTAGAACTAAGGAGAGATACTGTTTATAGTTATTTCTGTACATGATTTATCTCCAAGTTCCTTGAAGGTCTGGACCATGCTTTCATTATCTTTGCCTCCCCAGTCCTGATCATAGAGCTTTGCACATAATAGGTGTTTAATAAAGATATGTCAAATGAATGAAAGAAAGAAAGAATAATCTTTGCCCCGTGTGTGGCACAGGGTTCTTGTGAAAAACAAATGAGATCATGCATATAAAATTCCTTTTTAAAAAGTATAATGTGCACAAGAGCATAAGATGTATTAAAAGGAAAAACTTTCTGATCATCAGAAGTGCCCCATAGGAGAACATGAGGCATTGGGAGATAATACATCCCTTGCCATTATAGGTTTTCAAATGGAGATGTGATGACTACTTGTTGGACATATTATAGTGGAGATTTATGCTTTAGGTGAGCTCTGAACTGGAGGCTGAGGTTCCTTCTTACTCTGGGAATATAAAATTCTGTGTGCAAACATGATAAACTTTCCCCATATTATTTCATTTTTCTGCCCTCAGAAATTCCGTAGCTATATAATTAAATAAATTGTAAACCTCCAAAGACAAAATATTGGCTGCCTTCAATGGGACTTAGAGGAGAGAGGCCCTTCATGGTCACTGATTAGTTTGTGGGTGGTCCCCATAGCATTCAGAAACTCTTTAGGTCTGTGGGTTGCCATAACCAGATGTTGTATCCTAGAAAGTTGAGATTATGGGCAGGGGGCCTAAAGGCATGGCGAACAGCATATGGTTGTATAATCTTCATCTTTGAGAGAAGAGGTCAAGTAATTAGTTTAGAGTCAAGTAGGGGCTAGAGACCAGGTTCATTCATTCCCAGAACAGTCTTTTACATCATTGCCTTGGGTTATTAATCTTATTTAATTTTTCCCATGTTTATAATTTATCTCCCTTCTGAATTAAAGAACCACAGGATTTGAAGCTTTTTTTGGACCTTAAAGCTCATCTAGTTATATATTTGTTGATTCAACTGAAAAAGTCATATTAGTAAGTCATATGCAATCTCCTATAAGACTATTCTATCACATATTTGCTTTAGTGTGTGGCACATAGGAGATTAATAAATGCTGGTTGATTGATAGATTGCTATTATTCATCCCATGAAGTCCCAGTAACTGCAACAATCAGCCAGAAGTAGTGAACCGATGACTAGAGGTTCATTAGGAAAGTAGGTCAGGAATTTATGTAATAGTCATAGGGGTCCAAGAATTTTGCCACTGAGGGGTGTTACATAAACACTAGAAACACATAATTGCCATGTCTGTATAAGTGATGATCTAACTTAGCTACACTCCAATTATATTGAGGAGGGTGGGTTGAGAAGGGACTTTCAAAACTGTCGTCAAATCTACTTGCTTCACAATATATATAATTAAAATCCTTTCCTTACTCCCCTGCTTTCCTCTGTTTCTGTTACCACAGTCAGGGAGCCCAGGCGGCTGAGCTGTGGGGGTAGGAAGGCAACAGCTGCCACCAATATCCTTAACAAGACCATCAGTTCCTCTCTCAATCTGAGGCCGCCTCTAAGCCATAGACAAAATCAGGGAAAGTCTGGGCCTTTCTTCACATAACTGGCATTTAAACTGTGACTGCAGAGGTTTGGGTTTTGGAAGAAAGAATAAGAAAGCATCATGGTTCATTAACCCTTACTTAAACTTGTGGTATAAAAAATAATGAGGGAATTCACATGTGAATCCCAAAGCATTTTATTCCTGTTGGGGAGAGTACTTATATCATATGGTACATGTATAAACATGGGATTAAAGGAAAATGAGCAGACCCTTCATATAATGTTGAGAGGATATTAATTCGGGAGGACTTCCGGGGGTGGAGCCAAGATGGTGGAGATCAGACTGGAGTCTCTGTAACCTCCTCTAACCTTCCCTCAAACCAACAACATATGAAGCTTCTAGACTGATTTTGAAGCAAAAAAATCCACAATATCTGGAGGACAACACGATTCTAGAAGAAGATACTCTGGAAGAACTTCAAAACAGGTCTGTCTTAATTGGGCAGGGTGGTGGTCTGCTGAACCCAGACTGCAGCACAGGGAGACCGGGGCAGGGAGCTGGAGCAGGGAGCTGGAACAGGAGTGGGAGCGTTGTGCTTTTCACACACCTGGGAGCCTTCTTCGGGCCTCTTGGGCCAATCTGTCCTGATTGTGGGCAGGTGGTTTGGAGGGTCTGCCTTTTGTAGGGGGTAGATTGTGAACCACTGAACCCCTGATGAGCATCGGACCTAGCTGCCATTAGACGGCACCCTAGGGTGATCAATCAGTAGGACTGATCAGCACCTGAAATAATTCAATCAGCAGAACTGCCCAGTACCTGAAATAATTCAATCAGCAGAACTGCCCAGCTCCTGACATAACTCAATCAGCAGAACTGCCCCAGGGCAAATTAAAGCAGCTGTCCCACCTTTGCCCTAAACAGACCTCACACCTTTAAAAAAAAATGAATAAAAAACCAAAAAGAGCCCTCACCATAGACAACTTTTATGGAGAGAGGGAAGAACAGACCTCAAATCCTGAGGCCCCTAAAGGTAAAGCAACTCCAGAAAAAGCCCCAAAGAGAGACATAAACTGGACTCCATGTCACAAGGCTTTCTTTGAAGATTACATAAAGGATCTTAAAAGAGAGTTAGAAGAAACATGGGGAAACGAAATGAGATCACTGCAAAATAAAATAGAAAAAATGGAAAAAGAATGCAATGAACAAAAAAATGTAATTGGTCAATTGCAAAAGGAACTAAAAACAGTAACTGAAGAAAATAAGACATTAAAAATTAGAATCGAACAATTGGAAATGAATGACTCATCAAGACTTCAAGAATCAGTCAAACAAAAACAAAAAAATGAAAAGAGAGGATATTAATGCTACAAAGATGGGCTACAGTTTCACAATTAATGTATACTCTACACATTATTGAGAGGTACAATGCTCATATGGGGTTGTAAGGTGAAACTCACATCTGAGTTGGTGATGTGTCTCTCTGGGTAGTCCTCAGTTGAGAATTATTGCATGACTACCCAAACCTCCAAATTATACTTATCTCTGGAAGTGCAATCAACTTCCATTCAATTGGGCTTCATGGCAAGGTATCTCACAGGCTTAATGATGAATTTCAATTGAATATTTAAATGTTATAAGAACTGTCTTAATCAAGGGTGTGTGATCAGAATTGAGTATATGTAAAATCAGTTTATCTGCCCCATATAGATTGCCTGTTGAGATTTCTTTGTGGCAAAACGTGGCTTTAGAACCAGGAAATCATTGTACACATTAACAACAAGACTATATGATGATCAATTCTGATGGACATGGCTCTCTTCAACAATGAAATGTTTCAAACCAGTTCCAGTTGTTCAGTGATGAAGAAAGCCATATACACCCAGGGAGAGGTATCTGAATGTGGACCACATAACATTTTCATGCTCTCTATTGATGTTTGCTTTCACTATGTTTCCCTTCTCAGATTTTTTTCCTTGTAGATCCAATTTTTCTTGTGCAACAAAATAACTGTATAAATATGTATACATATATTCGATTTGTCAAGAATGTTAACATAATTAACATGTATTAGATTTCTTGCCATCTAAGGGAGAGGGTGGGGGGTAGGAGGGAAAAATTTGTAACAGAAAGCTTTGCAAGGGTCAATATTGAAAAATTACCCATGCATATGTTTTACAAATAAAAAGCTTTAATAAAAATTTAAAAAAAAACATGGTTCTGGAGAATCTCATTATTTGGACTGGTTTATATTCCTGGAAGAGTCTTGTAATTGAGGCTTTGCGGTTAGGTACATAAAATCTTGGGCAAAGAGAAACCTGGGTGATGGTGAAAGGCAATTGATAGTTGCATCTTTAACAGCATCCTCAGAGCACTTCTCTATTAGCTTGGGTTTGCTCATATTAGAGGGTCCTTGCAGGCAGCGCCTCTGGAATCCTTGACAGCTTCTCTTTGCTCATGTCTTATTTTGATGCTCAGCTTTTCTTCTCCCTAAAGTTGTGGGCAGATATTAAATCAGTGAGAAGCCTCTATTTTCCAAGGTTTTGGGTCTGGTTTTCATAAAATCTTAGAGCCAGAAGGATTTTTAGAGATTTATCTTTGATATTGAGGGATGTGAGAGACTAAATGATAATACAGTGAAAACAAAAATGATTGTCAGAAACTCAGATTTTGTTTCCTAACTCTGTCAATAATGTGTGAACTTGAACAAGCTGCTTAGCTGCTGTGTGCCTTAGTTTCCCCATATCTAAAAATGGAAGTACTATACCTCTCATGGAAATGGCACTTTGAAAAGCATAAATCGTTATATGAGTATAAGATAGTGTTATTATTACATTAGAAAGCAATTCATTTGGAAAATGAAGCTTTCAATCTATCAGTCAGTCAATACTTATTAAGTATTTTAATACTTAATACCAGAATTTGATCTTGAAACTGAAAGGAATAATTCTATATTAGGTTAATCATTCACTTTGGGATCTCAGGAATTACCTGTTTGGCTGTTATGGTGGGGAACAATGGCTTAAATCTGTCTAGGATGCAAAGGGAAGGAAGTAATTTTACTTGGATGCCTGTGAATGCTAAATTCCTATTCCCTTAGGAAAGGTTACATCAAACAACCAGGAATTGAGGAAAGTATATGGAGGAGACTTAGGGGAACAGCACAGATCCAGGAGTCAGACAAACTGTCTTCTTATCCAGAACCTACCATTTATTAACTTAGTCATCTTGGGCAAATCACTCAGTTCAATTTGATAAGCATTTATTAAATACATAATTATCTAATAAATCAACATCAACAGAGTAGCAGTGAGGTGGTCCAGGGGATGCAGTGCTGGGCTGGAGTCAAGAAGATTCATTCACCTGAGTTCAAATCTGGCCTCAGATACCTAGAAACTGGGTAAACCACTTCACCCTGCTTGCCTCAGTTTCTTCAATTGTAAAGTGAGCTGGAGAAGGAAATGGCAAACCACTGCAGTACCTTTGCCAAGAAAACTTCAAATGGGATTCTAAAGAGTTGAAAATAACTGAACAACAACAATAATGTTATATGGGGGGGAAAGTGAATTTTTGTTACTTTATCATGTGGTAGATATTGTAGACCTTCATAAATCTGTCCTTTGAGAAATTTATATTTCAGGATTGATGTAGGTTGCCCAGACTTGACTCCTCCCTACCCTCACCTGCTCCAATCCCTAGAGGCAGCAAGTTTTCAACAAAAACAGTCAATAGTGACTGGCAAGTTTATGGCATGTAGCCACAAAGCACCAAAGAAACTACTTTCAACCTGTATATTTATGTCTGGCTCATATATGATTGTTATATGATATGCACAAGCAGCCTGTTTTCTCCTAAGCACAAATATAAATCCTATGTTGGGCAGGTTTGGTGAGAGGGAAGGAAATTGATATTTTCTGCTTAGTAAAGCAGCAGTTAAGAATTTTTACCCTTTTTACAAATGGCCAAAAGCACTCTCATTTGAAGGTAAACAGAAGGATAATCCTGGATAGACCAGGAAAGGCCTATGGTGAGCAAACAGGAAGATTAGGACACCAAAGTAAAGGGAAGATCAAGCCAATGTCGGGGAAAACTCACTAAAGTTATGTAGCCACTGTCAAAATTTAGAGCCCTGGGACAAAGGCCTCGTTGTCCTACCTTAGTTCCTACTCAATAAACTGGTTTAAAGTGTTGGGCAGAACCAGTGAGCTCCCAGTTATGGTCCAGTATTGGGCAGAACCATTGTGATTCAGGAACAGGACTATTTGGACTTAGGGGAGGCTACATTGCTGTTAGGGATATGCATCCTCATTATAGCATATGTTTTGACCTCAATAAATTGTACCTAGGAACTTCACTGACCTTAAGCAGTCTCTCAAATTGTAAACTAACTTTTAACAGTGACAAGACCCCCCCCACACTCATTCTTTGTTTAGCTTAGTCAAAATACCTTATCCTCAGTCCTAGATCTGATGCAATATTGAATTTATATGCCTCTCAGATTATATCATTCTAACCTCTGTTTCTTTGAAGTAGTTTAATGATTATGATTGAAAGAAATTGTGATATATAAAAATGATTTTTATTCAGGGGCTGTCTGTGTGATTTGGGATGAAGAGATGGAAGTAAAACAAGGAAACTGCTCAGATCTGCCTTCCTGTCTTCATCCTTTTAGAGGATTTAAATTAAGATTCTGAAGAGACACTCCAGATCTTGATTTTTATCTCATTAATATTCAGCAAAGAAAGCTGTTGGTATTTCTCATTCCAGCCGGGTCTTTGAAGGGAGACTCTAGCTTTGAGCACTCCCTGGGGACTGTAACCTGAGTTAATGAGGCTTTTGTGGATGCAGAGACCATCCCTCTGTAAGAAAAGAAATGAATATAGCCAGGAGTTTGTGATCATAGATCATAGACACAGACTATTAGAGCTCGAAGGAATCTTAGAAACTAGGCAGCCCAGGGATTTTTAACCCAATTTGTGTCATGGATGGAATCCTTTGGCAGGCTAATAGATATTTCTAAATATTTCTATATTTCTAAATACTTCAAATAAAATACATTAGCTTATAAAGGAAATCAATTATATTGAAATGCAGTTATCAAGATATTTTAAAAAGCAAATTCATGGGTCTCAAATCAAGAATCCCTAATTCTAATCCCCTCTGCTAATAGTACAGATAGGGAATCTAAGGCTGAAAGGTTGTGAGTTGTCCAAGGTGAGACAACTAGCCAGGGATGGATCTGACACTAAAAACATGTTTTCTGCTTCTCAAGCTATATCATAATATTTCCAATTTAGGTTTAGATAGACAATTTCCAAGGAAAAGAGGGTTTTTGTTGGCTATGCTTTTAAGTAGCACTTTATTTGGCAGCTTAATATGATGTACTTAATAGGATGATTGTGTCATCCAAAAGGCTATGGAAAGACATATAAGGAGAAGGAGTACTAATTCTACTAATGAAGAATTGTGCAAAAAAATATGGCAAGAGATATTACCAAAGAGATAGATGAATGGGAAAGGAGATAGATTCATCATATAAGGAGTGTGACATATAACCAACAAACAGAGGGCATGCTGCATTGAGAACTACATAAGCTGAGACTTAGCAAAAGGACCTCCAATTTTGGAATAGACCTCCTGTGGAGGATTTATAAGAGGACACAGGAGAATCTCACCACAGAAGAAGGAAATGTTGACTTTTTATGAGCATTCCACTGGAGTGATTATGAGCACTGAAGAGATAGGCAATCTATAAAAGCATTATAGACTCATAGATTTAGAGCTGGAAGGGACTTTAGAGCTCTTCTATCTAGTCCATCTCCTTTTCCAATTTTGAAGATGAGGAGTCTTGAACACAGATAGGTTAAATGATTTGTTCAGAGCCATACAGGTCATACAGAGTCATACAATCGATAATGCTGTAATATAGTTTTCTGTGTTTGTGCTTTATTTTTCTACTAGACTATAAGTTCCATGAAAAGTGTTTTGTAATTGTGTTCATATAATTCCTGAGTTTGTCTTGGCAGGTAGGCCCCCAAGTGTTTTATATTGTCTACTGTTATTTTACATGGAATTTCTTCATCTCTTGCTGCAGGATTTTGTTAGTAATATGTAAAAATATTGATGATTTATATGGGTATAGTTTATATTCTGCAATTTTATTAAAGTTGTTCATTATTTCAAGTAGTTTTTTAGTTGATTCTCTAGAAATCTGTAAGGATACCATCATTCCATCTGAAGAGTGATAGTTTTGTTTCTTCATTGTCTCTTCTAATTACTTTGATTTCTTTTTCTTCTCTTATTACTAAAGTTAGCATTTGTAGTATAATATCGAATAATAGTGGTGATAGTGAGCATCCTTAACTGATTTTATTGGAAAAACTTCTAGTTTATCTCTATTACATATAATAATTGTTGATGGTTTTAGGTAGATACTACTTATTTTAAGGAAAGCTTGCTTTATTCTTATATTCTCTAGTGCTTTTAATAGGTATGGGTATTGTATTTTGTCAAAAGTTTTTTCTGCATCTGTTGAGATAATCATATAATTTCTGATGGTTTTGTTATTGATATAGTCAATTATAATAATTGTTTTCCTAATATTGAACCAGCCCTGCATGACCCTATTTGGTCATGGTGTATTATCCTGGTGATAACTTGTTTATCCCAATTTTTTATTAATGTTTAAATTCTCTTACAACTTTAAATCTATATTCCTTTGACTTTGTATATCTACCATTCATCAGTAAGTCAAAACACATTTTTAAAAAAATACCTACTATATGTTAGGCACTGTGCTATACTCTGCAAATACAAAGAAAACCACAAAAATAATCTCTGCTCTCAAGGAACTTTTAGTCTAATGAGGGAATAATGATGATAGTTGCCTTAATATTGAACCAGCCTTAAATTCCTGGTATAAATCCCACCTGGTTACAGTATATGATCCTTGTAATATAGTACTACAATCTCCTTGCTAATATTTTATTTACATTTTAAAAATCAATATGCATCAGGGAAATTAGTCTATAGTTGTCTCTATAAAGTTCTTTATAACCAAAAATTGTTATATAATAGGATCACATATTTATAGCTAAGAGAGAACTTGAAGGTCATTGAGTTCAATGCCCTCATTTTACAGAGGAAGAAACAGACCATATAGATAATAAACAGCATTATTTTTTCATTAATGTTTAGACTACTGTTTCCAACATATATCACCTTAAGTTGAGCTCTTGTTTTCCTTTATTCTTCAGAACATGTTATTCCATTCCTTCTTGTGATTTCTGATAGGTAGAGAATAATCTTGTGTTGTTTGAATTTCCCTTTTTTATATATTTGAAGGTCTTTCTTCTGGTCACTTGAAGAATTTGTGGTTTGTTTTTGAAATTGTTAAATGTAACTACTAAGTGTCTTAGAATTTGTATCATAGGGTGTTTTCTAGAAGTAAATTGTCAATTATTTCAACTGGAACTTTGCTTTCTGTGATCAGAAGTTTTGGGAAATTTTCTTATCTTATTTCTTGCAATCTAGTAATGAGATTTTTTGGCTTGTCATGTCCTTTTGGAATATCTATAAATCTTAAATTGTCTTTACATATCTTGTCTTCTAGGTCAATGTTTTGCTTCTATGAAGAGTGTGTATTCTTTCCACGTTATTGCTTTTTGCTTCTCTTCTTCCAGACTGTCCTTCATTTGTATGTATTCATATTTCCAATGAATTGCTTTTTTCTTTTGTTCTTTAGTGAGGTTTGCCACCATAGATCCAAGTTTTTCTACTCTGCCAATTCTTTTTGATGTGGCAAATTCCTTCACAGCCTTCATTCCTTTTTAAAACTATTCAAACATTTTACTGTAGCTCTCTTGGCTATCCACAGTTATTGATTTATTTTACTTGGTTTTACAATATTTATTCATAGTAGTTTGGACTCATCTAGCTGATCTGAAGATTTTCTATTCTGTTATTGAAATCTTCTCTATTGGTTTATCTGCTTATAATCAAGATCTTTAAATGAGTTTTCTTTTTCACAAGACTCTTGATTTCAGTATATTTTCTTTATATGCTCTTATTGCTTGTTTTTGACTCCTTCTCCTTTGATTGTGATTACCTCCTGGACTAGATCTCAAAGCTATCTCAGTCTCATCCCATGTTGTGCAATTCATCTTTTATTAGCCTTGGTTTCTGCCCCAAATGACTTGAAGAACAAAGAGATTGGTACTGGACCCTTTCATACTGGACTCAGGCTGTTTCAGATCTCTATCGAAGCACTCTATATACCATCCCAGTCAGAGCAAGCTTCTGCCTTTTGATTTTCCCTAGCACAGGTTTCAGAGGTGGTGGCTTAGTAAGATTAGTGAGAAAAGTTCCTTTTTTCACTTCACTCTTCTTTGGAAAGAGCTAGGCTAGATTATGCAAATTACATAGAGGCCACAATTGAAAAGTGTTGAAAAAAGGAAGGACAGATCTGGCTATCGTTGTTAATGGAGAGAAAATAACTTATTCCAAGAGAGAAAAAAAAAAAGCAGTACTAAAGGATGCTGGGAAACAAGGGGAATTAATGTATCGGTTACATAGGTAAAAGTTATACTTTGATTCAGATAATACACCACTTACCTTAAATAAGTAGGAATGGAGATCTTCATATTTATTTGCCAGGTGCAGTTTTTATCTCTGTGCCTTTTGCTTCATATTCGTCTATTTGAACAGTCCCATTGGAGGGCTTTCTTTAGTAAAGGTTTTCTTTAGCATAATTAAAGTTCTCTCTCAATTAACTACTCTTTGCATCACTACTCAATATCCTGGAGAATAGGGGGAATAATCCAAAACAAGGGTCAACACTGATCATCCCAAGTTATCATTCTACTGGGATGACTCTGGAAAGAGGCATGTATGTGCTCAATAAAGTCAACTTACAGCTTCATAGGATTTGGAACTGGAAAAGAACTTAAAGATGATCTAGATCAGTCCAGAACTGATGAATTACTGAACTGAGATTTAAACTCAAATGTTTCCATTCCAAGTCAAGTGGTCTTTCTACTTAGACCAGACAGTCCTTATTACCTGGTGGATAGATTGTCTCATATGTGATGATCAGCAATGTAACAGCATAAATGAAGAGTATGATTTTATTATATATGAAAATCTAAAACATAGTGATAAAGAGATGGATTGTAAACATTTTGAAAGGGAAACCATGGTCATTTAGGAACAGCAAGGCTTTATAAAGAACAAGCCATGCTCAATGAATTTCATCTTCTTTTACAAAAGAGTTGTTAGACTGATCAATTAAAAGACTTGATGCAATAAGGTGCTGGAGATTAAAAGACATGAGGAACAAGATAGCTGTCTTCAAGTTTTTGAAGAGTTGTCATGTGAAAGAGGGACACTATAGTGTGTGGGGGTGCAGAATGAGAAGCAATGGATAGAACTTTTAGTTTAAAACAGATTTAGGCTTGATAGTAAGAAAAAGTTTCTAACAATTCAAATTATTTCCAAACAGAATAGGCTACCTCAGGACATAATAGGCTTTCTGTAATTGGAGGACTTTCTTTAGAAGCTACTTGTTGGGGATGCCATATAGGTAATTTCTTTATAGATATGTATCAGACTAGCAAACTTGTGAGTTCTCAAGATTTTGTGATCTCTAAGACTGAGACATTGAAAATATGGTGATGAAGGGGGTAGGGTTAAAAAGAGGGAAGAAAGGTTAAGTTCAAAGACCAATTAGGCACAGGGATGAAAGAGCTGCACCTGGCAAATGAATATAAGGATAACCATTCCTACCTATCTAAGGGAAGTGATGGATTGTCTGAACCAGGCTTGCACTGCCATAAATACTGACATTCCCCAGGTTAGATTAATCAGGCATCCTTGTAAGAATTACAATGCACTTGTTAGTGGAGTTGTGAACTGATTCAACTATTCTGGAGAACAATTTAGAACTATACCTAAATGATTATAAAACTATGTGCACCCTTTGATCCAGCAATATACCACTAGGTCTCTATCCCAAAGAGATTTTTTTGAATCCCCTGGAGTCAGGGGACCTGGGTTCAAATATGGCTTCAGATACTTATTAGCTATGTGATTTTAGGCAAGTCCCTTCCCCCTGTTTGCCTCAATTTTCTCATCTGTAAAATGAGCTGGAGAAAGAAATGACAAGCTACTCCAATATCTTTGCTGAGAAAACCTCAAATGGAATCACAAAGAATTAGATTCAACTGACCGACTAAAAATTTTATGTTACTTTAAAGTTGGTAAAGTGCTTTACACATATTTTTTTTAAACTTTATGACTAAGAAGTCTCTATTTTACACTCTATCTCCATTTTACACATAATGAAATAAAGGCAGATAGAGGTAAAGTTACTTGTTCAGGATCACACAGTTAGTAAGTACCTGAGGCAAAATTTGTACTTAGGTTTTCCTGACACCAGGGCCAGCTCTCTATCCATTATAATGCTTAGCAGTCATTTTTGACTCAAGGGATTGACAGACCTGAATTCAGTATGGCTGAATTACCTCCCTCTATTCCATTTCCTTCCTTCCCACTTCCCAAAGGCAATATTTTTGGATTTCTTATGAACTCAAACGAACATTTACTAAGTGCCTACTATATACAATAATTACATTTTTCATATGTATTTCAATAAGATTTAAGACATACTGCTGCAAATGAAACATTACTACTGCCTCTGAAACTGAGTCCTGACAAGTTAATCACTGGGGACTGCCTCTGATTTTGCTTTTCTGTCGACCTAGTGTGACTGACTGTTTGAAAACTAGAGTTCCTGGAAATGGGTAGGATAACAGAAAGCAGAAGTGTGAATTTTAAGGTTGCTTAATTGGTTGATTGACAAACCATGTGGAGGCTGGTTAGCTTCTGCTAGGTGCTATGCTGTCTTTCAGGCAATTGCCACTATATATATATATATATATATATATATATATATATATGTATAATATATATAAATATATAATGTATATGTGCATATAATATATACATATATATATATATATAATTTATATATACCTCCAAAGGAAAAGGATTTCCTTTTGGATAGGCTTAGCTATCACCTCTATGCAGATAGATAGTTCATAAATCCATCCAGGGGCAGTTGGCTGGCATAGTACAGAGAGCACTGAGCTAGGAGTTAGGAAGATCTGAGTTCAAATGTGGCCTCAGATACTTACTAGTTGTGTGACTCTGGGCAAGTCACAACCTCTGTTTGCCTCAGTTTCCTCATTTATGAAAAGGAGATAATTATAGCATTCTACCTCCTGGGGTTGTTATAAGATCAAAAAGTGCTGGGCACAATACTTGGCACACAGGAAGCACTATATAAATGTTCCCTGTTTTTATTATTAGATATATAACCAGCCCAAATCTCTCTCCTGAGCTCCAGTTCCATATAACCAACTGCCTATTAGATCACATCTGAAACTTAACATATTTAAAACAGAACTCATTATCTTTCCTTCCAAATCCTCTCCACTACAAAATTTCCCTGTTTTTATGAAGTCCTCCCATTTTTTTTCTATCCAGATTCACAACCATGGTGTAATCCTGGACTTTTTCCCATTCCCACAGAACAAATCAATCACCACATTTTGCCATTTCTACCTCCATAGCATCTCTTGCTTCCAAAACTTTTGTTTTATTCATATAATCACCATCATAGGCCAGTCCCTTATCACTTCTAGCCTGAATATTGTAGTGGGCTCCTAATCAGCACCTTTCTCAAGTCTCACCCCTCCAGTCCATTCTCTGTACAGATGCCAAAGTGATTTTCCATAAATTTAAATTCTACCTGTCACTTTCCAATGGCAACTTGTTGTCTTTAGGATGAAATATAGATTCTCTTGTTTGACTTTTGAAGCCCTTCATACCTCAGTTCCAAATTGTCTTTCTGGCATCATTATGCAGTACTTCCTTTCCTTTCTGCTATGGTCCATTCACACTGGCCTTCTCTTTGTTCCTTTCACATATCACACCATCTCTTGTGTGCATGCCTTTTCCTTGGGAGTCTCCCATTCCTGGAATGTCCTCCCTCCTTACCTTTGTGTCCCAGAATCCCTCTTTTCTTCAAGATACATCTTCTGCACCATCTTCTGCACGAAGCTTTTCCTGATTCCTCCACATATCATATAAACAGAGAGGGGGAAATTTTATAATAACTATTATTCTTTAATAGTTGTCAGTAGAAATGACATTTGCCAATGGAAATTCCCTAACTGGGAATCAGGATCCCAGGTCCTAGTCCCAACTCTGATACCAACAGAACAGCCAGGATCAAATAATTTTTCCTTTGGTTGTTTCATCTGTAAAATGAGCAAGTTGGGTTCCATGATCTGAAGCAAAACGTTTTTCAAATCCTTCTGGTCATGAAAGCCATCCCTTCACCTGGGCATGGGCCTGCTGGGAGATAACCTGGGATAGTTGAAAGAATTCTGGACTAAAAGTCAGAGGAGTCTAGAAGCAAACAAACAATTTCTAAGTCAGGAACACATAAAGAGTGAGAAATGAATAAGATTTGCTGTCCTATCATTGCTAGAAATTATGTTTCTCAAATTATAGGAATTATAAGTTTTCAAACATCTGCCTCTGGGTCGGGAGGCTTGGAAAGGAAAAGAAAAGATGGCCATTTGTTGGGGATTGAAAGGAGATTTCTGTTCAGGTACAAGTTAAACAGATGCTTCTTATCCCAAACAGCTATCTACACTGGCCATTTTTCTATCTTCCCTACCATTATCAGGCCTTTTTTTTCTCCCCTAGAGCATCCTCTGAGAATAGACCTACAAAAATAATATCTGCAGGGTTTGGACCCACAACTTTGGCACTCTTGCCTAGGACCAAACTGCCTTGATGGGGGAGTGCCTTGATGGATGGACCAGCTCCAAACACACTTTGTATTTTACTTCCACCATCTGCTCCTCATATCAGTCACAGACTTCCCTCCCTTCGCCCTACCAAGGCTTTCCAGCATAGAGCTACCTCTACCCTGAGACTTGCTCTCCTGATATAATGAGCCCTTAACCCAGAGTGCGGTTTCATAAGGGATCCAGACCTTACTCATTTCCCTCTCAGCTCTCCACTTTCTGGAATTTGCTGCCTCCTTACCAGCACCCTTGGGTGCCCTTCTTTCCGGTTTCTTTTTAGGTGTAAGTTCCTTGAGGATAGTTACCAGTTTGATTGCTTATATTTGTATTTCTGTACTTACTACAGTGTCTGGAACATAATCAGTACATAATAAATGTGAGGCTTTGCCATCTATCCTGTTACTGTGCACATGCAAAAATCAAACAATCCCTGTCCTCAGGGAGTTTATATTTTACTGGGAATATACAATATAGACAGAAATAAGTTAACAGAAAGTATATTTTAATCTGCTCAACCTATTAATAAACACTAAGCACCTACTATATGCCATCTTTGCCTTTAAAGAGCTTATATTCTATCAAGAGAAATAACATATATATACATAAATATTTATAAAATAAATTCAAGGTAATTTCAGTCTGACTTTTTAAATTAAAGCTTTTTATTTGCAAAATATATGCATGAGTAATTTTTCAACATTAACCCTTGCAAAGCTTTCTGTTACAATTTTTTCCCTCTTTCCCCCCACCTCCTCCCCTAGATGGCAGGAAGTCTAATACATGTTAATTATGTTAAAATACATGAAAAATCGAATATATGTATACATATTTATACAGTTATCTTGCTGTACAAGCAAAATTGGTTCTTCAGTCAAAGACATTAACAATTGGAATGCAATGGATAGAGTTCCCGACTTGGAGTCAGGAACACCTGGGTTTAAATTCAGCCTCATTCACTTATTTGCCTTGTGATCCTGGGCAAGTCACTTAACCCTCTTTGCCTCAGTTTCTTCATCTGTAAAATGAGCTGGAGAAGGAAACAGCAAACCACTCTAATATCTTTGCCAAGAAAACCCCAAATGGGGTCACAAAGAGTTGGACACGACAGTAGAACAAATTAAGAAAGCTCATTTAAAGATGACCTTGGAACTGTCCTTTAAAGGTCTAGGGATTTGATGAAGTAAAATTATGGTCCCATTCCAAGAACAGGGAATCTCATGTGTAAAGGTATAAATATGGGAGATCAGAGCCTAAACTAAAGCAAAAACCATGTGACCAAAGAGATGATAGTGAAAGAGACATTGGTAGAAAGTGGTCTTATGATATTAATGAATAATATGAAAGCTAAAGAATAATAGCACAGTTTGCTCAAAGGCATTTTTCTAAACTCAATGCATCTGTTTTTCTTAAATATTTAGTTATAGTTTTGGTCTCTCAAGAGTTTAAGGGCTAATTGATAATTAATGCATCTTTATTGTTGGGTACTATTGCCTTATAATTGTCCAGCCCTCTCTGTACCAAAGATAGAACTCAGAGGATTCCACATAAGCTCTTTCCTCTATTCTCACTTTTTGATTGGTAGCATTTTAAATTTCATGATCTGGTAATAATGACTTTATGCTCACCAGAGATATCTGTTTCTAAATTAGCTACAAAGTATGTTGAGGATATAATACGTCATTCTGGTTACTCTACAACCTTCAGCTTATTTACTTACCGATAAGTCTAACAATAAGAAAGAATAGTGAGGTTTTTCTTGCACAGCATGATTAATGAGGAAATATGTTTAGAAGAACTGCACATGTTTAACTTATAGTAGACTGCTGACTAAGAGAAGGAGTAGGGGGGAGGGAGAAAAGTTTAAAACACAAAGGTTTTGCAAAGGTAAATGTTGAAAACTATATTTGTGTGTATTTGGAAAAATAAAAAGCTTTTTAAAAAAAGATTAGTAAGAAGGGTAGAGAAGTCTTAGATTGCAGAAGTGAAGATAGAATGAAAAAGAATTCATCAAAAGCTGTGTAGAGCCATGAATTTCATTCCTGGCACCTAATAGCTGCTTAATAAATACATATTGATTGACTGATTGACTTGAAGGAACCTTAGAGAGCATTTCATGGAACCCTCTTCTTTTAAAAATGGGATACTGATGCAATGACATAACTCATACTAGAATCTAGAGTTCCTAACTCCAAATCCAGTGTTTTTTATCCCTTACCAACAAATGCATTCTGATTCAGTAATTGTTCATTGAGCACTTACTCTGTGCAGAGCACTTATAGAAACAAAATGCCTAAGAGATGAGGGCATGGAAAGGTAATAAAACTGAAAGAGGGGGCAAGGTGATATCAAGGGCAAACTCTACCATTTTGTCTTCTGCCATATTGGGCAGTATAGTGAACAAATAACCATGGAGAAATAGGATTTTGTTCAAGATCTTATCTTAATTTGCTGATGTTAGAGGTCAGAATGATATTACTTTTGGTATTTTAGATGGTATTTTAGATAATGAAGATCTCCAAGAGTGTATAACTCAGGGTTTTTGCTTTGGCACAAGCATATCTGAGAGAATAGGAAAAGGCTGAAGGGCATTATGTTATAATGGGGAAAAAAGGGGACTGGATTTAGAGTAAAGACCTGAGTTTTAATCTTGGCTCTGTACTAGCCAACTATTTCCTTTTTTTAAGAACTCAGTTTCCTCTTTTATTGAATGCTTTTTGAGCATCTTTTCAATTCTAAATTCTATTTTTTTCTATGGATAGATTGGACTTGGCGATAAATTCAGAAATTATTAGCAAGGACAAAGCTGTTGTTGACCTTGTGACATCATGATTGCCCAGATCTCAAGGGAGATAGTGTGGTACAGTGGAAAGACTGATGAGTTTTAAATTAGGTCATCTGATTTCAAAACCTAGTCTCTGCTACTTAATACCATTCTAAGCTTGGACAAGTCACATCAATGGTTAGAGCACTAAGCCTGGAGTCAGAAAGACCTGACTCAGATACTCACCAGCTGTATAACTTTGGACAAATCATTAAATCTTTGCCTCAGTTTTGTCATCCATAAAATAGAGATAATTCTAATTTCTACTTCCCAAGGTTTTTATGAATATCAAAAGAGCTAATAATTGTAAAGGGCTTAGCATAGTGAATTGTAAATGTTAGCTATTATTATATTAACTCTATAGGTCTTATCTATATATCTGAGGTCCCATGCAGTGTTCCTTGTGTCCAAGAGTTGAGGCTGCTTGTAGTATTGATTAGGATAGGGGACTTCACCAGAACCATACATAATACAGAGGAACACACAGGGCCACGATAGCTAGGAAGATGAGGTTCCAAAGTCACCTTCTGCAAAGAAGCTCCTTTCTTTCAAGATAATCAGTCCTGCAATATCAGTATAATGAGATAGTCTATGAGAAACAAGGGTAGGGAGGTGGAATAGCTGGGTGGCTCAGTGGATAGACCACTGGGCCTCAAGTCAGGAACACTTGAGTCCAAATCTGGCCTCAGACACTTGTAAGCTGTGTGACCCCAGGCAAATCACTTACTCCTTTTTGCCTCAATTTCCTCATCTGTAAAATGAGCTGGAGAAGGAAATATAACCACTCCAGCATTTTTGCCAAGAAAATCTCAGATGGGGTCACAGAGTTAGGTACAAGTGAAAATGACTTTAAAAAATTAGAAATTTCAGCATTTACCTTTTGCTTCAGGCAAACTCTGGATGGGAGAGTCTGCTGCAATCCTTAGTGCTACTCCCCACTATGGCTGCTTGCTGACAGCATTACTTAGTTGCTCTGGCTTCCTTAACAGAGAAACCACAGTGAAAGGCAGTAATGGTATTCAATTACTACCTCAACATGGTAATTTTCTAGGTATAAAAGCTTAGGGACCATTCTCAGCATCTTCAAGAACTGGTGATTTAGTGCAGATTTCTTGGAAGCAGCCTTTTGAGTGATAATCCGGCACGGTGCAAAATGAAGACATAAGTCTGGAAAGGTCATGTCCTACCGGGTGTCTTGACTAAACACCTGCTGACTCAGCTGAGAGTTGGTGCTTTCTTTTCCCTAAAATACAGATACAGTGAAAACCCTGGAAATACAGTCTCAATGCTCCTAAATCACAAAGCCAGCAAAGGTCTTTGTGGACATGAATCCATCAAAGTGTCTGTCAGCTATGCTCACTGAGAATGGTACTGGGTATGGATTTAAAAGGCCTGGATTTGAGTCTTAGTTCAGTAGCTGTGGTACTCCAGACAGGCTACTTTGGTGCTCACCTGTAAAATGAGGATAATAAATGATCCTAGCCCTTCCTTCCTCACAGAATTCTGAGAAAAGTGCTTGGTACACAGTTGGCACTTAATAAATGTTAACTGACTATTGTGAAGATCAAATGAGAAAATGTATGTAAAGTGCTTTGTAATCAGAAGTTATATCAATATGATATTAGCAAAATGGTAAAACAGCCTTGGAGCTTGGAGGGAGAGGAAATGGGTATAATCCCAACTCTTGCTATTTCCTGGGTGGGTGGTCTTCCCCCTCTCTGGGCCTCAGCTTTCTAACCCATAAAATAAAGGAGCTGGATGGGAAGTTCTTTAAGTTCCCTTCTGGCTCTGAATCCTATAGTTTATAGCCTGATAGTGGGAAGGACACAGACTTTAGAAACCCAGGACCCAGCTTCAAATTCCTGCAAAGTTATTTACTGAGTCTCTTTTGGTGATCTCATGATTATTTGATTACCACCACACAGAAGGTAAGTTTTCAGAGCCACAGCAGAAGGGGAGAAAATGAGTTGAAGAAAACTTTATTTTCAATTAAGCTTTCATTTTTTTATTTACATTGAATTTGGTCCATTGTACTCTGATGGCTTCCTATTCTTATCCATTTCATACCCCCTTCTCTCCCTACTACCCACCTCCTTTATTTTCTTTAAGTGCATTTGCTCCAGGCAAAAAAGTGTGCTCTCCCTCTCCTTCTCCCTCTCCCTCCCTCTCTTCCTCCCTCCCTCTTTCTCTTTCCCTCCCTCCGTCCCTTCCTCTCTCTCTCTCTCTCTCTCTCTCTCTCTCTCTCTCTCTCTCTCTCTCTC
>JAJPUD010000263.1:680207-751970 GCA_023553655.1 Myrmecobius fasciatus | reverse complement strand
GAGAGGAGAGGAGAGGAGAGGAGAGGAGAGGAGAGGAGAGGAGAGGAGAGGAGAGGAGAGGAGAAGAAGAGAGAGAGAGAAGGAAAAAAGGAAGGAAGGAAATAAGGGAATGGAGGGAAGAAAGAAAGAAGGAAGATAAGAAAGAGAAAGAGAGAGGGGAAGGAAGGAAGGAAGAAAGAAAGAGAAAGAGGATGAAGAGAGTAAAAAAAGGAAGAAAAGATGAAAGAAAGGAAGGGAGGAAAAAGGAAGGAAGGGAGATAAAGAGAGGGGGATAGAGAGAGAAAGGAAAGAAAGAAGGAAATAGAGAGGAAAAAAGGAAGGAAAGAAGAATAAAGAAAAATAATATTTTTCTCCACTCCTTTGTAGAAGTCAGAGTGTATGAAGGTGGAGCACTTCATGTAGTGTCAGATTTTTTTCCCTTTATGTCTCTTTTTCCTTCTTTAAAATTAGTTATCATAAGAGATGTCTATCTATAAGAAGGGAAAGGGGAGGACACAAAGGAAAATATAGGTAACACAAAAACAAAAAGTGTGAATAAAAGTCTATTAATAAACAATTAAAAATGATGCTAAAGAAAACATCAGTAATGAAACAAAATCAAAATAATTAGGTTAGATGATCTCTAGAGGTACTGCTGGTTCTAAATTTATGTCCTCCAATACTACTAAGCTCATAAAGAGTTAAGAAAAAAGCATTTTGAATTGTGTTGAGGCATTATGAGGAGGCATGGGTACTTGAGCTAGTCTAAAGGATCCAAACTATTGAAATCATCAACTAGTACAAGTGTCCTTAATCTTCTTGTGTGTGGATTTCTTTGACAGTTTGTGGAGGCCTATTCATCTTTCTTAGAATGTTTTAAATACATAAAACACAAAAGATTTCAAAGGAAACCATATTAAAATAAAATGTAATTCCCCCTCCTCCCTCTCTAACCTCCTAAAATCTCTTAGTGAACCACTTGAAAAGTCCATGGAATCCTAGGTTAAGAACCCCTGTCCCACATAGTATACATAACAGCAAAATTTTATGATGATCACAGCTGTTCATTATACAATATTGCTGTTATTATATACAATATAAATGACTTAGCTAATCTTAGCAATTAAGTAATTCAAGACAATTCAGAAAGATTTTTGTTGAAAAAAAAATGCTACCCACTTCCAGAGAAAGAACTGAGTCTGAATGCTTATCAAGGTATAAAATTTTTTCACTTTTTTATATATGTGTAGGATTTGGGGATTTTTTTGGTCTGTGTTTTCTTTTACAACACGACTAATATGGAAATATGTATTGCACATGTATAAATATAACCTATATAAAACTGCTTGGCTTATCAAGGAAAAAAGGAAGAATATGGAGCTCAAAATTTTTAAAAATGAACTTTAAAAAATTTTTGTTTTAATGTTTGTAGTAGCCCTTTTTGTAGTGACAAAAAACTGGAAACTAAGTGGATGCCCTTAAGTTGGAGAATGGCTGAATAAGTTATGGTATATGAATATTATGGAATATTATTGTTTTATAAGAAATGACCAGCAGGACGATTTCAGAGAGGCCTGGAGAGACTTACATGAACTGATGCTAAGTGAAATCAGCAGAACCAGGAGATCATTGTACATGGCAATAGCAAGATTATTCGATGATCTTTTCTGATGAACGTGACTCTTCTCAACAATGTGATGATTCAGGCCAGTTCCAATGATCTTATAATGATGAGAGTCATCTACACCCAGAGAGAGGTCTGTGGGAACTAAGTGTGGATCACAATATAGCATTTTCACTTCTTTTGTTATTGTTTGCTTGAATTTTATTTTTTCTCATTTTTTTGATCTGATTTTTCTTGTGCAGCAAGAGAATTATATAATTATTATAATAGTATAATAGTAATTATATAAATGTGTATGCCTATAATGTATATATATATACACATATATATATAAATTTTTTTGAGAAAATTGAGAAAAAAATTAACTATAAAAAAGAAAAAGAATTCCTGTTCTAAGAGAGGAAAACACATAAGAATATTAATCAATCAATATTTATTAAGAGCTTACTATATTCTAAGTACTGCAGATACAAATATAAACAGATACAAAAACAGGTATCTTAAGGAAAACACCTGGAATTCCATCAATACCAGGATTTCTAGACTGGTCAAACACAAAGTCTACTCTTTAGAGCTCAATAAAGAGCTCTGTTGAATCCTGTCCTCAATGAGTGACTTGTGGTCAGAGAGAGCTCTCCCAGAAACAAATGAGATGAAAAGATAAAAATTAGAAGTCAGTATACCTTGCTGTGTCTCCTAGTCTACCTGAGTCAGACTCAAAGTGTTTATGTAAATGTATAACCAGAGTCTTTGATCAAAACTTAAGAAAGCATTTCCTCTCTCTAGAATCCTTTGCTTGAATATCTTCAGTGAGGGAGACTCAACTGCCTCTTAAGGAAATTTATTCCCTTTTGGACAGCTCTCCTAATTGTTTTTCCATTTATTAAGTTTTCATTTGCCTTTTTTGGATCTTCTTCTTGTTCCTAATTCTGTCCTCTGGGGCACGTGTTTTCTATGTGGCATCTACTTACCTGCTAGTGTTTTTATTAGGATCAAATGAGATAGCATACATGAGAGAAATAATTATTAATAACAAAATAGTAATATGGGGAGATTCTAGGGTTGTTTTTTTCTTCCACTTTTTATTTCCTCATTAAGTTACTCGGTCAAAGTAGTCTCTGAAGGACAGGGCTGTTGATAAGATTGGGCTTAATCTTGGGCAGGACCCTGGCCAACTAGGAAAGCTTAGTTTGGATGAAAGGATAAAGACCACCTGATCATCCATGTAGTTTTTTTCCCCAATCATGTGATTTCATTGTTGCAAAGTATTTCCAGTATGGAAAATGCCATCCACGTTCAGAGAGAGAACTATGGAGATTGAATGTGGATTGAAGCATAGTATTTTCACCTTTCTTTGGTTGTTTTTTGCTTGTTCTTTTTCTTTCTAGTGGTTTTTCCCCCCTTTGATCTGATTTTTCTTGTACAACATGACAAATATTGAAATATGTTTTAGAAAATTGCACATATTTAACTTATGTCAGGTTGCTTGCTGTCTTGGGAAAGGGGGAGGTAATTAATGGAGGGAGGAAGAAAATTTAGAACACAAAGTTTTAGAAAAATGAATGTTGAAAACTATCTTACATTACATGTACTTAGAAAAATAAAATACTTTTGAGGAAAAACAAGACTATTCCTGGTATGGTTACTAATGGGGTGAGTAGACTCCAGCAAAAGATCATAACTCTGGTAGCAACCCAGTATCTAAGTGGTTACCAATGAAGAACAAATTAATCCTGTAGAATTATCTTGTACGGACAGAATTATCTCATGCATTCAGAGCTACTCTGTATTGAATCCCCCTTACCTTATATAATGTGAAGGTTAAGCTCTAGATGTCAACTCCTGAAGCTATTTTGTTTAAAAAGGATGACCCTGATTACCAGCTGATTTACTGACAGTTAATGTACCTTGCTCAGGGTCCTTTCCCATTAAAAAGTCCCATCTTTCTCCTACTAAATTGTGAGTACCACTAGGGAACTTTGCCCACTTGCTAAGTGTTATAATAAAGCTTTGCCCTTTTACCTTCAGAGAGTTTGAGCCTGTGAATTCATTCCATTTGAGGACCAGTCTGTTGTCTCAAATCCTCTCCTAATCAAGCTAAGCTTCCTGTCTCCCTCCTTTGCCCCATAAGTGGGTCATCCCTTCAAGCACCTAGGAAGGCTTTTTTTTTTTTTTAGTATATAGAAAAGGTCACAAATACTAAAGAATGCTGAAACACATGGTGAACTGGGATAGTTGGTAGATGTCTGAGGTATATATATATATATATGCATGTTATATCTTCCTATATGCTTCAGGTCAACAGGAGCATTTTTTTGTTTCTTGTGTTTTTTCCAGATAAAATCACATCTAAGCAAACGCAAAATTGTTTATTAATATATCAACCATGTTGGAATATTTTGTGTTTTCAAAACAATCATTATAATAGAATGGATTACATTCTAGGATCATGAAAGAACTGGAAGATATGATTGCTGGTTCCCTGCCAGTAATATTTGAAATATCTTGGGAAATGGGAACACTTCTACAAGATTGGAGAAGGATAAATGTAATCCAGATTTTTGTTTTAAGAGAGAAGAGATACTGTCTTAGGGAGGGCAGAGAGGAAGAGAGAAAGAGAAAAAATTGGAACATAAGGTTTTGCAAAGGTAAATGTTGAAAATTATCTTTGCATGTATTTGGAAAAATAAAATACTCTTAAAAAGAGGGAAGAGAACACACTGCAAACTATAGGTCAATGAGCTTTACTTTGATTCTAGAATGAATTTTTAAAGATATGGTTGTTGAACATTTAGAAAGAGAAACAGTGATTAAAATTACATTAAGAGAAGTGGATCAAACTCAAATAAAAATAGAAGCCCCAAAACTGCATATAAGAATCCCTATTGACTTATAAAAACCACAAATTAATATTGTCCATATTCTATTGTATTTTTATTTATTTTGTTAAATATTTACTAACTGAAATTTAATCTGATTGAGTTGAGGGCTACAATGCCTGCTGGCAGTATGTTTGATACCTCTGTTCTAAATGAACTAGATGGCTACTGAAATATCTTTCACCTCTCAAATTCCTTGATTTTGTATATACTATGGCCGTGGCATGAAATGAAGAAAAATATAAAATGGCTCTCTCTACTATGAAGCCTCCTTTCATTTCTGACTGATGCCTGTTAAGATTTTGGGAAAGGGGATAGAGGATGTTAGTCGTGTTTTTTTAGACCATTTATAAAAAAAATTATTTAATTGTTGGTTCATGGAAAGATCCTTGTCTAATGACCAATTAGTTGACTTAGTACTAGCAGATCACAATCATATCAATATTGATATTGACTACATGAATGAAAAGAGCAATGGAACCACTCTTTGGAAATTAAATTTAAAGGTGTGTTCTAGGTATACTTAGGATGAAATGACTTAATACTTTAGAGGAGAAACTAGTCAAAGATGGACTGGAAAGAGTGAAATTTCAAAGACTTAGGCTGAAAGTATTCTGAGGAGAAAGATGGAAAGGTGGAGTTGCTCCAAAGACTGGTGTGTACAGGAAATTGAGAAACTCATATTTTAGAAAGGCATGTAAGGAAGATGTAAGAAGGTGCTGAGGATAAATAGAAAAGAGCAGTATGGTCCTTTAAGAATAGTGCCAGAAGCACTAATACTAATAATAATTAGAATGAATTGGAGCTGCTGATGAACAGAAATCAGAAAAGACTTTTTAAAGCTAATTTGGGAACAAGAGAAAGATAAAATGTGGCTGTGAGAAGTGATGATAGAGGATGGTTTCAGAGAAACTATTTATAAAATAAGAACATTGTAAAGGCACTTTGCTTGGTAAATATAAAACCTTTTTGTTTTGTTTTTGAAGGAGGGGGAGTAATTTTGTACGAATAGGTATTGATTATTCCAGGGATCATTGAGCCCCAATGAGGCTGTAGAGTGAAGCATTTCAGAATGCCAAGTGCTGCTTTGAATGGGGGGGGGAGAAATAGACTGCTCTGAAAAACAGGTAAACAAATAGAATCCTAAGAAGGAACCTCAGAGGCCAGGTACTTATGACTTCCCTCGGTTTTTAGATGAGATCCAAGAAGGAGATAAAAATAAACTCAAGCTCTTAAATCATTTTGGCCAGGGCTGATTTCTTTTTTTCTTTCACAACTGGGTAATTTGCTTAGGGTCACACAGCTAGTAACTGTCTAAGGAGGGATTTGAACTCAGGTCCCCTGACTCTGGAGCTAGTGTCCCACCCACTGTACTACCTAGCTGACCCTGGCTATGATTTCTTGGAATAATAAATGGAGACCCCTAAGTGACATCAGAAACCCAAGGATATTGTGACTTGTCCAAGATCACATTGATGGTAGGGATCAAAGACAAGGTTCTAATGCAGATCCTTTGACTTCAAAGGGAGTTGTCTTTCCTCTGTACTTTATTGCTTCCCTGGATTGTCCCCATCCTATTAGTTCTTGATTCCTGCAGGACCAAACTTATTTCATGTGATCTCCTAAAAGTTGCACAATAGTAATCCTGGCCCAGCTTTCAGTCAAAGACTCAGTAGTCCCTGTTGCTCAGATATTTTGCAATATGAAGAAATTCTTGAAGTGTATCTGGGCAGGTTCTCTAGGGTAGAGAGCAGCACTTGCTCAATTTCCCTCCAAGGAAGAAGCAGCTGGTTTTTCGTTTTTCTCCCCTTATTCAACTCTTCAGCAATATAGGCAGATATGAGGACACCCAGACTAGAGCCATAAAACCAATTGTGGGTGAATAAAGTGAATGGGTCAACAACTGAGTCACTTTATATTTGATGTTAAAAATAGTCACAGACTTTTTTATGCTGCCTTCCTTTACAACTTCTGGTTTCCAAATGGAAAACCACATGAAGTTTTACATAAGGTAATGACCTAATAAATCCTGAAGCACCCTTCTTAAAAAGCTAAAGAGCCGGAGTTATTTTTGTTTGTTTGTTTTTGAATGATAGAATCCATGCCAGCCATGAGCAATGGGTAGTTTGGTATTGGAAGGAGATTCCTGGATTGGCATTCTATTCTGGGCTCTACCATTTACTAGCTTTATGATCTGGGCAAATCATTTTAACCCCCCTTCCCCAACTTTCTTTACTCCTCTCTAAAATGGAGATAAACATCCCTGCCTTTCAGAATTACTATGAAACTTAGTGAGACAATTAATAAGAAAGAACACTATAATCTATAGCTACACAAATGGAAGGGATACTATACATTGCTTGTAACTATTTTTATTTAAATTTTAAAGAGTCAGCAAAAATGTTTTAGGTCTATCTCTGCATCTATCTTGGACAATGCCAGTGAGCTAGGTCCAGTGTTGAATAGAAGCAGGAGATGGAGCTGGGTCACCTTTCTTTGATGGATTAATTTATTCATCTACTCAATAAGCTTTTATCAGGTACTTTCAATGATCTAGACAATGTACTAGGAAACAAAAATGAAACTGACATTCAAGAACCCTACATTCTATTTAAGGAAAACAACAGGTACATAGGTGAGTAAAAATAAAGAAAATAAGTGTAAAGTCTTTTCCTATAGAAAAAGAAGCACTGATAACTGAGGGATTTAGGAGAAGTGCAGTAAGTAGCACTTGAGTTGAAAGATCTAGAAATTTGGGATTTGATTCCCAATCTATTTATTTTCATAGCTAAAAAAAGATGCTAAAGGTCATTTAGTTCAAATAACTCATTTTCTCAATGAAACTCATAGAGCTGAAATGATTTGCTGAAGGTCACAGAGGTCAAGTGGTAAAATCAGGATTCAAATCAAGTTTTCTGATGTCAAACCCAACTGTCTCTTCCTTCTACTGTGCTGCTTCCCAGTCCCTAAACTAATATTCCCCATGACCATAGTTTATGGTCATGAATTTTGGGAATGTTGTGATCTCTGAAGAATTATAATTACAGGTAATCCAAAGGGCAAAGGGCAGATATGTGGTAGGTCTAGATAGGCTGAAGCAATGTTCCCAATGATGATTTGCAAAGATAGTGTTAAGGACATGTATGATTGGAAAAGGAGAGGGCTGGTTGTGGAATAAGAGCAAGGGATATACATTAGGATAGCCTGATTATTGCATTGGTAGTCTGTTAAAAAACCTAAAGGAAGCACTCCCATGAGTGGAGTTGATTTTCTTGGGAGGACTTATTGGAAGACATAGATGAGAATAGCTAAGAGTTGAGAAAGTAGTTTATGATCTACACAGGTGAAAACCTCACAATGAGATATTATCACCATTTTTCAGAGAAGGCATTGGGCATTTTAGGGGGAAAAATAAAACATCTAGCTAAATAGTGTCCTTTTTTTTCTTTCTTCTGTTGTTTTTGAGAAAATTTCCAGGTTGCTAAACTTAGGGTCTCCATGAGCAACCTTGATCTCACACACATCTTACAGATTATTTAATTTTTATCTCTGAAGGCTTGATTATGAATCAATCTTGAAATAACTCCTTGTTCAATAAATATCAAATAGCTTTGGAATCCAGGGTTCCTTAACTTTCCAACTGAAAAACTCTTCCTTTCTCATGTGTGGATGAATAAATAGATGATAAAAAGACAAAGAATTTTGTATACTTAATGCTTATTATAGTGATTTATGAATAATAGAAATTTTGTGAGTTTTT
The DNA here is from genome assembly GCA_023553655.1 of Myrmecobius fasciatus. Classification (NCBI taxonomy): domain Eukaryota; kingdom Metazoa; phylum Chordata; class Mammalia; order Dasyuromorphia; family Myrmecobiidae; genus Myrmecobius; species Myrmecobius fasciatus. Next base: position 743,728 of record JAJPUD010000263.1, on the reverse strand, counting down.
GTTTTTGTTTAGGCAATTGGGGTTAAGTAATTTGCCCAGAGTCACACAGCTAGTAAGTATTAAATGTTTGAGGTCAGATTTGAAGTTAGGTTCTCTTTACTCCAGGGCCAGTGCTCTATCTGCTCTACCATCTTAACTGGGCCTGTACAATAGAAACATAATAGCTAACACATATATAGTGTTGTATGAATTATTTGGAATAGTAATAATTTGATATGGTTTCCTTTTGTGACATGAATATGTGTTTCTATTGATTGGATTGACTCTGAATGTCTGACCTTGATCAGATCTTAAACTGGTTTGCCCAGCTTTAATTAGCTCCCTATGAGTTGAGTGCTGGATTATATGCCATACACATATGTTTCATTGTTCTTTTAGTGTGCATGTTTTAATGCTATAGGTTGTTTTTTTTTTTTTTTTTGGTTATTATTTTTTTTTTTTTTTGCTTTTTGCTGAGGTAATTGAGGTTAAGTGACTTGCCCAGGGTCACACAGCTAGGAAGTGTTAAGTGTCTGAGACCAGATTTGAACTCAGGTCCTCCTGACTTCAGAGCTGGTGCTCTATCCACTGCACCACCCAGCTGCCCCAATGCTATAGTTTTTAAGACTAGAAATTATTCCAAGGAAATATGCAGAAGTCATAGCTCTCAAAGAGAATCTTTCAAAAACTGTTAGCAATATTGTGATTGATGATTGTTGGCTTGGGGAAATTGTCTTTCAAGTATTATTTAAGTCCATAATGAACCAGGATCAGATGTACCTGAGCACAAAAGAAAATATAGTCAAAAATTTTTAAAAAGCAATGGCAAAAACTGACAAACTTTTACTATGAAACAGCCTAATTAGTACTTAGAAAATAAGCAAAGCCCTTCAAAGGGACTTCAAACTGGAGTGATTGTTATTAAATGTAACTGTAATATAATTAAATGTAGGCTTTTTGAAGTTGGATGATCTGCAATAGGATCAGTTTAAAAAAACAACCATAACAGCAAAAGTTGTTAACCATTGCTTGGGGATAAAAATTTGTCATGGGCTTTATATGGCATATATAATACAATAGATAATATAAAACTAGTGTACTAAAGATAAAAGTGATTTTTATAGATGAAACAACTTTTCATTCAAATCTATACCAAAACTCCTATCAGAAGAAGTCTAGGTGAACCAGTAAGATCTAGGCATCTTTATCAGGCTTAAAATTTCCACCAAATAAACTATTTTTTTTTAAACTTCTAGTCTGAAAGTCTTGTCCCTATTAAAAGAATAATGAACTCTATTAACTATATCGATATACCCAGAAGCAGAATCATTCCACAATTATAGAAGTTCCAAAATAGAGATAAAATATTGCAACATGACTTTGCACTAAGTATGAATATTCATTGGATTTTAAATCAACTGAAGATGTATGAGATACAATTAAGGAACAACTTGGAAAAAATGAATTGTAAACTTCAATTTGTCTAGTAAAATGTGTAATTTTACAATTAAGAATTAAAGAATCTATGTCGAAATCTTATGGACTGAACTAAATCATGTAAAACAAGTGATGGTAATAAAAGGAAGACATATTTTACTTTAAAAGTTCTTTAAAATATTAAAAAGTTTAAAGATTTATTGTTTAAATTAATGAATGGAATTATTTGATGCAGCTCAAGTAATTTACATATTACTATAGGTCTTTAAGGTTTAAAAAACTACTTATTACATATTATGTCATTTGATCCTCACAACCTTATGAGGTAAGTACAATAAGTATTTTCACTGCTTTATAGATAAGAAAACTGAGGCTGAAAGCTTAAGTAATTTTCTTGTGGTCACACAACCACTGTCATATGGGATTTGAATTCTCCTTTATCCTGACATACTTTCCACAAGACCACTACATCTTTGTTATTAAATATTTATTGAACCTTATTTGAAATGATCAGGGAGATGATTTTATGCAGTAAATGTAATGAGAAACCTGTGGATGAAAAAATTACTTCTGCCTGGAGGTGATAGAAAGGAAGGAAATTAAGTATAAGGGAGGGGGGCCCTCTGTGTTTTGGGATCATGAATATTATAGGGTATGTGGATCTAGGAGTTCTCCAAAGCCAGGCAAGGTTAGGTTCCAGAAGTAGCAATGTGAAAAGTGCCTCTGGATGCAACCATATCAGCTGCTCTGCCTCTCCCTAATTAAATACTATTATGATTGTAGGTGCATGTCCTTGTTGAATCTCTCCAGGTTAAAAATGCAGTTTTGCATATTCTCTGGAATATTACCAAAATTATAGAAACTTTCTCTCAAGCTCACTACCATGCTAGTCTGATTTGGGGAAACTTTTTTCTTTTCTGGATTTGGTATTTTCCCCTAAACTTTCAACAATACAATTAGAAATGATCACACTTCTAATCAGTTTTAAATAACATAAAAATACAAAGAAAATTATTAAAATAAATGAGGCCTTCAAATTGTACAGTGAGTGCAGCAGTCTGAGATATGATGAGTTTTTTCATCTTTCTTCCTACTAGTTGGAAGGAAAATGGGGAAAAAAATATTTGAACAGATAAAAAAAATGAGATTTTCCTGGACAGTGAAAGGATTATGACCTGGGCCCAGGTTATCTTGTCAATCACACACTTGGTATTTTGACTGGATTTGCTCTTTACTTCTTTGGCTAGTCTCAATTTACCCATATTTCACTTGCATCTACTCCTTGTTTCCACTCCCACTTTGATTACCTCTGCCCATCTTCCACTAGATGAACTATAACTGCTATCCATTTCTTTTCATTTATTTATTTTTTGCTTAGGCAATTGGGGTTAAGTGACTTGCCCAGGGTCACACAGCCAGGGAATGTTAAGTGTTCTGAGACCAGATTTGAACTCAGGTCCTCCTGACTTCAGGGCTGGTGCTCTATCCACTGCGCCATCTAGCTGCCCTTGACTGCTATCCATTTCTTTGATCTCTGCTCATGGGTCCTATAAGCAAGGAGTTCTGGCCATCATGGAGTTGACCTGCATGAAATCCCAAAGGTGCACTCTCTCCTCTCTCAGCCATGATGACTTCTCCCTGAAAGGAATATCCCTACCAAGGTCAAAGCCCCCCAAATCAGAAGAACTTTAGGTTCTGCTGTAAAATCCATATACAATCTTAACCTATGGTCTTCCAACATCTTTGTGACAACATTTAGGAAAGGGGAAGAAGTACCATAAAGAAGATAATGTTTGAGTTGAGTTTTGTGAAATATAGATCCCAGAAATCAGTCAACATGAAGTAATAAAATATATAAATCACAGAAGCTTAGAATTGAAAGGATCCTTAGAGATTACCTATCACAGTTCTTTTTAAAAAATATTTCATTTATTTTTAATTTATGGACTAAGACAAGCATTTCCATAACAGTATAATAAAAAGATGATTACACTTGAAATTGCAAATCTATTATGTATAGCTTGCTATTCCTTTAAAATATATAATAAAGTTATCAAATAAATTTATTTTTTTTCCTTTTTTCTTCCTTCCTAAGGTAAAAATGGATACATGACCTAGATATAAAGATAGATATTGCAAAAAAAATAGAGGAACATGGAACATATTACTTATTAGATTTATAAATAGGTAAACAGTTTATAAATAAAGAAGAGACAGAGAGCAAAGTTAGGTACAAAATGGATAACTTTGATTAAATTAAATTTTAAAGTTTCTGTACAAATAAAACAAATATGACCAAGATCACAAAGAATGCAGAAATTTTTTTGGGGGGGCATCTATATATGCACACAAGGGTTCTTAATGAGGGATCTGTGAACTTTTATGTAATCCCAGTCCCAAAGTATAGGACTCTCTACTTATTGGTAGAAATCAATGCCCTGTGATGTATGAGGAGTGGGGTGGAGTTGGAGAGAGTAGGAGAAAAAGGAATATTCTTCCATTTCATTTTAAGCTCAGAATTGCTTCAGATTCTGAAGTATCTCCCCACACTTCTGCTGTTCACTTTAAGTTGAAAGATGAAGGAAGCCAACTGCAATTAAAGTTGCTGAAGGAAAAAAAAATCTGGGAAGACTTGAGAGAAGCTGGCAGTCTTCATCATGTCCCTGTCCCCAACTTGCTTTTTAACAGAGACTTCAGGGAACGTTCCCTTAGGTAATACCTAGTACTTTGCCTTGGCTGAGCTGTTACCTTACTCCCAAAAGGAAAGCTCCTTTACTTTGCATTGTCTGGTTTATAGTCTCTCCTATGTATACTTTTTCTGATTTATGTTTTACTATGATTTGGATAAATGATTTTCTTTGTTATTCACTATGTATGTTTATTGTGAAACTGATATTTGGTTGGGAAGGGGGCGAGCCTTAGATATAAAATTTGGGCTCCTGCTTCTCCCCAACAATAGAAAAGCAATCAGAAATTAGGTAGAATTTGATCACCTGTCCTAGACCCAGCCTCTTAAACTGTGATTTGTGACCCCTATATAAGATCTTTTAACTGAATATGGAGGTTGTGAAATCATGATTTATTATTAGTAAATATTTGATTTTCATACCTATTTTACATACCTATATATCTGGGGTCATGTAAAAATTTCTCAGGCAAAAAGGAGTTAAGAGTGGGAAAAGTTTAAGAAACCTTATTCTAGGCTAATAATATAATTCCATAATTCCCCAATCCATATATATATATACATACATATATATATGTATAAATCCATAACAATATAAGGATATAATTCTAGCCTGATATTTCCTCCCCAACTTCCTGCTTTCTCTCCTGATAGGAATGAAAGTTTCTCTTGGAGACAGGTGGGAGAAGAAGAGGCTACAGATGTCTATTCTGTCTGCCTTTAAGCCAAACAATGTCACTTATTGAGGGGATAGTCTTTGCTACATGTGGAGCCTTCCTACCCATGAGACCTTGCCACATTTAATATATTGATAAATGCCTCCCAATAAAATTGATGTTTTTGTGATCCTGTATATTTTATTTTATGCATTTAAAGATATTATTTGAGAAGGGATCCACGGGCTTCACCTTTGCTAACGGGATCCAGCACGCACACACACACACACACACACACACACACACACACTTTATTAAGAAGCTCTGATTATCTAACCCAACCCCACCTCTTACAAAGGAAGAAACAATTTCTGAGATGTTAAATGAAATGCCCAAAGACACATGGGTAGTAAATAGTAGAGCCAGGATTTCACACGGATTCCAAATCGATTGCACTTTCTATTACAGATTATAGAACACTAAAATGACCTTGGATTGGCGATTGGCAGTGTGAGCCTGGAGCTTATCCAAGCAAGCACTCAGGTTTGTGTGTTTGTTTCTTCATCCTTGAGAAGGAGCTTTCCCAGACATAAAGACACAGATCATGCAGTACACGGGCACACACACACACATGAACAAACACAGACACTGCACAGACAGAGGCAAAACAGATTACTGACTCAGACAGGAGCCAGGCAACCGAGACGCTGACCCAGCCCCAACTTGGCAGTCCATCTAAACAGTGCCAGATGAGGGAACTTGGGCCATGAGGTAATTCTCCTATAACTAGGGCAATGAATTCATAATTTGTCCACACCCCCAGGGAGACAGCTAAGTGAGGACAAGTTAATTGCAAAGGGTGTACCTGCCGCTGGGTACCTATGCTCCTTATGATCCTGGGGCTGCTCAGAAGGCTGAACCAGGCTTCTCTTTCTAGCCCCCCACACTCAGTGCACAGCCACGGGCTGAGGTGCAAGATGAGGCAGAATGCCAACTGACTTTGCCTTGAGATGGCCTAGACACTGTGTCCACTTGTCGCTCTCAGAGGCCATCATTGAATAAATCCCATTTCTTCCACTATAATCGTTCAAAATCATCTAATCCTTGTTTAGTTTCTCCTGCACCATTTTTTCTTTCTCTGATACTTTCTTTTTTATGTGCAATTCCTTTAAACATATTTCTATACTTGTCATATTGTGCAAGGAAAAAATCAGACCAATAGGAAAAAAAATCTTGAGAAAAAAGGGGAAAAAATTGAAAATACTATGCCTCGATCCACATTTATTCTCCATAGTTCTCTCTTTAGATGTGATTAACATTTTCCATCCCAAGTCTATTAGAATTGTTATGAATAACCGCACTGCCAAGAAAAGCCAAGTTCATCACAGTTGATCATCACATAATCTTGCTGTTTTTGTGTAGTGTTTTCTTCAATCTGCTCACTTCACTCAGCATCTGATATTCTAAGTTCTATACTTTTAGAATCCAACTTGCATATGCAAAGGCTCTAGTTCAAGGAAGCAGCCAAGATTGAGTACTATGAAATGATAGAAAAATAATTCTGCCTGTTAATTAATCAATCAACAAGTATTTTTTACAATAGGAGGACTATACCTTTGATGAATCAGTACCGCTGCTATTAGTTCCAACTGTGGGTTCACTTTCTTAACTCCCTTTCAAACTGGAAGTTTGAGTTTACAAAAAACAATTATTTCTCCCCTCATGGTTCTAGAGGGTAAACCTTGAGAGGCTCTGGCTTCTAAAAACATTGCTCAAAAGTCCTATCCCCTTCAATCTGGTGTATTCTTCTCAATATTGATTAATCAGGTGATAATAACTTATACAAAGGGATATTTTCTAGAAAGTAAAACAAAGGATAAAAGTTAGGAAAAGTCTCCCAAACTGGGGGTGCACCCTCCCCCCTATCCATACTCTGTATACCTGGGCAGAATGGCCTAGCCTTAAGTACAAAGTAGTCAGGCACATGTATAGAAATTGGCCCAGGCAGGACCAAGATAGTGGAGTAAAGACCCTTTATCCCCTGGCCTTGTTCTTTGTAGGACAGGATGTTCCAGCTGATGGATCATACCACTGTGGGACTGAGTCAAGCAGATCCCTGGCTGGGCTGGCTCCTTAATAGATTTAGCTGTGTTGCTGCTAGCTCCAGTGGTCTCTGCTACTGATTCTGGTTGCTAAAGGGTCCTTCTAGTAACTCTTCCAACCTTTTGAAGTTTACAAGGTTGCAACTTGTTCCCATTTATCTCTGGACAATCATTTACCTAAGATAAGGAAATAATACACAAAAAATGGACACCTTGCCTTCAGGAACACTTGGCTGCCAAGTAGAAGGAGGGCAGCCTGCTCCCCTTCTCCACCTGGTGGTTCACAGCAAATGGGAGAAAATGAGAGATTGTCTCCTAGAAAGTTTAGAAGGCTATCACCATAGTGCCAGCTCCTCACTTACTGAATGGTCAGAAGAAGGTTCATCAAGCTTCCAGGTTTTGGACTGAAATCAAACCCAAGAGCTAAGAACTGGACCATCATGGATCAATCTCTCCATGCTATTTTATTTTATTTTATTTTTTTTGCAGCCAATTGTTTTATAGAAATTTCACCACAGAGGGCTTTTCTCCTGCTTTTTCTAGAATATAAAATAAACCAAATAGAAGTTTTCTAAATTTTCTAAGGCTAGAATAGAAACTCCCTGAGAGCAGAGATCATTTTAATTGGGGTTTTGCAGCCTTAATATTTGGCAGAACATAATAGGCACTTAATAGATACTTGCTATTGATTGATTATGGATATCTCTAAATCTGATGTAGTAGAAAAGAAAAAACCTTGGATTTGGAACTAGAAGATCTTAATTCAAATCTCAGCTCTGCTACTTAATACATATGGGCAAATCACTTTTTAAGTATGTGCCAAGAAATCCTGTTGTTAATTTTGAGTGTGACCATTTATACCTAGAAATCAGCAAACACTACACATCAGGGCTTGATTTGTTTCTTAATTGTCTAGAATTAAGAGAGTGATGGAGAAAATATTAATAATGCAGAATAACCTTAAAAGTTGAGAGTTGATTATTCAACATTTACCTCAGTCCTATGGACTTCAATTTCATTATCTGTGAAATGAGGGGGTTAATTGCAAATAAAATAAATGATCTCTAAAGTTTTTTCCCAAGACTACAATGTTAGGATTACACAATCTCCTAGCTGATGTCTCACTCCACTTTTTGTTCCTCTGAGTGGGTGAGGGTGAAATCTCAGAATATCATAACTCAGGAATTGTAAGGAAAGACTGGACTGAGAGCCAGCTCTCACTCTGGGTCACTGACCCACTGTTTCCACTTACGACCATGAGATTCCCTTTAGTCTTTCATAGTTCACACAGACCATTAAGGCTCTCTAAGATAATTCCAGTCTGCTGGGTACTGTAGCTCCAGAAGTACAGAGCAGCCACATAGGTGTGAGTCATATATACCTCAGAGCTCTCATGGTGTTCCAATATTCACATTTTCCATATGAGGTAATCGAAACCTATAGAGGTTAAGTGATTTGTTCAACTATCAGAGTGTAGTAAGCAGGAGAGCTGAGATTTGAAGCAAAGTCCTCTGACCCCCAGAAGGGTTGGCTAGATGGTGCAGTGGAAAAAGTTCTGGGCTTGGAGTCAGGAAAATTCCTCTTTATGAATTCAATTCTAGCCTCAGACTCTTACTAGCTGTGTGATCCTGAGCAAGTCACTTAATCCTCTTTACCTCAGTTTCTACATCTGTCAAATAAGCTGGAAAAGGAAATTCAAACAACTCCAGTATCTTTGCCAAGAAGATTACAGAAGGTCTCACAAAGAGTCATACATAACTACAAAAACGACTGGACAACAACGAAACTTCTGACTCCAAAGCCAATATTTTTTTATATGATATCCTACTGCTCAGGGAGGGTTGTGTTTCCACTTGAGGATATTTTTACTTTCCTCATATTTTTCCTGAAAAATGTTTCCCTATCCAGCTCTCAATCCCAAATGACCAAGGTCTTGAATGCATGTTCTGAGAGGAGAACAGACCTCTTTTTTAAATATGAAGTTGGCAAAAAGCTGCTTTGGTGCCTTTCCAGAAGGGAGTCAACAACCATCTCCATTCATCTTTTCTTCTAGAACATTTGATGATTTTAAATGATTTTTCATTTTTAAAAATTTCATTGTTGATGATTTTCTTCAGATGCCACCTATGGATCGGGCACTAAGCCCAGCACCTGGCATATAATAAGAATTTAATAAATACTTGTGGAATGAATGAATGAATCACTATTCCTTGGAACATGAAAAGCTGCTCCTTCCTGAGAGCATCCAGTTCTGCCTTCACTGAAAGAGCCTTAGACTTTTATTTAGTTCCAAGGTTATAGAGATCCCTCTCTTCCCAGTCTTCAATGTCATATTCTTATATTCTTCAACCTGCTGATAGGAATTAAAATGCCCTTCTGCTCCTTCATGCCCCTTTCCTTTCATAGTTTCTCCTTGAAGCTCTTCTCCCATTTTTTTCCAAGGAATTCTACATTCTTCCTGACAACTTACAAAATAAAGATGCTTTCTTCCAGGCTTTTCACATCCTCTAGGACCAAAACTGAATTAATTACCCCTTGTGCATACACAGGGATTGCTTGGTATTGGCATTGGTATTGGTATTGGTCTCTAAGAATCATTATAAAATTTTTCATACTTTCCATATTTGCTTGCAATCAACTCCTTATTCCTTTTGTATTTTTGGTGGGTTTTTTTTTTTTTTTTTGCTTAACAATAGGTAACCACTAGAGCAAATTGCCTGTTTGTCTCTTTTGCTATATGAGAAGCTGTTTCTGGGGGCCTCTTCAACAAGGCTTTACTTTATTAAGATTCCCCCAAATAAGTCGATTCTCTTATTTTTAATTGGAATAGTTTCCTCTGTTGTTTAAAGTTTCATTTATTAATTTTTTATGTGAGAAATTGTGTTCTCTTTGTCAGAGATTGACCAATAAAATGTAATGACCTTTTTTAAGGTCATCATGATAGAACAGAAAAATGTTTTTTTGGCTTAAACAGAAAATGCTACTCAAGGGATTGGAATACTATTTTATAAGCCAACATAAGAAAGAACACATCATACTAGGTTAATAACATGTTTTATCATGGAAGCAGTCTATTTCAGGCAGGTCAATATTAATTTGATGCCTTGGGGCATTTGAAAAAAGATCTTATGCAAATATGGAAGCTTGTGGGGTTTTTGGTTTTTAAGAGAGCAATAACTCCTTTATAGCTGAAAGCAGGTGACCCAATTTTTAACCTTCTCCACATTCCTCTTAATGGCCAAGTCTACATAATGTCAAAATAGCTGGTAGGGAAATCATTCACAGAATCATAGAATCTTACATTTTAAAAAGATATTTTTAGTTCAACTCTAATTACTCCCTGTCAAAATGTTCTTTATTCTATATAGGAACAAACCCTGCATCATTTGGTTTATTAAAGTTTTATTGATAATGATGATGACTCTCTTCTGCCTATTTTCTAGGATATGACATAGATGAGGGAGAAATAGGAAGAGAACCATTTCATTCCATATTTTTGTCATTCCCTTCCTAAACATTGACTTCTGCCCCAAACAGAAATATCTACTGGAGCCTTTGCAAGTGAGATGTATTCATTCAGTCTGAATACCAAACATTAGTAGATGACTTCATATGGAAGGAACCAAGATGATACAAATCATCCTACCCTACAGTGTCTGCTCTTGCATAATGCCTGATATGTAGTAAATGCTTAATAAATGTTTGTTGATTGGTTGACCATAGGCCCCCAAAAGAATTAATTCAGCTTCAAAATGTCTGTTTTTTTCTACATTAACTTAAATTCACACTTCATGGGTCCTCAGTAATATTTTTACTTTTATTAATTCAAAACAAAACTCTATCTATCCTAGGCTTAGAAGATCTTCTTTAATTACAGTCAATTCCTAATCATTGCTGACATGTATTTCTGTTCAAATCATTTAGGAGGGATCACATTCTAATAAACTCCAAAGGGGCTAAGTGAGTATAAACAATTACAACTTTCCTCAGTTTCCCAGAAAATTCCCAGAATTCTCTCTATTTTAGGCTAGGTATGACAAAAGTGCTATAGAAACAGCTAGGAAGAAACTCCCACTTTAAGTTCCTCCCCCTTCTCTGGAGTCTTTCTTTCCCATTTCAATTCCTGTTTCCCCCTACGATTTATATCTATCCTTAACTCTTTTTCTGATGTCTATTTATGTCTTTATCAAAGACAATGATGATTCAGAAAGATCATCTGAGGATCTACCTATATATTCAATGGAAAACTCAGGAACACATGCTTGTAATAGACAAAAAACTATAGGATAAGATGAAGACAAGATCTGGATTTTGGTGGCCAGAATTAACAGTCTCAGTTGTTTGTTTGTTTATTCCCATTGTCTTTGACATTTGGACTTCCTAGTCAACATGTAGAATAAGGAAAATGAGCTGTCATTGGAATCAGGACTTTAGATTTGGAACTGTCCAGTTCCTGGAACATCAGGCTGCTATTTCTAGAGACTCCTGCCATTGATTAAGACTAGAAAGGGTAGAGACCATATACACTTTCTTGCATCTGCTGTATTTAGAGATAAAGATGGTAGGTATCAGTCCTGAGGAACCTAGTTAGATTCTGACTATGGAACTGATATCTATTGAAAATTCCACTGGTGCTCACTTTTTCCCTATTGTTTATAACATTTTTAAAAAATTGAGTTCCATATTCTCTTTTCCTTCTAACCCTTTCCCATTCATTGAGAAGGCAAGCAATATTCATGATATTAGCTATTCATGATATGATATACAATATGATATAAATGTGAAGTCATAGAAGACATTTTCTACATTAAACATGTTTGGTTTTTTTCCTTTTTTAAGCATGAAAAATAAAGTGAATGAAAAAAAAACATGTTTCAATCTACACCCAGAGTTCATCAGTGCTCTGTCAGGCAGGGGATAGCATTTTTCTCATGAATCCTTTGGAATTATCAAAAATCCTCTGGGTCTTGAATGGATTAGAAGAAAGTCTTCTCCTGCTATGGCTCTCCTAATTTCCCTTGCTAAAGTCCCTGACCTTGAGGTGGGGTCCCAGACATACAACTCCTTCCTTTAGTCCTTTTCAGGATGGATAGAGGAAAAAGTTTTAAAAGATGGTTGGAGGTAGATAGTTCCATGTGGGAATATTTGACTTTTACCCTTTAATTTTCACTTTGTTAAGTAAAATACACCCAGCTTTTTTGGGAAAAGATTATGAGAAAAAAAGGAACAGGAAAAGAGGGAAGGACTGAAGTCCCCTAAAGAAAAGAAAATTAAGTAGATGCCTTGGAGGAATTGGGACAGGTGTAACAGATCAGAGATTGAGTGTAAAAGGGACAAATGAGGAAAAATTGAAGAACAATCTTTTGAATTAGATATTGATCCAGAATATACTTCCATATTATAAGGGGAAGCATGATCAAGGTCAGTTAAGGTGGCCATAAAGTACTTTAATGAAGATTTAAAAAGATCTAGAAGTCTCTGAAAATGTAGATTCAAGAAGAAGTAAGGTGGCAAGACCAGGCAAATTAAATGAGAACTATTAGTGGGTTGAATAAATTGATGGACTGGTTAGGGCAAAATGGTAAAATAGACAAGGAGATGGATTTAAGAATGAAGGGAATGTGGGAGAGTTGTGACAGTAAAGTTCTTGAGACAAAGGTGAGGAATTTGAATGAGAAAGTAAAATTGCTAAAAAGTGATAATTGCTTGTAAAAAGTTTGACCAGGTCCTTAGGTTTGATGTGTAAACACCCTCAAGTAATTTCAAGAAACAAGACTGGAAATCTCAATTCTTACAATGAATAAGGGAAATTGTTCAGCAACTTGCCCCATGTGCTATTTATATTTCTTCAAAGGTGGGTAATTATTATATTTTCCAAGAGCAAGTTGATCTTGTTCCTAGAGGAGAAAGTGAAGGGACTCAAAGAATGCCCCTACATTTGCCAGGTTCCTGGGGAGGGTGAAAGTTTTAAAGAAAATAGATACAAAGTCTTCTTCAGGAAAATGCTGGATCCTTAGATGGAAGAGGGAAGTTTTGACCCTTGTGAGCATAGTAAAGCATTGTAGAGAAAGAAAAAAAAAGGACATTTTTGCAATTAGAGTTTTTAAAAAATTGAGGCTCTTTCTGAAGAGGAAAGAATTGGTTGCCTTGAGAAGGAAGAAATTGCCTGTCCTCCCAAGAATTTTATCATAGAAATATAGAAGTTAAAAGGAGAAAAATCATACACTAAGGAAGAATGAGGAAGATGAGAAAGCAGGAGTAATTGGTGATTTCTACACTACATTCTTGTTTAGTCCCTTCTTGTTACTCTCTTATATTTCTCTTGACTGCTGTGTTTATATTTTAAAGTTCCTACTAATCTTTATTCTTTTCAGAGTTTGGAAATATATTTGAAAATATTCTACTTCACTAAAAGTTCATTTTCCTTCTCTAGGATTATACTCAGCTTTTTGGGGTGAGATATTCTTGTTTATATGCTTAAATAAATCTTTGGCTTTTTGAAATATTATACTCCAATATACTTTCTTTATTCCTTTATAATAGTTACTATTAAATCTTGTGTGATCCTGAGTATGACTCCCTCAGTACCTGAATTCTTTTCTTCTGGTTGTTTGAAGTATATTTTCTTTGATGTGGAAACTCTGGATTGGGGTTCTGACATTTCTTGAAATATTCATTTTTTTTCAAGAAGTAACTGATAGATTCTTTCTATTTTCACTTTGTTTTCTGGTTCTAAGAGATTAGATTTCTTGAAATATATGTCTAGGCTCTTTCGGGGGGAGGAATTGTGATTATCAGATAGTTAAATGATTTTTAAATTATTTCTTCTTGATCTGTTTTCCAAATCATTTTTTAAAAATAAGATTCCTTACAATTTCTTCTTTTGGAGGGTCTTTTTACCTTTTCTTTAAAAAATATTTTTTGTTGTCTCATAGTCATTAACTTCTATTTGCTTTATTCTATTTTTCAGAGTTGGATGCAAACCTCTTGTTTTCAAGTATTTCCTTTATATTTTCCTTTCTATTCCAATTCTTTACTCTAGAATTTTCATTTCACTTATAAAATAATGTTAACTCTTAAATTTACATCTGCTTCATTCTTCATTCTTACATGTTTAGTTGAACTTGTGTCTAAGCTGGGTTTTCTTTGCTTGTAGATGTTTTAGAGTTATTCTCCTCTTCTGGGTTTTCATCTTAGGCATCCTTGTTAATATAATATATATTTATAGTGAGATTCCTTTTTTGTTTACTCATCCTTTCGACCTTATTTCCTGAATTGGAACTTAGTCAATAAATATTTATTAAGTGCCTACTATAGAGTAGGCATTGTGCTAAATGCTGGAGCTACAAATAGGGAAAAGATGGTCTCTGCAAGGAATTAATGATTCTTCTGTCTTCTTAAGGATGAAATTATCACTGAATCATTGAGAAATTGAGTTTTTTTTGCTTTTGAAAGAGAGAAGAGAGAGAAAAAGAAGAGAAGAGAAGAGAAGAGGAGAGAGACAGACAGAGAGAGAGAGAGAGAGAGAGAGAGAGAGAGAGAGAGAGAGAGAGAATGTATATCTGGATGATTTAACATCTCCCATAACTACTAAGTCACATATCTCTATGCCAGATTTGTGATTAGGTTCCCAAACTTTTCATCTATTTATTCCTTCAGTTCAAATGGTCTGTAGTAAACCTTAATAATAATATTCCTAAAACCTTCATCCTGATATTTTCCATATACTTTACTCCTCTGGTTTCTGGATTTTCTCTCATGGATATACTTTCTTAATATATTTTGTTAACCCACCCCCATTTTCCCCTATCCTGTTTCTTTTGAAAAATTAATAGTTACTAAAATCATCTTCCAGTCACAAGTTTTAGCTCAACAAATCTCTCAAATGAGTGTATTTCCATGCTTAGGACTTTTATTTTTCTTGTTTGTTGCCTAGACTCTGAGCATTTATTAGGTAAATTGTTTTGGAGAGGTATTGGATCCAGCACAGATGGTCCAGACATAGTTCAGGGAAAGGGAATAGGTACCAACAACTCCATTGTTTATTTTCCCATTGATGAATCACAGATCCAGAATGGACAAAGATCTGGCCAATGAAGATAAAAACTGATTGTGGATCTGAGGCTACACTCTGGGAAAAGAACAGAAAAGAAGCAGATATCAGACATGTAGTTCTAACCATAGACAAGGGTTTCAGGTCCAATATCCAGTACTGTGTAAATCCTGCAATCCAATAACCAAAGCAGGACATTCAGACCAAAGGGGAGTCTCAAGTTCTGATACTCTGAACTTTCAGAACTTTCCAGTCACTGACAGTGGCTAGGTTCAGGAGTAGCCTGTGGGAGCTCAAACTAGAAGAAAGCCTATGGTTTTATTGCCCAAGCCCAAACCCGAGTTAGGAGCTTGCAAAACTCAGACCAAGAGGGCAATGGATGGGACATCATCTTGGATCAGGCAGCTCTGAACACACTGAAAGTCTGCAAGTCCCCAGTCTTTGCCAGTTCTCAGAGCTTTGAAGAACAGCACTTTCAATAGCTAGAGAGTGTTGCGGCAAAAATACAAAATAAGACCAAATAAAGCCAAGATAATCTCTCCAGAAGTCCAAAGAGCCTGGTCCTAACACAAAGTTTCTCCATTTCCCATCTAGCTATACTCTTTTGGAATTCTTTACCATACTCCCAGGAAATTCAGCATTAGAAAATCTCATTATTTTAGCAAGACTAATCATTCTTGTTACTCTCACCTCATCAATATCCTCTGCTCCTTTGATTGGAGGCTAGAGACATAAACTCCAAAATTTCCATTTAAGGAGAGAGCCCAGTATAGCCACTACTCATTTCCTATTCAGCTCATTTTCCATTTGACCTATTCTGTTTTTTTAAAGTGTTTTCTTCAGTATTTTTTGTGCCTCCTTTACCAAGCTGCTGAATCTTTTTTTCATGATTTTCTTTCATCGCTGTCATATCTCTTTCTAATTTTTCCTCATACTTCTCTTTTAGGCTTTGAATGCAGGACTTTTGACTTTGACTGACTTCTGAGTATGTATTTTGATCCTTCTTGTCCCCATCGTACTTTTTTATAGTCAGAATTTTTTTCTGTTGTCTGCTCATTTTCCAACCTATTTCTTTTTTTTTTTAACTCTATGCTAAAGTGTGGCTCTGCTTCCCAAGTGGAGGGGGCACTGTTTCATGTTTTATATTTTTTGTGCAGCTGTTTTTAGAGGTAATTCTGGGGACCTGTAAGTTTTCATAGATTCCAAGGTTGTTTGATCTAGGAAGAAGTATATTTTTACTCTCCTGTACTGTATACTGGTTTGTGAGTGACTACAAGCATTCTTTTCAACCCTGGAACTGTGACCAGAGTTCAGGGTCCTTGCTCTCCTGCAGTCACAAGTTTTGTTGTATTACTGTTCCTCCTCTCACTAGGATTAAGACCCAGAACTGCAACCCCCATCCAAGTATAGGCAATGCAACAAAGTCCTGCCCTGGTGTCAGCATAGGAACTCCTGTAAATCTCAAGAGAAGATTGGGTAGAGAGAACTTCTGCAAAGCCAAAATTGAAGAGAAAAGGATGTTAGCAAAAGATTCAAAGAAGCCAAGATGAATCCATACAGGGAATTTCAATTATAAAGTGAAGGAAAATTCTGAGCATGTTTACAGATATAACTTTAGAACTGTCCATTTCCTACCTCCTGCCCATATTTTACAGATAAAGAAACTTAGTCTCAGAGAAGTAAAGAAATTTATAATCATAGTACTCCAGATTGTTACTGTTTGAGGCTACTAATCAAAAAGAGATTATTCAGTCCAATTGTTCCCATTTGAATGAAGGGAAGGGAATATGTATGTAGTGTCTACAATATGCCAGACCATGTACCTATCACTTTTTATAAACATTATCTCATTTTAGATTCATAAATTATTATTATTATTCTCCCCATTTTACAGATAAGATAACTGAAGCAAATAAGAGTTTAAATGATTTGCTTATGAATTCAATTTTCCTAACTCCAGGCCCTGGGCTCTTTCCTTCAATTCACCAACTGCCTCTGATAAGGAAATAGAGATTCTGAGACAGGGTCAATATTTGTAGAGAATGGCAGAAATTTCAGAGTAAGGCAACCTATGGCATTTTAAAAGCAATAAATAGGCTGGGGGAAAAAGAGGAAACCATGATCTCTTTAGCGGAGCACAGAAAGGCAGTTCTGATTTTATTGTAGCAAGCAGACCCAATCCTTCCATAAAATATGGCTTGGGGAACATTTCAGGATGATTTATCTTTACTTCAAATATGCTCAGGTAGAGAGGAGCAGGAACACAATAATGCCCAGGTCTGAAATAACGTCTCCTTTACCTGTAGGACAGAGAAGGGTAGAGAGTCCAAAAGCCCAGAAGCAATTATCTACTATACAAAACTGTGTGTAACTCACACTGTGCTACTTACCTCAGGGATTTATAACCTAAAAGAGAAAGCAGTTATCCCTCTCCCTTACCCAGATGACAACCATCAGCCCTCTCACAGACCTCCAGATACACTCACAAATATACAACAGGCACAGAGTGGTATAGAAAATATGTTGGATTTAGGAGCAGAGGACCTGGCTCAAATCCCAACTCTTAGTATTGTGTGATATGAATCAATTCATTTAATCTTTATGAACCTCAGTTTCCTCTTCTATAAAATGAAGTAGTTAGACCAGATGATCTACAAGATCTCTTTCAGTTCAAAAATCTATGATCCTACTTTAACACTCATCTTGGACAGAGTTGGTGCAGAGGACACCACAGGTCAACTATTTGGAATAACAGTTAGGCATCTTGGGAAATACAAGTTCCACCCCTATCTCCTTACCTGGGAGAAGATGGAAGCATTATATCATGCTCTGTAAAATAGCAGAGTTGGACCTGGACCAAGGAACTCTAAAATCAGATCAAAAGAGGGAATTATAGAGAGGGATGGAAAGAGGCAGCTGGGATGACAAAGAAATAGGATGCCAATATGGTCCCCAGGGACCAAAAGTTTTATCCAATGGAAGCAGGGGCAGCAGTAGCAGACTTTAAACTTTCCCCTCCCCCTCATTCCACTCCACCCCACCCCCCAGTCCATTTCTGTAAATTTTTGCTATTTGGAATAGAATGCTCTCTATCCATCCCACTTTCTCTTCCCATATTTCCTCATTTTGTATTTAGACAAGAGTTTTTAATCTGGGGTCTAAGCAGTCTTTGAGCAGCTTTCAAAGGATCCATGAACTTGGATGGGAAAAAATTATATCTTTATTTTCACTACACTTTGATTTCCTTTGCAATCTTATATATTTTATTTTTCATATCTGAAAACATTATTCTGAGAAGGGGTGCATAGGATTCACCAAATTACCATAGGAATTTATGAAACAAAAAAGATTTAAGAATTCTTGAGTTGTATTAAGCAGAAGCTCTCCCCTTCTTCTCCTTCATTTCCTATTACTCCATTCTCTAAAGCAGAGCTTCTTAAACTGTGGGTTGCTACCTGATGTGGAGGTGGTAAAAAAAAAATTTGGCAATAGTAAAAAAAGTTTTGGAATACTCTAGGTTTTGCAGTATCAAATATTCTGCCAAGATTTAATTCCCTATGTGAAAATAAACAAGCACATCTATTTCATTAGTATGAAAATTTATTTTCATCTTTAAAAAACAGTACAATTAGAGGTATACAAAAGAATTGTTTTAAAATAAATGTCTTTATTATTTATTATCAATAAATGTTTGATTTGTATACCTAGTTTATATCCTTGGGATCATAAAAAATTTCTTAGGCAAAAAGCGGTTGTGAATGGAAAAAGTTTAAAAAGTCTTGCTCTAAAGGATAATATGTAAATTTGATTCATTCTCTCTGTCTGTCTGTCTGTCTCTCTCTCTCCCTCTCCCTCTCCCTCCCTCCCACCCCCAATTCAGCTAGCATTTAGTTTTTATGAATGTTCCTATAACTCTCTCAAGCAGAACCCTAAAACTTGAACTCAGGGCTCATGTAGATACTCCCTAAAAGAATGAGTTGGTTGATATTATAGATGAGCTTCATCTGGAGACTACAAAGCTGAAAGGGCAGGGGAAACTTGGAGGGACTAGAGAAGTCCCACCTCCAAGGCTGTGTGGTAGGCAGAGATAGGTGGACTCCTAAGGGTCTCAACTTTTCTCCCTTTCTAGTTGAGAAGGGAAAGTGAAGAAAATACACACCTCTCAAGTCCCACACTGATAACTGATAGTTACATTGAAAAGAAAATCACCTTCAATTTTCTGTTATATCAAAGAAAGACTGAGATCTATCTGGTTGGAAGTGGCTTGACTTGGAGTTAGAAAACCAGGGTTTTAATCCTAGTTCTGATACTTAATTGTATTGCAGCTGACTTTTCCATAAAGCATGATATATATTTTATGGATCCTTCTAATTAAATGTTATTAGCTCTATTTTATAAATATAAATATATGAATATAAAACCCAGAGTACTCAGTAATAGCACACAGATAATGTCAAAACTAGAATTTGGAGTGGGTACCTTATTCCTAAATCTCACATTCTTTTCTCTGCATCACACTGCCGGATAATCACTTTGCCTGTTAGAGTTTCAGAGCCCTTAACTATAAAATATGACTAACTACGTGTGTACTAGTGGTTTTATGGGGTAGTTACGAGAAAGGCATTCTGTAAACATTAAAGACTATTTCACTGTATTATTATTATTGTTCTTAGAAGGCCACCCAAGTACTTATCTATGGGGAGAGAAGGAACAAAGCCTTCTAGCCCCGGAATTATCCAGCTGCTCCTCCTAATCATCCCTAATCCTCTCCCAAGGCTAACCTCTCACCTCCTAATTAACTACTTTTCTATGAACACCTGCTTCCTCCAGTTCAGACTGGCTGTTTCTGGTATCAGCCCTCCTCACTCTCTCCTAGAAGGTACCAGCTGCAAAAGTTGTCACCTTTGGTCTGGGTTGAAAACAAAGGTTCTTAATTTTTCCTCTTGGCCCAGAGCTGACCTTTCTCTCTTCCTAAAGTGGAGGCTGTGGCTTGAGGCAGTTTGTTAGTCCCTGAAGAAGTTAATTCCAATCCCCTTGGCCCTCATTACCTTAAAGAATGAAAGGTAATGAGCTAGAAGAGACTTTATAGTTCAACCAGTCATTGAGAATCATTGTGTCATAAATATAAATTAGAAGGAGACTTAGAAATCATAGGAGAGTTAGCTATAGAAGGACCTTGGAGAGTTATTTGGTACCACTAGAGCATTTGATGCATTGAGGAAACAAGACCCCAACTATCCAAATGATTTTGGACTAACATTAAGCAGCAAAGTCTGGATTCAAACCTAGGCCAAGTAATTCCAGATTTAGTGATCTTCCCATTGTCAAATCTCCTCACACAATAGATGAGGAAAGTCAAATGATTTGCTCATGGTCAAACAACTGATGACAAAACTGATTAAGAATTCCTAGATCTTTCTTTTCTTTTTATTTATTTATTTATTTATTTTATTTATTTTTTTTATTAAAAGCTTTGTATTTACAAAACATATGAGTGATTTTTCTACATTGACCTCTGCAAAAACTTTTTTCCCCCAAGCTTTTCCCTTCCTTCCCCCCCCACCCCTAGATGACAGGTAATCTAATACATGCTAGATAGGATAAATTATATGACAAATAAAATACATGTATACATATCTATACAGTTATCTTACTGCACAAGAAACATCAGATCTAGAAAGAGAAGAAGGAAAAAACAACCTAAGAAGGAAAACAAAATGCATGGAAATATTCACAGAAAGCGTTAAAATGCTGTGTTGTGGTTCACTCTCAGTTCCCACAGGCCTCTCTCTGGATGTATATGACTATCTTCATCACAGCACAACTGGTTTGAATCACATCATTGTTAAAGAGAACCATGTCCATCAAAATTGATCATCGTATAGTCTTGTTGCTGTGTATAATGTTCTCCTGGTTCTGCTGATTTCACTCAGCATCAGTTCATGCAAGTCCCTCCAATCCTCTCTGAAATCCTCCTGTTGGTCATTTCTTACAGAACAATAATATTCCATAACATTCATATACCATAATTTATTCAGCCATTCTCCAATTGATGGGCATCTTTTCAATTTCCAGTTTCTTGCCACTACAAAAAGGGCTGCCACAAACATTTTTGCACATGTGGGTCCCTTTCCCTCCTTTAAAATCTCTTTGGGATATAGGCCCAGTAGAAACACTGCTGGGTCAAAGGGTATGCACTGTTTGATAACTTTTTGAGCATAGCTCCAAATTGCTCTCCAGAATGGTTGGATCCGTTCACAGTTCCACCAACAATGTATCAGTGTCCCAGTTTTCCCACATCCCCTCCAACAGCTATCATTATCATTTCCTGTCATTTTAGCCAATCTGACAGGTGTGTAGTGGTATCTCAGAGTTGTCTTAATTTGCATTTCTCTGATCAATAGTGACTTGGAGCACCTTTTCATGTGACCGGAAATAGTTTCGATTTCTTCGTCTGAAAATTGTCTGTTCATATCTTTTGACCATTTGTCAATTGGAGAATGGCTTGACGAATTCCTATCTCTTTCTACTGTAAGATGAACTGATCAGGGAAACTGAAGGTCAGTCTGGTGAGTTCCCCAATAAACTTCTAAAATAAAGATTACAAGGTGTGCACTTTTGTTTGTAGACAGTTAAGGGATGGAAGTGTACTTATGCCCATGACATCTTAGAGACAAGAGTTTCTAATTTTTGGCTGACTGAGATCCCAGGAGGAAAGTTTTTTTGTGGAGAAGCTGCCATTTTTGGTGACCCATAAAAACAAGCTAATAGACTCAACTCTTGTTCCCTCTCCTCTCTTTTCTCAGAAGATCATAGTAGAGGTTAAAATGTGCTTTTGTATATTTTGATAGGAGAGATCCTAAGAGTGGACCCAACAGATGGTTACAACCCAAGTCCTGTAGATTTCTCACATAAGAACTTAACAGATGAATGGGCATGCTCACTCACTCTAGGAAGGATATTGGTTTATGAACTTCAACGCCCTTGGAAGGAAGAGAATTTTGAATTCCTCTTGTAATGTGATGGAAGACTCCAGCCTCTTGAGAAGGGGGTTTCCTGGTAACATCCTTACAGATACTCCACATCCAACAATTAGGGACTGGGTCTTCTAGACCTAGAAGAAAATCTATAATCTTTTAGAATCTAGAAAAAAAGAGGATTTCCTGATAAAAACAGATCCTTGGGGAATAAAATAAAAGGATTATTTGTATAATTCCTGTGAATCTTCCTATTTAGAGAGCAAAGCCAGTAAATTCATTATTCAGAGCATGCAGATCTGATGGACTAGGATTTCTCTTTTAGCAATCTGCCAAAGGGCATTTACCTTGGGGGATGGAAGTGGGTCTGTACTCCAGTAAATCCAGTACTCAGTTCTGGAGGACTCTATAGTAGTCAATGGGAAAGAAGCACTGCGTGAATGCCAAAAATCTGGTTTTATAATGACTATGAGTTTAGTCTATTTCCAGATTAAGGGAGAACCTATGAGCTACTTCAGAGTTTTATGGACTGTTTCAGAGTTTTGTATCTGATTATGGTTTTCTGGGAATCATTTCATCTTTGGCATTTTTTTGTGGGGTGAAATAAAGGTTATCTTGTATCCAATTTGCATAGGCCATCTTGAGTGCTTCTATGGGAATTAGGAACCCACTTTTATGTTCCTTTCTGGAACTCTATATATGCACTATACTAAGAATAATTTAGGAAATTTTCCTGTGGTAAATCCAGGTGGGGGTAATGAGCCAAAATTATTTTCTTGGAGTCACTACTCAGAATCTAATCGTGTCCTTTCTTTACTCTTTTCAGAGATACCTCCTTATCTACCAAATAAAGTCTGAACTTCTTAGCTTCCATAACCCAACCATAATCTATTTTCTCCTTTATAGTTATCTCATATATAAAATTATCTTCCTGAATTTATTCTTCTTTTCCTACTTTTGTTCAAACTCTTTGGACTTCAACAAATGTCTCAAACCCATTTCCATTGCTACTTACTGAAATCTTTCCTTCTTCATGTCCCATAGGAAGCTCTTCCTGCTTTCCCAACTGTATGTGGTCCTTCGTTTCTTTGAATTCTTCCTGCCAGCTTGTATTAACACAGCTTTGGGAAGGTTTACCAAAATACCAAAATCCTGTAGTCTTTCTTATCACCCACTTATGTTGTCAGGATGAAAAAAGCTGAGGGGCACAAGCCCCTAGTCATAACCCTGTTGTCAGGGATAAGGGGAAAGAGAAGATGCTGCTGTTGGGGCACATAGTACCAATTCAATTCTTACTTTCTCTGTTCCCTAAGGCAAAAAGTTGGGATGTGAGTGAGGCTGATGAATTATTAGTTACAGCACTGTATGACAATTCATGCTTCTATGAAGAGAGCTGAGAAAGAAGTGTCAAAAATGTACAAAATGTAGCCCAAGTTGGAGGGAAGATGGAAGCAAACAAACTTTAGGGAAGGAAGATACTCACATAATAAAGGGGCAGTCAGGGAGTATTGACATAGGACAGTCTGCCTTGGTCTTCCAGGGGCTCCAGAGGGAATGAGGCATCCTTTCTCTAAACAGTAAGTTATGGTGTGTTTTTATAGAGCTCTTTTCTGGACTTAATAGGACCAGGAATTGGGGGAAGAGATAAAGGATCCTAGACTTGGGATCTAGTGCTGATATGCTAGTGGGCTGGGGATGGGAAAAGATTTCTGGAAAGCTCCCCTCTAATAGGAAAGAAGCTTTGGACAATTACCATCAGTTTTATAGTCCTAAGATGAATCTGAGATTCTTGAACTTTTCTGGGCTTCTTTGTTGGGGGGTCAGGAAGGCTACTAATATTCAAATATATTTCTCATAGTCTGCCTTGAATTAGATTTATTTCTGTACAAATTACATAACCTTTTTGGGTCTTACTGTTCTCATGTGTACATAAAAAAGACAGAGAGTTCTGTGCTAATGAAAATACAGCTCAAAAAATGATTTTTTGTTATTATTACCGATAGACACATAAAATACAGATAGGACTACAAGGATAGAGGACAATTATCATAGTTTTTCATTTAGCTTTTACTCTTGCTCGATATCATTCATATGACAATCAAAAAGGATTTGGAAAGCAAAATAGACTCTATTAACCTAATTCCTGTCTGTTTTAGGTGGAGTCCCTAAAATAGATTTGAAGGCATAGGAATTCTATCAAGAATTATAAGGAATATTCTAATCCTAAATCAGTAGTCTGGGATCATGAACTCTGAATCTACATCAGACACAGTTAAGTGAATATATCTAATGTTAGCTTTAGAGACTCTGGTTGACAGGTTGCCTTTAATGAGATGTGGTAACTCATAGTGTCAACTATTTACAAAGCATTTATTGGTCTGTCCAAGTCAAGGAGAGGCTTTCTAATCACCACATCTTATTAGCTAGGAGTAGAGAAGAACTCAAAAACTAGAGATGCTTACCTGAGGTAACATGATGACTAGGCAGAAAACAAGTAATATTCAAGAGGATCAGAGAGCATTGTGATGATATTATAAGAGGACACTAGTGATTCTAAATCATTATAGGTTTGACCACATGACTTTCTGGCATCTGCCCATTCATGATTATTCCTTGACTACAAAGGTTCCTTATTTTTATATACTATTTCCTGAAATATGTATATTTATGTTCATATTCCCTATATGTCCTTCCCAACTGGTGATGTGATATCTTATGCTACAATATATCAGAGTATGCTAGTAAATATTTAGCAACTAGTTCTCCAAAAAAAAATGCACTAATCAATAAAACAGTAAGTCAAGCTCTGATTTGTAACATTTGCTGATTTCTAAGACATAGACCCTCACATTGAAATCAGAATTGTCTTTCTGTGGTGATGGTAGAAATATGTATACGTGTGTGTGTGTGTGTGTGTGTGTGAGTGTGTCTGTGTGTATTTGGATCCTTTATCTGATATTTTGTTTAATTTTTTGTTTTGACAACTCTGGCTCAATGATAAAAGCAAATCCATAGATAGGGGCTCAGAAGCTATGGTTTTGAGTGAGTGCTAGCTGACTCAAAAATGTTTCTAATCTGAGGAAGCTTTTCTGGGGGACCACCTGTGAAAAGGGCTGCCCCCAGTGATCTATTTAAAATGAGGAGGTTGGACAAGTTGATCTCTAAGGTACTACCCAGCTGTAAGTTTGAAAGAATACCTTCAGTTTATAGATAAATTTATTGAAGTCTCAAGAAGAGAAATGAGTTAAGTAACTGCAGAATCAGGATTCTGATCTGCATCTTTTAACTCTAATTCAGAGCTTTTTCTACTGCATCACTTGCCTCACATCCCTTATCTATATCTTATCTCTCCTACTAGAAGGGATGCTGCTGGAGGACAGACTCATAGTAAATGCTCAATAACTATTTACTGAACTTTATTTTCTCTCCTAACTAGACCTATGACCCTCCTGATGACTGATAATAACTGACTAACCTACTTAATAAAGCAACTTCTTCCTGTCTTGGAATGACAGGGTTCTAATTAGATTATTTCTAAAGGCTCTTCCAGTTGGGAGGGAAGGAATAAGCATTTATTTAATTCCTACTATGTATCAGTCACTGTGTTAGGTGCTTTAAAAAAATCTCATTTGATCCTTACAACAACTTTGTGAGGTAGATGCTATTAAGATCCCCATTTTACAGTTGAGGAAACTGAGGCAAACATGTTAAGTTATACCCAGGACCAGATAGCTAGTAAATATCTGATGCTGCATTTGAACTTAGGTCTTCCTCATTCCAGACCCAGTGCACCATCCTACTGTATCACCAGCTACTTCTAACATTCTATGATTTCCATGTCATCACTTGCCCCAACCTGATTCAGCCAAAGGAAAAAAAATCACCAGGGGAAAAGAGAAAAGTATTTTTGTATTTCCTTCTTTCCCATTTCAGGGAATTGTTCCTATTTTAGGAATCTTCCCTACACAAAAAGATTGCCTCCCTCACTCCTTCCCTCAAACTACAGGGTAAAGTAGATAGGGTTTCTCAGACTAATCAGGAAGATCTGAATCCAAATCCAATTTCAACATTTACTGTGTGACCCTAGAAAATCACACAGCTTACTTTTTATTTGTCTCAGTTTCATCAGCTTTAAAATAGGAATAGTAATAGCACCTACCTGATAGAGTTATAAGAATAAAATCATTTATATATATATATACACACATATATATATACACTCACATATATATGTATACAGCATTTAGTACAGTGCCTGGCCCATAGTAGGTACTTAATAATATTTGTTCTCTTCTCCCTTCCCTACCAGGAAAGAAATGGGTATGTGCCAAGAAGAATGATGAGAGATTGTACCCCTTCAATTACTGCTTAGGATTATTTGCAAAGTTAGTGAGAACAACTTTAGAATCAATTAACTTATTGTTCTTTTCTTTGCTGGGTAAGGAGTTGCTCTATGAGTATATAGGGAGTCACCCATGCCCTTCCTGGTTTCTTTCCTTCTTGGCTACTTTTCCAGCTCATGTAATACCTAGTGAAAAAAAGATCACTCAGACCAGAGAAAAGCAGGATTTCACTGCTCCCAAGAAACACCCTGAACTCTTTTTGTCAAGCTAACATCATCTTTCTGTCAATAGTAAGTTCTTGCCCAGAAGGGTTGAGGCTGGGAAAATAATCTTCAAGATGATTTCGGACAGAGGCCCTCCTGGACTTTAGTTCCTGTTCATGGCAAAAGGACAGTGTTTCTCTGTTATTGTCAAACATCATCCCAGAAACTATGGCAGTTTGTCAAAAATCTGTGAATGCTGTTTGGAAGAATACTAATAGAAAAAAATCATCAGTGAGAATAAATTACTTTGAGCATCTCTAATTTCTAGCCAGGATTTTGTAATAGTAGCCCAGTCTCAATTATTCTGCTACTTACTGTCTCTGTGACCTTGGAAAAAGCACTTCCCAGCTGTGGGCCTGTTTCTTCCTCCTGTTAAATGAGGTAGTTGCATTAATTAATCTCTAACTTCCCTTCCCAGCTCTAAATTCTATGAATTTTATTAGAAACAAAAATTTGATGACTGTCCCTAACTTCTTATGAAAGGCCTTTTACTTTTTATTATCAATGTCATCATTCATTTTTACATAATGCATAAAAGTTTGCAGAACACTTTGCTACAAACAACCCTAAAGAAATGGGTCGAAGGAGTATTGGTATTCCCATTTTACAGGTAGGTAAACCAGACTGAGAGAACATGTGCTTACATCATGTCTTTGTGTCACATTTTGGCAAATTTTCACTAGATCTTCATTATTATTATACTGGTATATGCATGTGTCTGTGATAAATGATCTTTGATGTTATTAGTGTAATTTTTAGAGTGAATCTGCACCCAGTAAGATCTCTCTCTCTCTCTCTCTCTCTCTCTCTCTCTGTGTGTGTGTGTATGTGTCTTTTGTCTTTATTCTATAAGATACATATTGCAATTAATCCAATTAATAACCTGACAGTGGCATCTAACTGTTTATCTGAAAGGGTCAATCTGTGAAGCAAATTTCATTTTTGTCTTATTTTAAGAATTAGTCATAGGCTCCAACCTTCAGCAATTTCCACTTTCATCAGACAGCAGCCATCAACAACTAGATGCAAGATCCTCCATCAGCAAAAGATTATGACTTGATCAAGACTCAGGGAATTGTTAGCTTTCTTTAGCTAGAATTTTTTAATTAAGGTATGTATTTTTTAAAAGACATAATACCAGTTGGTTGGTTGTTGGCCCTCATTTTTGAAGACCAAAATGATATCACTATGTTAAAGCCAAGATGTAAATATTTACTCAAAGAGTTAGAAAGAGCAATAATTCCTTTCAATGTCTTTGGCTTTTAGCCTCTGCAGACCTTTATCATTTTCTGGTCTCACTGAGAACCTCACCTTTACATTATTATAATTTTCCATAAAGATAATTTCTGGTAAACTGATTTCCTGGTAAATAGTATCATCAATTTGTAAGTCATCTAAGTTTGAAATTATCTTTGACTGCACATTTTCCCCCTCCCAATGAAAAATATGCTGTCAAACAAAATAGGTTTAAATCCCATCTCTGCCATTTACTACCTGTTTGATCTTGAGTAATTCTCTGTGGGCCTTAGTTTTCTCATCTGTAAAATGAAGGAATTAAACTAGGTGAACACTGAAGTCTCTTCTAGTTCTAAATTTATGATTATATGATCCTCAACAAATTATCATATTACCTTCTCCCAAAGACCTCCACTGGATACTCACTACCTTCAGAGATAATACATATATTACTTTTTAGCAGATCTGATTATTAGGAACTTTTTCCTTATATCAAACCAAAATCTACTTCTTTTTAATATGGGGCCAAACAAAATAAATCTAACCCTTCTTCCACATAATGATCCTTCAAATATTTAAAGATAGTAATAATTCTCTTCCTTTCTAAGTCTAAATATCTCTAGTTCGTTCAATTGATTCTCATAAATGTGATCAGAAGTTGTCTCACCACCTTGACTTCTTTTGAATAAGATCCAGCTTGTTAATATCCTCCCTAAAATTCATCATTAAATATAATTAAGCATAATACTTATAGACTACAGAGGGATTTCTCTGTACTTATGTTTAAACATAACATTTCTATTAATGCTACCCAAGATCACATTTGATTTTTGACTGTTAAATCATTCATTCATACAATTATTCACTCATTGTGTTTGTAGTCCATTAAGATCCCAGATGTTTTTCAAATGAACTCCATAACTCATTTTATCTCATAACTATGCAGTTTATTCTTCTGAATTTGTATTTAGCCTTATGTTTATTCCTATTAAATTTCATCTCATTATATTCAGTTTATCATTCAAGCTGGTAGAGATCTTTTCAGATCTTGATTTTATCACCCAATGTGTTAAATATTCCTCTGTCATATTTGTGTCACCTGATGATTTGATAAGCATGTCATTTCTGACTTTGTCCAAGTTATTAATATCGATATTGAACAGGAGAGAGCCAAGGACAGATCCCTGATGCATCCTGTTACAGACTTTAATCTAGAATTTCATTAATCATTACTCATTGGGTCTAGTAATTTAACAATCCTGAGTCTACCTTACTTCTCTTTATCTTAATCATAATCATATGAGAGACTGTACCAAATAATTTGCTAAAATACCGGCCTATAGCATTTTCTTGATATAACTACAGAGTAATACTTTTCAAAATTAACTCAATTCATTTCAGTCTAACTCAACAAGCCTTTATTATAGCTTTTTCTTTTGAGTCAGGATTGTCTGTGGGAGCATACAATAGTTTGTTCTTTCTGAACCCATACTGGCAGAATGAGATCACCACTTCCTTGTGCTTAAGACCTTAAGTAACTGACATCACAGCCCAAATGAGCAAGACTTTCCTCTGGTGAACACAACACAGAAACATAAACACAAAGGGAAAGTTATCCAGGTAACCCAGACTCCCTGACTCTGACTTTCCTTCCTGTCAAAAATTAAGCCTTATAATGTCAGTAGAAAGACCTGTTTAGGGAACCCTAGCCCAGAGGCCTGAACTAGTTCTGGTTTTATAAACTATAGATTGCCTCAAAGGAAAAGGAAAAAAAAAAAAAAAACCAAAACTGGTGTCCCCATAGGATTATGTACAGGAGTTTCCCTCTTCCTGATCCCATAGTCCAACTATTCTGCCTTCCTGATTGTAGTACCAGACTATTTAGAGTTATGTGATCATGGGCCAATCACTTAACCTCTCTGAACTTGGTTTCCCCCACTGTAAAATGGGAATATTAATTCTTTCTCTACCTACCTACCTCACAGGGTGTTTGGGAAGAGAGTACTTTGTAAAGTCTAAAGTGCAATAGTAATGTAAGCTAACATTATTGTGTCACAGCAAAATTGCTAATAGTCCCCAGCTGGATAGACTGTCTGTTCATATCTCATTTGTTCTCCGAGATAATGAGGCTATCATCACAGGAGAGAAAGAAAGCCCAGTCATTTGTTAAGTATTCAGACACTGTGTCCTGGCTCCCAAGGCCTCAGACTCAGCAAATGATAGATCTGAATCCTCCAGCTTGAGAAATCCATTTTATTGAGCTAATCTTGCCTGGGTGACTAATTTAAAGTCAACTGCATATTGGAAAGGCAGCTCTCTGA
Organism: Myrmecobius fasciatus; assembly: GCA_023553655.1. Taxonomy (NCBI): domain Eukaryota; kingdom Metazoa; phylum Chordata; class Mammalia; order Dasyuromorphia; family Myrmecobiidae; genus Myrmecobius; species Myrmecobius fasciatus. The sequence goes on along the minus strand of JAJPUD010000263.1, from coordinate 713,675 downwards.
TGAGCAAAGTTAATTTTGTGTTTGTGAAGGATATTTTGGCCTCTTTAGTCCCTTTTCAGTGGGATTTGGTTGATAACATTCCCTTCTGGTTCCTAGCTGTCTGAATAGCACTGATTCCATTAATCTAACAAGTCACTGCTTCTATCACAGACTAGAGAATACATTAGACCCAGATTTAGGTCTCACTGACTGGGGTCAGAGTGGGGAGAAAAAGGAGTGGAATTGGCATAAGGACTAAAAATCTTATTAACTTTCAGAAATGCATTTCCTCTAGCCATATTTGATATGTGATCACAGAGATCATGCTGTCTCTGAGGTCAGTATAAGCCTATCTAGTTGAATTTCCAGAGGCCTGGACTCCAGAGAATTAGGTTGATAGCACAAAAGAGAAAAAGACGAATTTTTAGGAAGAGCACTTGGAAGAAAAAGGCAGTAGACACATGATGAAATTATGCAACTAGGTGGAACAGTAGAAACTAGAAGGCCAGAATTCAAATCCCACCCTAAATGAGGTATTTCATACTTCATTTTTCACCTGGCCAATTCTACTTTTTTTGCTGAGGCAATTGGGGTTAAGTGACTTGCCCAGGGTCACACAGCTAGGAAATGTTAAGTGACTGAGACCAGAGTTGAACTCAGGTCCTCCTGACTTCAGGGCTGGTGCTCTATCCACTGCACCACTTAGCTGTCCCTGCCAATTCTACTTTTTAAGGAGTAGTTTTTTCAGCAAATTTTTGGACGTCTTCCCACCCCCATTTTTGTGCTTTTTGGGGGGGGACTGGTTTTATCCAGTCCTTTTATGGGTTCTGTTTCTCCAGAATTCGTTCTGAGCCATGACTTAAAGTTGTTTTGAAGAAAATTAAGGAGAGCCAAGGTAATTCCTTACCTTTCCTCCATCAACTTGGCTCTGCCTTCAAATCGTACCTTAGACACTAGCTATGTGACTCTAGAAAAGTCACTTAATATCTATCTGCTTCAGTTTTCTCATCTATAAAATTGAATTAATAATAGTACTTACCTCCCAGAGTTGTTGTGAGAATCAAATGAAATAATATTTGTACAGTTCTTTGCAAAATCTTAAAGTACTATATTAATACTAGCTATTATTATGAGCTACTGTCTCCAGTTTTAGCTGCTGGGAATATCCTCAGTGAAATGGGAGTGCTTCATTTTCACTTCATATCACATCACAGCTCAAAGGCAAGGGGTGGGGGGAGAGGAAGCCTCCCATGTCCTGTCTCTTGCCTTGGTTAGCAAGCCCTCGTGTTCATCAGATATGCCTTTTGTGGAAGCCTGTTATCTTGTGAAGAAAATATGTGACATAAAGGGCACCAGTCTAAAAGTGAGTTTTCTATATGAAATGTACTAGTGGGAAAATAGGCAAGTTGCTCTATCTATGCCTCCTAAATATGAAATAAGGGTATGATATTTTGACCCAATAGAGGCAGGGAGACTGGTGAAGAGGCTACTGGGATAAGACAAGGAAATGGAGCAAGAGGAAATGAACCAGAGTGAAATTATTGAAATAGGAAAGAAGGAATGGATATGAGAGAGAATGGAATGTTAGGAGGGGCAGAATAATTTAGTGGAAATAATTCTTATCTTGAAATCAAAAGATCTGAGGTCAAGTCCAACTTCCATTATTTTGGCACTTATATAGCTTTATAACAGCTCAGTTTTCTCAAATGATAATAACACTTGCACTATCTACCCTTTAGGTTGTTATGAGGGAAAAATTTTGTAAAAATATATTACCTATAGGAGAATATAAAAGTATAGATTTAGGGATGGAAAGGACCTTAGAGATTCAGCTTCTTCATTGCACAAGTGAGAAAACTGAGGTCTAAATAGGTTAAGTGACTTGCCCAAGATATCATTCCCAGATAGTCAGTAATAGAGTTGGACTTTGAACCCAGACTCTCCAATCCCAAATCTCATGGCTGTTGAGCTGTCAAGGTTGTTGTGCCCTCTGGGATACTAAAATAACTTGGTTCCAAAAATAGTGGAGTGGAATGTGGATCACTCAGAACATCACAAGGTCTGTGTTCAAATTCCCCTCATATGTTTCCTAGATGTTTGACTTTGAGTAAAGATGAATGAAGCACTTTGACCATTACACCTTTCAGATTCAGATGGAGAGAGTAGCCTATCATGCAGAATCTAACAACCCAAGGCCAGCCACTGGGCTAAGCAGTGGGGATACAAAGAAAGGCACAAAACTGCCTCTTTTCAGAGAGCTCACAATCCAGTGGAGAAGACAATATACAAACAACTATGTACAAACAAGACATGTACTGGCCAATTTGGAGATTATCACCAAGGGAAAGCATGAGCTTTAAGCAGGATCCAGAAAGGCTTTTTGCAGAACATAGGATTTTAGTTGGTACTTAAAGGAAGCTGAGAAGGCAGGAGGTGAAAATGAAGGAGAAAATTCCAGATTGAGAGACAGTCAGTGAATCAGGACTGTCTGTTCAAAGAATAGCAAAGAGGCCATTGGAACCCACAGTAGGGGTGTAAGATTAAAAAAAAAACTAGAAATATTATTGAGAACTTGAAAAGCCAAACAAAGGATTTGACCTTGGAGGTTACAGAAAACCACTGGAATTTACTGAATAGCAAGATAATTGGTATAGGACACAGAACAACAGACTTGAAGTCAGGAAGATCTTATTTCAAAATCAACCTGAAACACCTAGCTATGTGACACTAAAAAAGTTTTTATCCTCTCTGGACCTGTTTCCTTATCCATAAAGTGGGAATAATAATAGTACCTACCTCATAGGCAAGGATGTGCTAGTCAGTCAGTGGTTAAATTTTCAGAGAGTATTTACTCCTTGGAACTTGACAAAGGGGCTTTATTTATTGTTTTGTTAATTATCTAAACTTGAAAATGATAGAGGAAATATTGATAATACAGGTGAAACCTAAAAGTGTTATCTTGTGTACATTTCCCCCAATTTAACACCAAAGATCCAAGTGTTAAATATTTACTAACATACCACTTCTAACAGAACTCTGAGGATAAAATATATTTAAAAGGTTATAGTACTTAAGAATGCTATAGTGGAGAAGGTGCCTACTTTCTTTACCACCACCAACACTAACTAGCCAAAAGCTTGGAAAATGGCAAAGCATTCCAAACCACTAATCTTACTTCCAGCATAGTCCCTATAGTTATTATTTTGACTAAACATTTAGGCTAAATAAGCTGCTAAGACATAGTGATTTATTATTATTATTATTAATCATCAAATCTTTATTAAGCACTCATATGCCAGGTGAAGAGATATAAGTACAAAGAATGCAGCAATTCTTACTCACAAGGAACTTTCATTCTAAGAACCTAACTCATCAATCCATAACTAAACTGGAATCCCTTTTATAATGACTTAGAAAAGTAGATGACCAATTTCCACTTAAAGTTCCTCAGAGATAGAAGACATTCTAGAGTGTAAAATTAGAACCAATGACTAGAATGTAGAAAGAAATTAATGACATCTAAGAAATTTGCAATCTGAGGCTGGATCATAGGATGAAGACACTAGAAAGTTGATTATCAGTATTTTATCAGTATTATCAGTATTTTATTTCTTTCCCCAGTTACATGTCAAGAAGATTTTTAGCATTCATTTTTATGATTTTGAGTTCCAAATTGTTTTCTCTTCTTCCTTCCCTCCCTCTCCTCTTCTGAAGATGATAAGCAGTTTGATTTAGTTTATACATGTAAAGCATATTTTCATATTAGTCACAATTATGAAAGAAGAAATAGATAAAAAAGAAAAAAACACAATAAAGAAGTGAAAAAAATAAGCTTCAATCTGCATTCTGAGTCCATATGTTTTTTATCTGATTATGGATAGTATTTTCCTTTGTGAAACCTTTGTACTTGTCTGGGATCATTGTGTTGCTGAGAAGAACTGAGTCAATCATAATTGGTCATCACACAATGTTGCTGATACTGTGTACAATGTTTTCCTATTGTTGCACATTTTACTTTGCATCAGGTCATACAAGTCTTTTCAGATTTTACTGCAATATGCTAATAGGTTTTTTTTTTAAACTAGAGTATCTCATCAAAAACAGAACTATAGAATATTCACATTGGGAAGGGGCTCAAAGATCTGAAATGAGAAGGACATTGAAGATCTATTTTAACCCATGACCTTCAACCAGCCTTTGTTCTACAATCCCCATGAGGAACTCACTTCCTTCCATTAGATAGCTCTAATTGTCAAAATGCTTTCCATTTCATTGAGCCCAAATTTGTTTTTTTCTTGCCTCTGGCCTTTAAGTTCTGAGTTTTATGGCCAAAAAAATCAAATATAATCCCTCTTCCACATGGCATTTCACTCAAATGTTTGAAGACATTTATCATATTCTAATTTTTTTTTCAGGCTAAACATCCCCATTTTATTCAGTTGAACCTAATATGGCAAAATCTTGAGGACCTTCACCATTCTGGTTGTCTTCTGTAAAGCTTTCCAGATTATCAATGTCCTTCCTAAAATATGGCATCCAGAACTAAATTCAGTATTCAAGATATGGTCTTTCCAAGCCAGAAGAGAAAGAGTATCACCTACCATGTCCTGGACATTATGAATTTTAATATGGCTTAATATTGCATTAACTTCTTCTCAGCCATATAATACTTTAATTCAGATTAAGCTTGTGGTCCACTAAAACCCTTTGTTTTCAGACAAACTGCTATTTATCCTTTCCCATTTTGTACATGCAAAGTTGATTTTTGGAACTCATTCAATTGTGAATCCTCACACTTAACTCTACTAAATTTCACTATATTAGATTTGACCTCATGTATTAATTTTCCATATCTTTCCAGATCTTATGGGAAGACAACGAACATTTAAATAGTGCCTACTACTATACTTAGCACTTTACAAATATTTCATTTAATCCTCACAACAACCCCTCTTCAGGATAGGCGTCGTTATCATTTACAGTCAAAGAACTGAGACAAATAGAGGCGACTTACCCAAGGTCACATAGTAAGTACCTGAAGGTTATTTTAACTTTGATCTTAACTTCAGACTTAGTATTCTTTGCTGTACCACCTAGCTGACAATTATTGAATGTATCAATTATCCTTCCAAACTTTGTGACAACTACATATTTAAAAAAAAACATGCCATTTATCTTCTTAGTCATGCATGCACGATATAAACAAGATTATGGATCTAGAAATAGAAGAGGACCTTAAAGATGATTTAGTTCAACTCCTTCACTTTACAGATGAGAAAACTGAGGCTGGAGAAGTTAAATCAAATGAATCACATGGTTCCAAGTCCAATACTCCAGTCATTGTACTGTAGTTTAGCAACATAGGACCAAGCATGTATCCCTAGATTAATCTACTAGGAAGCTACTCCTAAATTGACAGTAAATCACTTATAATTCTTTCTTGGATTCAACCAAATAGCTCATTCAAAATCCAAATAACTTCACTATTATCCAGTCCTATTTCTCCATCTTTTCTCTAATAATAGCTTGAGACACTTTATCAAATGCTTTTTTTCTAGGTGGGCTATATCTGGAGCATTGCCCTGTTTTGCCAACCTAGTTGACTATGAGAAGGAAATGAGGTTGGTTTGCCATGACTGTTTCTGGCTCTATCTAGTTGCCTTTCCTTCTTAGATGTTCACTATTCATCCTTTGGTCAGATACAGGGAGACAGGGAGGTTTTGTTTATCTGTTTTTCCTACTGTCAAAAATATAATAGCAAGGTGAAGAAGAAGAAGTTTTGTGGCTGATAGATATACATCATTAAAATAGGAAGTTTGACCTAGAATGGAAAGAACATTGACCTTGCCTCTTTCCCTTAGCTTCTCAATTTTGCTGGCAGGACAAGGCAGAGAGGGCTTGGGAAACTCCCCCCACCCTAGTCAAGGTACCCCAGATAGGAGGTGTTAGAGGCTTCAGGGCATTTCTCTTGGCTTTGCCTCTGGCAGTGATCAAAGAGCTTGGGGGGGGGGGAAGATGAGGATTTATAGTTACTACATACAAGCAGGGCAGACCCACAAGTGGCTTCAAAGAGAGAAATCTGGTGACCTCTTAGCCAGAGGCTGAACAACCCAAACCCATAAGACCCAGGCAGTAGAAAGAGCAATGTGATGGTGTCAGAAGCCAAGATTCTCTGGCCTAGAGGGTGGCTTAGTTCCAAGAGAAGGTCTTTCCATACATGGTCCCTGATCACATGTATTCTTTATGTGTGTTTCTGTGCATGTTCCCTGGTGAGACATACTCTCTGTGTGCCTTCCTCCTACTGGTAGTTATGAGAAAGTGTACTCTATGGGCACATAGAGGAAATCTTCTTTTGTCACTTTATTTGCTATGCTGTTTCATTCAGTATTTTGTTTGAACTCCTGTGCTCTCTGGCTGACTGATAAAAATGCACATATCAATAAGGGCTAGTGAGATATAAGTGTGTAGATGGTGACGTGGAGAAACTCAGACCTGGGATAGTTTTTCTAGAGAGGAAAACAAAAGAGAGAGAAAAACAAAAGAGAGAGACAGACAAACAGATACAGAGAGACAGAGACAGAAACAGAGAAATAGAGACACAGAGAAAGATAGGCAGAGACAGAAATGGAGGAAGAGATAGAGACACAGAGAAACAGAGACAAAGAGACAGAGTCGGGAAGAAGGAGAGAGGGAGGGGGAAAGAGAGAGAAAAGGAAGGAGGGAGGAAGAAAGGAAAGGAAGAAGGGAGGGAGGGAGAGAGAGGAAGAAAAGAAGGGAGGTAGGGAGAAAGAGAGGGAAGAAGAGGGAGGGGAAAGGAGAGGGAGAGATTGCAAATACATTCTAGAATTTTGTTAGGAATTGAAATCAAGTTCCATTCTCTTGCCTCTTTTTGAAAATCAGAATATTTACCATACTTGATCATGATATATCTCCCCCAGTCTCTATGATCTTTTCCTTCCTTCCTTTCTCCTTTTCTCATCTCCCTTTTCCTCCTTTCCTCTCCCGTCCTTTCCCCTTCTCTTTCCCTCCTGCTTTCTTCCTTTTCTTTTTCCTTTCCTTTCCTTCCCCTTCCCTTTTCCTTCTCTTCTCCCCTTTTTGGAAAATATATAATAATCTCCTACCTCTGCAAAGAAGAGAGGGAGGTTCACTTTCTAAACTCTTCTCCAGAGCCCAGCTTGGTCCTTATAATTACACAGTCATTGACTTCATTTAAAAAAAAAACTCTTCTGTTTACATTATTATAGTTATTGTTGCACACATCATTTGGCTCCCTGTACCAATGGGTATGTTCACAAGTTTTGTACATCATTCATTGAAGCCTGTAGTTAGATCAAGGTGGTGGCGACTTTCTACTCCTTGATACCCTAAACCTGACTATCACATCTTAAGTTTCAATTGCTCTGAGTCTAGAAAAACCTGACCCTTATTGTGACAGGAAATCTTTGCTCTATAAATCCTTCCTTCCCCTGCCTAACAATGTCCCTTCTCTGGAACTCCTCTTAACTTAACATCCTCTCCCTTCTCCTCCTGGTTTCCTATATCTGGAATCTTTCTTGCTGGACACTTGACACTTCTTAGCTAATTGAAATATCTGAGGTAGGAAAACCTGCTTGGGACATCAGAGGTAGGAAAACGAGCAAACATGATACTAGCAAAGCCATCCCTCTTTATAAAGCTCCTAGCCCACTTCTGCATTGCTGAATGACCCTGTTGTGTGGGATGAAGCCCAAGTATGTTTACATTAAAGTGAGAGAAGGGATGAAAACCTGGCACAACTTGAATATTATACAAGAAGCAGCTCTTCTGGGGCAGCTAGGTGGCGCAATGGATAGAGCACCAGCCCTGAAGTCAGGAGGACCTGAGTTCAAATCTGGTCTCAGACACTTAACAATTCCTAGCTGTGTGACCCTGGGCAAGTCACTTAATCCCAATTGCCTCAGCAAAAAAAAGAAGAAGAAGAAGAAGAAGCAGCTCTTCTGATTGAGTCATTGAACTCCTCCTTCCTGCTTCCATGGCTCAACCTACCAAAAGCATGGATTCTTCACTCCTGGAAAAGTGGTGGGTGTATCCTGCCTCCCCAGAGGTCTAGTTGTGTCCTTATCGTTCTAAGTCTGATCTATATGTAACTGTGTTCCTTCCCTATATCTGACCAAAGGATGAATAGTGAACATCGAAGAAAGAAAGGCAACTAGATAGAGTCATGGCAAACCAACCTCCTTTCCTTCCCTTATTTTACCCACATGTCCATGTATTTTTCTTAAAATGTGCCAAATAAAGGTTTATTGCTTTCAGTATTGTTGGCTATTACTTCTGAGCATCTTTAGATTGTTGAAAACCAGCTGCATCAGATTAGCATATTTTCCCAACTCACTAAAGATGCTTTTGTACCAAAGGGGGGACATCTAACAAGCAAGCATTATCACTACTACAAGGCACAATGCTAGGTGTTAGGTTCACTAAGAAAAAAAATTTTTTTAAGAGAGCTTATTGTCTACTGGAAGAATACAATATATAAACATATGCATAAGTATTTGATTTTTATAATTTTTAAAATATTTTATTTTTCCCATTTACAAGTAAAGATAATTATTAACATTCATTTCTCTGCAAATTCTCTGCCTTCCTCTCTGCTTCCTTGAGAAGGCAAGCAATTTGATATAGGTTATATGTGTGCAATCATGCAAAACACATTTCCATATTAGTCATGTTGTTAAAGAAGACAAAGACTAAAAGAAAAAATACAAAAAAAGAAAGTGAAAAATAGTTGCATGATTATTTGAGAAGAAAAAGAGTCCTGATAATAAAAGTGACCAGAAAATGCTTCCTTACAGTGATGAAACAGAAGGGGAATTAGAAGTACTAAAAGATAGAGATGTAAAGGGAGTGCATTCCAAGTAAGAAAAAACAGCATAAATATAGACACAGAGGTAAGAGATAATATGCCGAGTTTGAGGGATTGCAAAAACACAAATTTAGATGGAAATAAAATACATAAAAATGAATAACGAGAAATAAGCCTGAGGTAGGCGGAAAATTGATTGTAAAAGGCATTAAACAACTAGTGGATGAATTTATATTTTATCCTCGAGGCATAAGGTTTCCTTGAGAATGATCAGACTTAAATTGTGAGACATGAAGATTATTTTGGCAAATGTGAAGATTTGAATCTTAGGGAGAAACTGAAAGTCAGAAGTCTAAATAGGAGACTTGCAATAGCCTAGGCAAAAAAGTGATGTGAGTCCAAATAAGATGTTATGTCTTGAAGATAAAACCAACTAAACTTCAGAATTGACTGGATTTAGGGGTTGAAGAAGGAAGAATCAAAGATATCTCTGAGGTTGCCAACTTGAATGATTTTGAATGATTATAGTAGTACCCTTATCAGAAATATCTCTTTTTTGATCCCCTTTAATGCTAGAGCCTTTTTGCTAACATTATACCAAATTATATACATACATACATACATACATACATACGAGTATATACACAATCACCATTCACATATACACACATCTTTGTTTAAATGTCTCTACTACTAGATTCTGAATTTCTTGAAGGCAAAGTCTTTTTCTATTTCCATTTCTCATCAGCTGCCTTCTTTGGACTGGATTCTACCATTATTATGTTCCCAGGCCAGGAAACTCATCATCCTGAGGGACTGAGTCAGCTTTGGTATTCATACTTCTTAAGTACCTTCAGTATCTTCTCCTCTGATTGGATGGCTGGAAGAAAAAGCAAAGAGCACCCCCCCCCAAAAAAGCCTCTATTGAAAAAGGGCTCACAGTCAACTAACTCCATTTCCTATCAGCACTCCCTAGACTTGACTATACTACATCCCTCTTCTCAGCTTGTATATGTTTTCTTCCTTTATTAGATTATAAATTCCTGAGGGTATGGACTGTATTTCTTCTTACTATTTGTACATCCAATACTTAACAAAGTAACTCCAACCCAAAAGATATTTTTAATAAATATTTATTGGCTGGCTGACTGACAGAGCATAGTGATCGACACATAATAGGTGTTTAATAAATATTTATTGACTGATGAACATAGCATTGCACCTGGCAATAGGAACTTAAATGCTATCAAGTTGCCCTGGAAGAAGGACAAGTTGAAGAAAATTAGTTCTATTATCTGGAATACCTGGTTTGAGTGGTAAAATGGGCATTTAGCTATGAAGGTCAAGAGTTCAGAAGATATAAAAATCGAGGAATTATCTTCATAGAGATAAGAATTGAAACCAAGGAAGGAAAACCAAGGAAGGCTTATTAAGTAAATGTGTAGTGAATGTATCCTCAGTTTTTCTATAGGACACCAAGCATATAGAGAACTACATCTGTACAATTAGCATTATCATGCAAGACAGATTCTTTCCTTTTCTAAGCTAGATCTCCAGGACACAATCTGTAATTTCTGTGAGCTAGTAGTAAATGAGTAAAACAGTACTTAAAAGGCCTCTCAGTGATTCCTCTTTCATACAGAATTAGCACTTGGGGGAAGGAGTTTATCAGCTTGCCTTAAGTTTATAACTCAAAAAAAAAAAAAGGTTGATTTTTCTGCAGTGACAAAAAATGGTCACATGAGATAATGGTGTGATTTGGTAGAAAGAATTCAAGACTTGGAATCAGGAGATCCTTTCTCCAACACTTAAGAACTACAGGATCTTGGGTAAGTCCCTTCACCTTTCTGGACCTCAGCTTCCTCAGGCAGAAAATGGAAATAATATTTGCACTATTCAGCCAGGGAAGAACTTTGCAAACTTTTACATCTTTATGTAAACATAAACTGTTATAGGTGCTTGCAAAAAGCAGGGATTCTTAACCTTTTTTGAGTCATAAACTTCTTTGGGAGAATGTAAAGTCTATGGACCTCTTCTCCAAATGTTTTTTAAATGCATAAAATGAAATACCAGGGTCATAAAGGAAATCAGTTATATTGATGAATAGTTATGAAAATATTTTTTTAAATGAAGTTCATAGACCCAAAGTTAAGAAACTCTGGCAAAGGTATTAGGTAAGTGTTCCTGCATCTCCAGGAACAGCTGGTCTATATTTTACATACATCTGAGTTTATGATAAAAGTATATTCTAAATCTGTGGGAATTAAGACAGTCAGTCTTTCAAACTTACGGTTTGTAATCACCAAAAAACTGAGGACATTTATCTATCCCCACCACCACACTTGCCCATATCATAGAAATATTTTCATTACAGTGTGTTTAATTTTTGCCTTTATTTTCCCAGTACCTAGCACAATGCCTGACACTAAGTAATTAATGAATGCCATTACTAAATAATGCTTGCTCATTGATTGATTAATGGGTATCTTGGAGTATTGACATGGTTAAAGGCTCACCTAGATTTCAAAGAACTTTGGGGAATTTCTGCAATTAGCCATTTTGGGGAAGTGCTTTTTGAATTGTTGAGGCAACTAATGGTACAGTGGGCTGAGCCTGGAATCAGAAAGAAATGTTTAAATTCGGGCCTTAAACATGTAATAGCTGTATGACCTTGGACAAATCATTTAACTTATTTGCTTCCATTTTCTTCTCTTTAAATGGGGAGATGAAATGAGATAATATTTGTAAGAAGCAATTAGCATACTGTCCAGAAGATAGAAAGCACCTAATAAATGCTTCCGTCCATTACGATTTTGAACCAGTTCTATAATTTTATTTATTCAGGTTGCTCCTGATGAGGGAACACTCTCTGCAATACAGATCAGCAACCAACTCCTGGCTTGTAAACACCTTTCTGCTCTTTGGAGCCAGACAAACATGACAGAAAAAAGAAGTTCTTTAAAAGTTTCCTTATCCAAAATGGGCACAATGGACTTGCATTATGGGGTTATTTTCCTGGTATAGAGTCCATCTGTTCAATGAATATAAGTACCAGACTAGGAGTTTAGCAGAAGCTGCTTCATAATGCTTTATGTTTCTCTCCTAGTCCTTAAGGGACCTTAGAGACCATACATTCAGAGCTTAATAAATTTAGATGTAAAAGGGGACATCAGAGATCATTGAATCCAACCCCACCTTTTTGAAATGGGGAAATTGAGTCAAAGAGCAGTAAAATGACTTCCCTTCTCTAAACTAACACCTTCATTTTAAGAATTGGATATGGAGAGAAGGGGTGAAACTTGCTAAAGAATAACAAGCTACTTCAGTAGTATGACTGAGATCCTTCTGAATCTAAGTCCCTTGATCTTTCCCTTGTACTGTCATCCCTCCCCATGTGTAAGGCCAGTCCTGTTGGTCCATATTACAGCATCCCCAAGCCTCTCACTGAGAGCATTTTTTTGGTCTGAGTCAAGGTCACTGTTTTGATCCTTCATAATTTGAGATGAAACTGCTCAGTCCCTTCCCCCATCCTATGTCTGAGAGAACCAGCTTTTGCTATGAATAAGTGCTGCATCTGCCTACTGCCTGATCTCCATATTGTCATAGCTACTCATTGCCATGGTTACAGAGCAGCCAATCACCTTCCTTGTTCCTCAGAACAGCAATTTCTTCCCCTCCCCCCTTAATTATCCACCCCAGGCCCCTAGTTAGTTCAGGAGGAAAGAGCAAATTCAGGTCTAAGTAAATTGGTTACGCCAGATTTTAGGCTTAATTTATTTGCCTGATGTGCTCTCTCATTCTGAGTTTCTCTTCCCTTTCCCCCAATCCAATTTATAGCCCCACAGTGGAAAAACCAATACTTTTTTCCATTCAAGAACAGTACTGGGTTTTGTGTGAAAGCAATTTTTAAAGGAATGATAATGGACATTTATAGAGCACTTTGAAGTTTGCAAAGCACTCAACTTTGTGAAGTAAGTTCTATGGTTATTAGGGGTATTATATTATTAGTCCAGATAAGGAAACTGAGGTTGAGAGAGGCTGAGTGACTTGCTCATGTTCAAGTAGACAAGAGCTGAATTCAGGTCTAGTTCTTTATTTACTATACTTTACTATCTGTTACTGGAATAGGAATTGGTGGGGGACTAAGAGAAGACCCCTGCTCCAAAAGGGAAAGGTCAGGGTGAGGAGATGGGAGATGTAATATGGTGCAATGAAGGCAGCAAAGGACCTGAGTCAGAAGACTTGGATTTGAATCCAGCACTTAGCACTTTGCTGCACATAGTAGGTACTTAATAAATTTTATTGATTAGTTTATTGATTGATTGATTAGTTTGGGTCACTAGGCCTGACTATTCTCATTTGCAAAAGGAGAATTTTGTTGGACTACCAAAGATATCAAACCTAGGGCTAGCTATGTGCTGCCCACAAAACTCGTGAGTGTAGCCCAAAACAGACTAAAATGTTATTGGGAAATATTAAACAATTATTTGTTAACAATTAACAAAATATTTAACAAAATAAATGAAAATACAATAAAGTATAGTTTGTATTAATGTGTGGTTTCCTAAATCAATGTGTTATGCATGTCCCCACTGTCCATATGTACAATTTAAAGACCTTCATTGGATGGGAGAGAAGAGATCATGGAAAACTTCATGGAGGAATCCTATCCTTGAAGAAATAAGATTTTCAACAGATGAGAGGAGGTCACTCTAATTGTAAGGGACAGGATGAGTCAAAATAGGATAGGTTGGATTATTTCAGGAAATAAGAGGTAGTTTAGTCAGAATGTGTGATAACACATGGAAGGAAGTAGGGTAGACTGAGGCTAAACTGGAATTAACCCATACCTCCTGACTCATAATCAGCGCTGTTATTGACCTCCCTTGGCTTCTTTTAATTCTTAACTACAATCCCATCTTCTATAGGAAGCCTTCCCTAATTCCTCTTAATTTCAGTGCTTTTCATTTTTTAAATTATTTCCTATTTATGCCATCCATGGTTTGTTTAGTATCTGTTTGTTTGCTTACTGTAACTTCCATTAGATTGTAAACCACTCTGATCAATACAATGATCCAAGACAATTCCAAAGGTATGTAAAATGCTATCTCCAAAGAGAGAAATGTGAGTACAGATTGAGGCACATTTTTTTAACTTTATATTTCTTTCTTTTTACTGTGCATGTGTGTTTTTTTGGCAAGATAGTTAGTATGGAAATTTGTATGACTTCATGTGTATAATTGATATTGCTTGCCTTCTCAATGGATGAGGGAAGAGTGAGGGGGGATAGAATTTAGAATTCAAGAAAATGTTTTTCAATGATGTTTAAAATAAATTGAAAACAATTTTTAAAAAAGATTGCATGCTTCTTGAGGGCAAGAACTATTTTTTTTTGGTTTTTGTATCCTCTGGCACATAATAGGTACTTAATAAGTCTTTATTGAACTGAATTGATTGATTGAATTGAATGTCAACTCTGAAACTTGCTAGCTATGTTTCCTCCTCTACAATTGTTTATTTCATAGAACTGTTGTAGGCAAGTCACTTGTTAAACCTTAAAGCACTTCAACAGGTGAAATTATTATCGTTATTTTGCTGTGTCACAATTTTACCATGAGTAGGCTAAAATCTGGTAAGAATGACCTCTTCTCAAGTCCTGTCTTCCTAATGCTTCTACCTCTTAATTTGCTAGGAGAGATAAGTCAAATAACTGATCTTTGAAATCATTCACCCTTCCTATGCTCTTGTTTTTTTTTAGACGAATGAAACAGGGAGTTGGGAGTCTAGTTTTGACTTCAGGGGGAGGGCTCCAAACCAACTCTGATCCTTCCCCCTTTGACAGACTCAAAGCTCTAATAAGTACCCCCTCTTCCCAAAGGAACTCTGATCTTAGGACCAAACCAAGAGGCCTAGAAAAAAAGTGAATCTCCTGTTTTCTTCTTCCTTTGTTTTAGAGGGCTGACAGCTTCAGAAGGGGAGAAGGAGGCTGTTAAAGCCTGATCTCAAGTCCTATTTCACAAATTATTCCTCAGCTGCCCACACACCCTCTGGGGGCCAGATGGACATGTGGGAGGGCCTGAGAGCAGTGGGCCTCAGAAAGCCACCCCTGCTAGTAAGGAAGGCAGGAAGGGAAGGTAGTTTGGGTGTAATTACCTCAAATATGGGCTGAAGGTATTCAGCAGCTGTTTATTTCTGAGGAAAATTATAGGAGTGGGGGCGGCATCCTGGGAAGGATAGCTCTTTAATGTACCAAGAAGTGTGGAGCTGTTCTCTCCTGTGAATTGTTTCTACCCAGGAGAAAATACAGCAGAGATGGAGGGTGAATCATCCATTTCAACCCCTGCTTGGATGTAAATGATCTTTGGTTATAGAATAAGAGAAGTTTAAAACTTGAATAATATGCCCTGTAGCATAATGTTGTTAAAAAGGAATCTTAAAAAGTATCTAGTTAACCTTTAGCACTAGTCACCCTCTCAATTTTAAAAGGAAGAAATTGAGTTCCAGAGAAAAGTGACTTCATACCACTAGTGAGTTGTAGAGACCTATATCTATCAGTTCCTGGGTTTGTTTTTTTCCCAACTATATTGCAATAAAAAACTATAGATATAATTTAATCTACTTTCTCATTTTATGGAGAGAGAAATTGAGACTTAGAAAAAGGGAAAACTTTGACCAAAGTTTTCACAGCCAGTGGTAAGTAGACCCAGTTTCTTTGGTGTTCTTTCTGCTATACCAGCAGTTCTTTTTTTTTTCTCAATAGTATTTTATTTTTCTAAATACATGTAAAATAGTTTTCAACATTAATTTTTAAGACTTTTTGTTACAAATTTTTCTTCCTCCTCCCTTACCTCCACACCCAAGACAGCAAGCAATCTGTTGTAACCAAACAAAAAAGATGAAAATATTATGCTTCAATTCACTTTCAGTCTCTATAGTTCTATGGATGAGATTATCTTAAATCACTGAACTTTTGAGAAGAACCAAGTCCATTACAGTTGATCATCACATAATCTTGTTACTGTGTACAATATTCTCCTGGTTCTGCTCACTTCACTCAGCATCCATTCATGTAATTCTTCCCAGGCTTTTCTGAAATCAGCCTGCTCATCATAAGAAGACATTTCTAACAAGATGAAAGGATTATAGACGTGGAAAGAACCTCAGATGTTACGTATCCCAACTCTTTCATTTTACAGTTGTATAAACCGAGGGAGAATAAATTGCCAGTAAGAATCAGAGGTAGGATTTTAATTCTATACCAAAATGCTCTTGAAAGAATGCTTTATCCATTGTACCAAAGTAAATGTTTATCATAGAGACTATCGTGGTGCAAGATTTGGTTAGATTTGGATAGATTTTAGGAAGGTCTATAAACTTGGATGGAAGAAGGGAAGAATCATCATTATTTTCACTGACCTCTAACTGAAATTTAACTAGAATCTGTAATACAATAAAGATTAAGAACTACTGATAGTCACTCCACTCATTAGCTAAAATGACAGAAAAAACATGATAAATGTTGGAGGGGAATGCAGAAAACTGGGATACCAATACATTGTTGGTGGAATTGTGAACTGATCCAACCATTCTGGAGATCTATTTGGAACTATGTCTAAAGTCCATCAAAACTATGCACACCCTTTGATCCAGCAGTATCTCTACTGGGATCCCAAAAAGATCATAAAAGAAGGACATAGTAAAAAAGATTATGTGATGGACTTGGCTCTTCTCAGCATTGTGGTGATTCAAGGCAATTCCAATAGACTTGGGATGGAAGATGCCATCCTCATCTGGAGAGATTACTCTGAAGACTGAATGAGCATTGAAGTATATTATTTTCACTTTTTTTTCTTTTCCTTTTCCATGTTTTTTCCCCTCTTCTGATTTTTCACATGACTAATATGGAAATATGTTCAAAATGATTGTATATGTTCAACCTGTATCATATTGCTTGCTGTCTTGGGGAGGGAGGACATTAGAGGGGAGGGAGAAAAAAATTTGGAACTCAAAATCTTACAAAAATGAATGTTGAAAACTACTTTTACATAGAATTGGAAAAATAAAATAATATTGAAAGGGAAAAAAGAAATGTCTTTTTTGTTGGAAGTAGAATGGACGAAGTTTTTTCATTTCATCCCCATTATTCTTGCCCCTAACCCCACACCCATATATACTTGGAAACAATTTTGACCAGACTCTGCAACTAACCTACTGCTTTCCCTTTCCTTCTTTAGAGATCTCTTTTTCCTCATTTGTACAGATATAATTTGGAGCAGCTGGATGGTGCAGTGGACTGAGTTCTGAGGCTCGAGTCAGAAGGACCTGAATTCAAATCTAGCCTCAGACACTTCTTAGCTATGTGACCTTGGGCAAGACATTTAACCCTTTTTGCTTCAGTCTGTAAAATGAGCTGGAGAAGGAAATGGCAAACCTCTCCAATATCTTTGCCAAGAAAACCCCAAATGGGGTCACAACGACTAGGACATGACTGAACAACTAAACAATAGCAAAGAGGTATTCCTTTTCCAGCCTTCTATGCAGATTTGTAGTAAAACTGAGTTAATTGCTAGTATGCCAAGGGTGCCTCCTTGAAGTCCTCAAGCAATATCTCATTATGGTGTGGAGATGGCCCGAGCTCCAGGAGGCCACATCAGCTAAGCCCTAGCAGGTCCTACTAAACTGGAGAGGCTTTAAGTGGGGCTCACGGTAGACTGAAGGCAACACCTGCTAAATTTGAAGATCACCACTAAATTATGGGGAAAAGAGGTATGTTTTTGATTCCAGGACCACTCCAGATTATCAATCTGTCCATGTGGTGATGATGACATCAGTGAATCCTTTCCTGCCTCAACCTCCCGTCCGCTGTATTCCCCCAACCTCCACTCACACCTATGGGCAATCTCTAAGGTTTCTCTCCTTGTTTACCTCCTAGGTGTGATGGGGAATGGAGATGGGGACGGAAAAATGGGGTACAGCCCTTGCCCGTGTGAGTGAATTCTGAGAATTAGCAAAGAGTCAGTGTTGTCATGAAAAGGGCCGTGTTTCTCTCCCAGCGGAGCCAGGGGTGGTCTGAGCACAGAGAACAAAAGGCAGATTGATAAAACCCAAGCTCCAGGTCGGTCTTGATTAGGGCGTCCAAACGGGATGGTTTCTATGGTGATGAAGAATCACAGTCAGGGGAGGCAGCCTGCGTGGGCAGCAGTGAAAAACCAGCTCTTGCTTCTGCAAGGTGGTGTTGAGCTGCTCTCATGATCCTTGCATTGCTTCAACAAGACCCCCCCCCCCTTTTTTTTTTTTAGAGATTTCAAGTAATTCCTGAGGAAGAGGTCAGTTTATTACAGATAATCGGTTATCTTATAAGAGCCCTGATCCATTTTAGCGAGGCTAAAGCTGTTATTTTTATCCCTTTCGGGACCCTTTTCCCATAGTCCTTTTCCTCTCCCTTTCTCCCTCTTCCCCCTCTCTTCTCCTTCCCCCACCCCTTCCTCAAATGGGAGACAGTCACGATGTAATGAAAAGAGCCCTGGGCTGGGAGTCAGGAGATTGGGTTTTGAGTCCTAGTTCAGTTGCTAAATAACTAACGGTGTGACCTTCCTATTATCCCTTCCTCTCTGGGTCTGAGCTTCGTGACTGTGAAATCGGGGAGGGGAGGGGTGAGGGTGTTGACCTAGATGATATTTAAGGTCCACTTGCAGCTCTGACAGTTTTTGATTCATTTCCCATTATTCTTATTTTAAATGCCCCAAGGTCACTGTATAAACAAAAACAGCAGGAATTTCATTCTGATGATGCTGAATCTCTACCTTTTATTTTGGAAATATGTTCACAAAATATATGATATGAAATTGATCTAGGATACCCAGCCTTCTTCCACCTTCCTCCTTTCCTTCCTCCCTCCCACTCTTCCCTGACTCTCTCTCTTTTCCCCTAACAGAATATAAGCTCTTTGAGGACTGGGACTGTTGCTTTCTTGTATTTGTATCTCACCATTTAACACAGTATCTAGCACATAGTAAAATATTAATGAATCATGTTTTCTTCTTTCGTTCATTCATTGCTGTAATTTATCCACTGGACACTGTTTACAGGGGCAGCAAATTAGCCTTGTTCTGTTGCATCAGTCTTGCTGTGAGCCTGGACACTTCCAAATATTTAACTATATTATATATGTTCTGTTTGATCCTTATGCTATAAGTCAGAAATCTATAAGCCAAAGAGGACCTATTATCTGTATATCTGTACTCAACCTGTTTCAATAAACATTTCGTAGCTAGGCAGGTGGGGGCACAGTGGATAGAGTACCAACCTTCAAATCAGGGAGACCTGAATTCGAATTCAGCCTCAGATACTTGCTCTCTTATTTCTCTGTCTGTTTCTCTGTCTCTGTCTGTCTATATGTCTGTCTATCTTTCTTTCTTTCTCTCTCTCCCTCCCTCCCTGTCTCTGTCTATTTCTCTGTCTCTGTGTCTCTGTCTCTATCTCTCTCTCCCTTCCTCTCTCTTTCCCTTCTCCCTCTCTCCCTCCTGCTCTATCTCTATCTATTTCTGTCTCTCTGTCTCTCTCTGTCTCTCTGTCTCTGTCTGTCTGTCTCTGTCTGTCTGTCTCTCTCTCCCTCCCTTTATATCTGTCAGTCTCTGTGTTTGTCTCTGTGTTTGTCTGTCTCTGTCTCTGTCTTTCTGTCTGTCTCTGTCTCTCCCTTCCTCCCTCTTTCCTTCCCCCCTCTCTACCTCCCTCTCTGTCTCTCTGTCTATTTCTCTGTCTGTCTCTCCATTTCTCCTCTCTCTCCCTCCCTTTATATCTGTCAGTCTCTGTGTCTGTCTCTGTCTTTCTCTGTCTGTCCCTGTCTCTGTCTGTCTCTGTCTCTCCCTCCCTTTCTGTCTCTCTATTTCTCTGTCTCTCTGTGCCTCTGTCTCTGTCTCTCTCTGTCTGTCTATTTCTCCTCTCTCTCCCTCCCTTCCTATCTGTCAGTCTCTGTGTCTGTGTCTGTCTCCATCTCCATCTGTCTCTGTCTTTGTCTGTCTCTGTCTCTCCCTTCCTCCCTCCTTTTCTCCTCCCTCTCTCTTCTCCTTCCTTCCCTCCCCCCTCTCCTCTTCATATGTCCCCTTCTTTCACTCACAACCAACACCCTATAACAGATCCTCATCATGCCTTAGTCTTCTACCTGGTCTCCATACCTAGAGATTCTCAACACTCTAATCCATTCTCCTTAGAGTTACCAAAGTGATTTTCCTAAAGTACAGTTCTGGTCATGTCATACCCCTGCCCCAATGAACATCAGTGGTTCAAACATGAACTCCTCTGTCATAAAAGCTCTTCACACTCTAGTCCCTTCTTACTTCAGGCACACTCTGTGGTCTAGCCATATGGATCCAATTACTGTTCTCCATGCACAAAGCTTCCTCCCCCACTTTTCTGCTTTTGCACAGTGTCCTCCATGCTTGGAATGATACCCCATCCTCACCTCTGCCTCTTAGAGTAACTGATTTCCTTCAATACTCAGATAAAGTGCCGCCTTCTACAAGGAGTCTTTTTTGATCCTTCCCTGACGTGGTAGTGGAGTATTTAGTGTACTGATTCTGAAGTCAGTGCTACCCAAATTCAAATTTAATCTCATATGCTTGCTACTTATATGAGTCTGGGCAAATCACTTAACTTCTGCCTGCCTCAGTTTGCTAAACCTAAAATGGGATAGTGATAGCATCTATTTTATACCCCACAATTATTGCAAGGATCAAATGAGATAATTTTTGCAGACCACTTAGCATGGTGCCTGAAACATAGTAAATAATAATGTTGGTTACCCTTCTCCCTGCTAGGGTTATCTATCTTATATTCCTCTATATATGTGCATGTCGTCCTATAGAATGTAAACATCTCTCCTAGGAGAACAGCAAGGACTCCACAGAGGTCTGTGAAACCATTCAGTCAGTGGCCACAAGGCCCTGCAAGCTGACAAGTGCAAAGCAGCATGCATCTTTAGATCCAGCAAACAGGAATGGATGAAAAAGCAATTATTTAGCATTTGTTCCATGTGAAGCATTGTGCTAAGCTCTGGAGATACAAATTGGAAAATAGATAGTCCCTATTTTCAAGGAATTTACATTCTGATAGCAACAGTCAATATCTATATAAGGTTTCAGCTGCAAGTCAGATATAAACATCCAATGATCCTTAGAGTACAGGGCAAAGCTGATGGCGATGCATTGCATAAAAGATAAAACCACATCCACTTCTAAAGCTGAATCATTTGACATTGTCAAACAATCAATATGTATTAAGTGCCCACTTTGTGTCAGATAGTATTCTATGTGACAAAGATACTAGCACAAAAAAATGAAACAATCCTGACTCACAATGAACTTACATTCTGATACCCAGGATTTAAGTAGTGAGAATTTTGATTTGGGGAGACTTCCATAGCTGTGGCTACAAAGGGAAGAGGCAGGAACTATAACAGTTGCAGAGAAAATCTCCACAAAGGTTATTCCCCTGAATTATGGCTTCAGGGGCCAGAATAGAATCAGAATCAGTGGTATGGGGGAGGTAGAAGGCTAGGAGGGAAATCTACTATTCTTTTTTTTTTAAAAATAACTTTTTATTTTCAAAATACATGCAAAGATATTTTTCAGCACTGACCCTGGCAAAACCTTATGCTCCAAATTTTTCTCCCTCCCTTCCCTCCACCCCTCTCCTAGACAGAAAGTAATCCAATATATGTTAAACACATGCAATTCTTCTATATATATTTCTGCATTTATCATGCTGCACAAGAAAAATCAGATCAAAAAGGGAAAAAATAAGAAAAAAAAGCAAGCAAACAATGACACAAAAGGTGAAAACACTATGTTGTAATCCATGTTCAGTCCCCATAGTCCCCTCTTTCTGGATGTGGATGGCTCTCTCCATCACAAATCTATTGGAATTGGCCTGAATCATCCCATTGTTGAAAAGAGCCACATGAGGGCTATATTCTTGGGAACTCTTGACCTTACTGGCTTATTGCTGACATTTGTTTGGTGATGATAAGGATATCAGGTCCATTCTTTATAAGAATTTTTCCCTTGATGCTAGCTAAAAGGGCTAAGTTGGAAGCAGAGCCAGTGGTCTAGAGTGAGCTTCTTAAACTTTTTCCTCTCATGACTCCATTTCACCTGAGGAACTTTTACACAACCCTGAGTATATAGGTACATAAAATAGGTAGACAAGTCCAACATTTACTGATAATAAAGCATAATTTCATGACCCTCACATTCAGCAATGACCCCATATGGCCCATGACCCACCGTTTAAGAAGCTTTTATCTAAAGGTAGGGCATCTCTATTTCCAGGGCTTGTGGTACAGGGACCTTGGCTATCTCTATCAGGGTCTCAGAAGAGATGATGGTGGCTTTAGATTGACTAGCCTGTCATGTACCACTCGTTTCCCTCTCAGATTCAAGAGAACCAATCATATTGCACTAAATGAATGGTAGCCTTTCAATACTGTAGGAGTTGTATTCATTCAACCAACAAGCATTGAATGCCTACTCTGCGCCTATCATGATGCTAGACAGTGGAAATATTTAGATAAAAACAGAAAGAGTCCCTCTCCCCCACAACTTTGTGAGTTCTTATTAAGTTCTCTGGAATCAAAGGCTAATCTATCAATTACTTTGAGATCAGAAACCCAAATAGAGTTAACAGACCAAGATGACTACTGACTCATAGCAACATTCTATTCTTTTTCCCTCTTATTCCCATTCCTCTTCTCCACACCTACTCAATCCTACTAAACTCCCTTTCCTCTGTCAAACACATTTTAACTTAAGCACTCAGAAGCTAGACTCCGAAATGAACACCTATTCAGTTCAATTATTTAGCACCTACCATGTTCAGGGGATATCTTGATGCTCTCTAAATACAGCTGGGTAATAATGAGCAACTGTGAGCAGCTGCCTGATTCCCTTGAACTTTCCTACAGAGCTGTTTTTTCTTTGGAGGCATTTTTCAACTTTGATAAAATGTGGTATTCGATTTTTAGCATGTCATTCCCCACATTCAGCAATCTTCAGGGACTCCTCGTTGCCTAAAGGATAAAATCTAAATGCTAAAGTTGGTATTAATAGGATTATAGGATTATGGATCATAGAATCATCAATCATAACAGTAGAGCTGGAAGCCATAGTCCAACACTTTATACAGATGAGAAAACAGAGGCTCAGGGTCAAAGTGATATATTATTATGCATCCCTATGGGTCTCTTAGAATAAAATAAACTCCACCACTTGGCATTTAAATCCTTCATAGTCTAGTCCCAGTGTATCTTTCCAGACTTTTCATATTATCTTCCTTCTCCAACTCTGCATTCCAGCCAACATGTGGTTCCTCAAACTCTGAATTTTATCTGTCACCCCAACTCCTGCAGAAATAAAGCTGGCAGAGGACTTTGAGGTTCAAGTCATGAGAAGTGAGATCTCAGAACTGCAGAAGGCAGAAAGTTTCTGCCCCCTTCTCATGCTGTTGTTGGAAGAAAAGCTCCCGTTGCCTAACTCTAGTTATAATTTTTATTTTTTAAATACTTCTGCTCAGGAGCATCTCCATCTGCAGCTCAACTCCTTCTCTTTAAGCGAAGGCATAAACCCTCACATTGAAATCACAATTTCTCCAGGCAAATGCAGGGTCCATAAGGGGAACCTGTCAGAAAACAGAGAAAAAATGAATTCAGAAAGCAATTTGGAAGGACTACAATTTTGAAAGAGGGCAAGAGATTGAATTGAAGGAGATTGAAATTAAGAATTTGGGAGATAAAGTTTAAGGGGGAAAAGAGGAGAGAGGCAAGAGTTAAAGCAGAAGTAGAGCCTGAGCTGAAGGAGATGTATGCAGACAAAGCTGAGGAATTCCTGAATCTAGTCAAAACTGACTGACAGTTTTCTCCATTCTTAATTAGTCCAATACTGATAACAGTATTTAATTTGGT
Organism: Myrmecobius fasciatus; assembly: GCA_023553655.1. Classification (NCBI taxonomy): domain Eukaryota; kingdom Metazoa; phylum Chordata; class Mammalia; order Dasyuromorphia; family Myrmecobiidae; genus Myrmecobius; species Myrmecobius fasciatus. The sequence continues at coordinate 689,898 of JAJPUD010000263.1, read as the reverse complement.
TTTTGGAAAGGTCCACTCAAAGGGAGAGACAAGCTGTTTGGAACCGCTCCAGCCTGAGTGTTGTATAAATATGAGGGGGAAGATACACTTTGTGTTGTGGAAACATAACCTGTGGGATGTGTTTCCCCTTCAGTGACTGATGGAGAAAAAGGGGAAACAAGTCACCTCTTACCTCTTATAGCAAGCCTGGAACTATTTTTAAAGTGGGATGGGAATGGAGAGAGATTTTATAAGATGAAGGTACTGAATAAAATGCTCTCTTCCAGATTTAACAATTTGTTTCCATGAAGATATTTCATTTCCCCTTAGCTAGAAAATGAAGGAGTTGGATAAAAAGTTTCCAGCTCTGGCATTCTATGATTCTGACTCTCTGCTTCAGTCTCAGCCACCTTCAACTTTTCCTCAGGCCCCCCTAAATGTCCATTCCTTACAAATATTTAACTTCCCGAGCCCAAATGGATGTGAGTATTCCCAATGTAATGTCTACTTGATATCTCCTTTGAGATAAGATCTTAGAGGACTAGAGTCAGGAAGACCCAACTTCAAACTGCACTTCAACCACTTAGTAATTGTATGACTCCAGGAAAGTCACTTAACCTCTGTCTCCTTCATTTCCTCATTTTAAAAATGGAGATAAAAATAGCACTAGCTTCCCAGGGCTGTTATAAAAATAAATGAATTTTTTAAAGTTCTTTGCAAGTCTTAAGTCATTTTATAAATATTATTATTATTATTATTATTGGGGTGGCTAGGTGGTGTAGTGGATAGAGCACTGAGCCTGGGGCCAGAAAATTCATCTTCCTGAGTTCAAATTTGGCTTTAGACACTTATCAAAATTTCCTAATCTGTAAAATGAGCTGGAGAAGGAAATGGCAAATCGTTTCGGTATCTTTACAAAAAACAAACAAACAAACAAATAGAATTGTGAAAAGTTGGACAGGACTGAAAAAATTACTGTCACTTTTATTATTATTGGATTATTGGGTAAACTGAGTAGAGAGAAGGTAATGATGCATTCATTACTCATTTAAAGTTTTGTTGATGCCTTTAAAGAATTGTCATCATTTTAGTATATGCCCAATATTGAAACAAAACAAAATAATCTGACATAGTAATTGGGTCTATCTGTACACATTTCATATCTATATTCCCCCACTTCCCTACCAAGATGAGGAAAACTGTTTTGTCATCTGTTTTCCAGCAATCAGAGTTCAGCCGCCTTTTAGGATTCTTTTAATTGACATTATTGTAGTCATTGTATATATTTTTCTTCTGGATCTACTTCCTTCCTTCAGCATCTGTTCCTTGGTAGGCCACAGACAGGCCTGTGCCCATTACCTGGGTGTGAGCAAGCCTAGTGACACAGGTAGAATTTCAAAGGGTTACTCCCTATGCTGTGGAGCTGATCAGATTACAAATCAAATGGGAATTAGGAGATGCTGCTGAATAACAGACCCTGCCACGTAAGCAGCAGGAGGCACAGGAAAATTAGAACATAAAGACTTCTTTGTTTCATATACAATGACAGACTTTGCAATCCTGAGGCGGCCCTTATGAAAAAACCTCGAGAAGAGAGTCCCACTTCTTCAGACAGGCTGCTTTCTCTATGGCTACATTTGTCATTATTCCAGCATCATATGCCAGGAGACAAAGGAGAGTCAGGGTCTTCAACAGAACCAGAACCAAAAGAGGGACTAGCAACATGCACCCTACTCTAACCTTACAAGCTAAGGAAGCATTGATTCCTACTCTTGCCTGCATTGGGTCAGTCATTGATACCCAGGTTTGGGGGTAACAGCAAGCTGCCCTCCTATGACAAGTTCATACAAGTCTAGTCAGTAAGTATTAAGTGCTTACTTTCTGCCAAGAACTGTGTTAAGTATTGGGGATTAAAAAAAAAGTCTTTCCCGGTTTGCCTGAATTAATCCTATTTGTCCTTTTTTACAGTGCAATAGTAGGCTATTTCATTCATAATATGCAGTCATTCCCCAATTGATAGACACCTACTTCCTCCTTTTTTGTTACCTTAAAACTGATATTAATATTTTTCATAGATTTGATATCTTTCTTTTTGCTTTTGACCTCATTGCAATATATACCCAGTAGGGGGATAGACGAATCAAAAGACATGAACAGTTTAGGGACTTTTCTCACATAATTTCAAATTGTTTTTCAAAAAAATTAGGCCAATTCACAAGTCTGTCAACAGTATATTAGTGTGCCTACTTCCCTGAAACCCCTCTAGCTTTGACTATTTCCATATTCTATTTATTCATTAATGTTTGAAATGAAGATATTACAAAGGTATCCCAGAGGAGTACCTTGATTGGATGACCCATTTCAGAATGTGGTCCTGCATTTACTTTAAAGTGAGACTGGAACAATGTTGGGTAGAGCTTTTTTAAATAGAGGGATTCCTTTGAAACAGGTGACCTCAAATAACTGGGTTCTGTTTGCTCTTCCCTCATCATCTAAAAAATCAGGGTTCCTACATATTTCTTGGATGATGGAGGAAAGCAGGGAAGAGTTTTAAAGAATGATGTGTCCCCAAAGTCTTCATCTAGGTTTAAGCTGTTTTAAAACTTAAATATTAAAGCTTTAATAGCTTAAACTGCATGAAGACTTTTGGGACACCTTGTTTGGAAAGGGCATCCTCTAACAAAGTAGAGAAATATAGATAATTTTTAGTGGAGGACTTGGAGCTTCTGCCTATCTTAACAGTGAAAGGGAAGAATGTGGGTAAGGACAAGAAGAGGCAGGTAATGTCCATGATGAATAGGATAGTTTAAGGTTTTGATAGAAAAACTTCCTCTGATATTAGAATGAAAAATGATCAGCATGCTAATGAGATGCAGGCATAGTAGGTAACCTGGGTAGTAGCTACCTTGGGCAAATATATTTGTTAAAGTATGTGGAAGAAGGGGGAGTTGGGTTTCAACACAAAATATTATTTAATATTATTTTAAAGCATATAATTTATTTACCCTCAACCCAGATACCAAGTGGACTTGGGATAATTCTCACTAAGACGAAGAGACATATGTAACCTAAGAGATTCTTGTCATAACATTGGGGTGGAGCTATGGCAGTGACTCACAAAATGGCTATATGTTCTCTATGGTAGGAACAAATTTTACCTAGCAGTCATAATTCATTGGCGAAGCAGCATTTGGCAATAACACCTCAATGAATAAGCAAAAAAAAAAGAGGCAACTCGATGAAGAAAGTAGCCTAGCACTTATCACAAGCCCTTACAGTTTATCAGAAAAAACAAGCTGGGGAAGCTCTGGTTGAGGAAGGTGACACTGAATCTGCAGCTTTTTCCATTACCTGTTCTTTGTCGCCAACCCTACCTGTGATGTTGTTATTCCTACCTGCAAATTGTCTTGTACTTGCTGTCTTGGGGAAGGTCTGAAATGCAAGGGCCCAACTTCTCTCAGCTGAGATGGACCTACCTGAATTGTCTTTATCACATTACAAAAATTCCCAATAAAAGCTGGTCCCACCTTAATCTCTGGTTGTCAGCCCCTTTACATTTTGCTACTTTGAAGTACTTATAATAAATCCTCTTAATTATTTTTCTCCTGAGTTTTGCCTTCTTAAGCAGGGTAAAAGCCCAAATGAAGAACTGTCCTCTCAACATGATTTAGATTGGGTCTTAAAGGAAGCCATGAAGGCTAGTAGAAGAGTGTAAGAAAGAGAGCATTCTAGGCATGGGAAAAAGCCAGAAAAAAATGTCCACAGGAGAGAGATAGTGAATCTTACTCATGAAACTCTAGGAAGCCAATATCACTGGATCAAAGAGTCAGATTAATTACTTATGGATGTCAGTTCACCCAAAATAACAGACTCTTCTCAAGGGAGAAGGATCAAGAAAGGAACATTTTGCTGAGAAAGTTTCTTCTCCTATCATGAGAAACCCATTCTTTTACTGTTTCTCCCTCAGGTCCCTACATTTGAAGAAATGACAAGTCCCTTTTCTGATACAGATCTCACTTTATCCTTGTTAACCATATCTATCCTTCTTTATCTTACAAAATGACCATTTTGACAAATTACAGGGTCAATTTTCTCCATCAGATGAAAATTGACAAATGAGATATGTTGTGGTAGGAAAAAACTGAGATTTAGAGTTAAAATCCTAGCTCAAAAGAGCCTGGATGGCTTCCTCTGATTTAGCACATATAACCAGGGTGTGATTTTTGGTTAATATATGGTATTATTTACAAATTGTACTCCTTTGATTTTGGGGACAGTCTCTGTGTGGTTCTAGGTTCTCCCTAAACAGTCTTATTTTCAGGCTATTGTTATTTCATACTGGTTCCTTACAAACTTACTATGTTAACTAGAAAGGTGGTAAAATAGGGAAAACAGAACAAGATCCAATTTCAACAGTCCCCAAATCAAGGGAGAACAATTTATAAATGACATCATATAATAACCAAAAATCACATTTTGGTAATACGTGCGAAATCAGAGGAAGCCATCCAGGCTTTGCTCTCAGGGTCTTTTGGTCCTATGATACGAAAATCTCAGAAAAGTTCTAGACATGCAGGTGACCAGCAGAACATCAAGAATTACTGATAACTTTGAGATAGTTGTGGACGTTTTAATTTTAACAACTTTGTGATAATTTGGATATATTAATGAACCAAGTCCAAGATAGCACAGATAAGAGTGTTCCCCAAATTCTAAAAAAGAGACCTCCAAAATCCCCCCAAACTTTTTCTATCTCTATCAGGTCCATGTCACTTAGTGCTCCCAACACTAATACATGCTTAATTAAGTGATACTCTCTGGCTCCCCTCCTCCTCATTGTCTTGCCCATTGCTGCCTGCCTTCCCTCAACATCCCGTCCCTCATCCCCATGCCATCTGCCACTCTATGGCCCCCTCCTACTTGTTTATGCACTTTCTGTGCTGTTTGTCCCTACACTCTCTATGCCTTATTAAAATGTGATTACAGGCTCACTTCCCATTGTTATCATGGTTTTTCTCAGCAAGTAATCAAAGAACTAAGTGTGCCTGCCCAATTTCATAAATTAATAATTTGGGGAGGAGGGATTTAAGTTGAGTCTTGACGGCAGCCAGGGAAACCAGGAGGTAGAAATGAGCAGGGAGATTATTTCAGGTATGAGAGACAACCAGTGAAAAGGTAATGAAATGGACGATGGAATGATGTTTGAGGAAAGCAGCCAACTGGTTCTGGGTTTTTGAGTATGTAGAGAAGAATAAACTCTAAGAAGGAAGGGCTCAATTATAATTAGCTTTAAATAATAAATACCTGACAAATAGAGCAGTTAAGCATATAGGTGGTACAGTGAATAGAGTGCTGGGTCTGGAATCAGGAAGACTCATCTTCCTCAGTTCAAATCTGAACTCACTTTAATTCTATTTACCTCAGTTTCCTTATCTGTAAAATGATCTGGAAAAGGAAATGACAAATCCGACTACTATATTTGCCAAATACAGCAAGAAGGATCATGAAGGAACTGATGCTGAGTGAAACGAGCAGAACCAGGAGATCATCATACACAGCAACAACAGTATTACATGATGATCAATTCTGATGGACATGGCTCTCTGCAACAAAGAATTGTCTCAAACCAGTTCCAATTGTTCACTGAAGAAAACCATATACACCCAGAGAGAGGGAAATGAAATATGGACCACAACGTAACATTTTCATGATGTCTATTGACATTTGCTTGCATTGTGTTGCCTTTCTCTGATTCTTTTTTTTTTTCTTGTAGATAGGATGTTTCTTGCATAACTTCTCAAGCATTTCAACATTATTAGCATGTAGTGGACTTCCTGCCATCTAGGGGAGGGGAGGGGACTGGGGGGTAAAATTTGTAATGGAAAGCTTTGTAAAGATCAATGTTGGGGAACTACCCATACATATGTTATACAAATAAAAAGCTTTAATAAAAAAAATAATCATCAAAAAAAAGAAGGATCATGAAGAATTGGATACCATGAAATAACAACAGATAGAGCATTTATTAAGCACTTACTATATACCACACATTATGCTAACAGTTGGAAATATAGGTATAAACAAAAAAGACATTCCCTATGCTCAAAGAACTTATATTCCAATGAGAGAAGACAACATATAAGAGAGAGCTGAAAAGCTAGGAGAGGGTGGGTAGAAAAAAGTGAAAAATGAAAACTTTTTGAAACTGTGGTCCTGGCAGGAATTCCTCAGTTAAAGGAATTATCCATTAGAGGTCAAATTAGGAGAAACTGATGATTTTATATTTGATTCTAGAAATAAAAGGGAATCCCTGGGTTTTACTGAGAGGTAAGAAGGGATATGTGACATAGTCAGAAATACACTTTAGGAAAATCATTTTGGCTGTGGAGTAGAGATGATGAGGTTCTGAATAACTACTAGGTGGGGTTGACAGAAAAAGGCTGAAATATTGATGGAATTACTCCTTGAGATCAGTTCAACCTTCAGATGGTCCTCTGTGGAGGTCATGGGTAGCCCTATCTTACTATGTCCAGTCAGAAATCTGAGTTATGTCAAACTCCTGAAATTTCCCCTATAAATCTGTCCATGGCTCTCACTATCTTTGCTCAATCCCTTTTGGGGTCATAGCCTACTGGGACACTCTGCCTCTCGGTGTCTTTCCCTCCTTCCTCCCCCATGCTACACAATCTCTCTCCTCTCATCCTCCCATCAAACTTCATGGTGTCTTTCTCTTTCTTATAGCTATCTTTTAGGATGCTAAATTTCTGAGGATTAGCCTGTCAGCTAAGGGCATATTCCATCCTCATGGGGTGTTCCCTTTCTCCTGGTTAATTGTGAGTTCTACTAGGGAATTTGTCTTTTCCATTGTTAATTGTTAAAAATCCTTTTCCTTGATAACTCCCAACTCTATTTCATATTTACCATTCCTGGTATCTACTATATCTCTTCATTTTTGTCTATAACCTCTTTTTCTAAATAAATCTAACTTTTGCCAAAGAAAATGGGCATTGTGAATTCTTCATATGACCAAATCCCCAAATATGGTGCCTACATCAATCCCATCATTTGGTGTTGAACTCCAAACACATCATTTGGCCGAAACTGCTCTCCTAAATCACATCAGGGAGAGATTTGGAGCAGGGAGAACATCTAGACCCCATTTCTTAAACTGTGGGTCATGGCCCCATATGGGTTTTTGTAAATGAATGTGGGAGTCACAAATTTATGATTTATTATCAGTAAATGTTTGATTTTTATACTTACTTTTTGGCAAAAAGAGGTCATGAGTGGAAAAAAATTAAGAAGCCCTGATCTAGAAGACTATTGCAATAGTCCAAGTATGAAGTGATGGCTAGAAGATGGATTACATTAGACAGACTAGATGATCTATGGTAGATTTTAGCAGGTCTACATTCTATAATCTCTTAGACCAAATTCCAGGCCCCTAGGTCAGACAAACTCTAGATTAAATTTATGGCCACACCCTTCTTCTTGGACATACCCAATGAATTTTTAAAAATTCTGCTATCTTCTCTGGGCCTTCAATTCAAATTCTGATTACATTTATCCATCATAAAGACAAGGAAACTCAGAGATGAACTCTCTCTGGATCAAATATCTCCTTCCTTGCTAGAATTAAGATACAATTCCCATTTCTTACTACCTTACTAAAGATCTCAATGCTTTCTAGACCCCAACATAGAGCTTTTTTATCTCTTCTATAAGGGAGAGAAAAACAGTAGTGTCAGTAAATAATAGATAAGCTTTATAAAACTGGAAAATCCTCAACTCACTCAACTCATCCTTTAAGATCTCATTTAAGAATATTTTGGGGCCAATCATAATAACTCATTTATAGGGTAACTTAAGATTTAAAAAGTACTTTATACCCCAAAAATAGATCATGCAAATATCCTCATTTTACTGATACTAAAACTGAAACTCAACAAGGTTGTGATCTATCTCAGATCACATAGACAATAAGCTCATTCCCTTAATTTCTTATTATTGTCTTATTGCTATTGTTCTAGTAAGCATTTCTATTAATAATATTGGTAGAAATAAGTAGAATTCCTCCTTACCCTGGATTTCAATGGGAAAGCTTCTAATATTTCTTTATGCCAAATAACATTATCTTATTGTCTTAGATAAATACATTTGATCATGTTATGAAAAATGTTCATTCCTATGCCTTGTAGCATATTTAACTCTAACATAAATGAATGTTACATTTTGTTGAAGACTTTTTTTTTACATTTATTAACATAATAAACCACTCAATCTACAACTAAAATCTACTTCTCTACAACTTCCACTCATTGTTCTTAGTTCTGCCCTCTGGGACCAAGTCGAACAGGTTTAATCCTTCTTCCATATGAAAATCTTTTATATAATTGAGGAGTCTTTCCCCTCCACTAAATCTGGTCTTCTTTAGGATAAGCTTTCACAATTCTTCATCTCATCACCAAATGACATCCTTCAGTCTCCTTTGCCATTTTGGTTATCTTCTTTTGAACACATTTCCAGGTTATGTATAGCCTTCCTAAACTGTGGCTCCCAGAAAGAAAGACAGTAATTAATCAATAAACATTTATTAAGTACCTACTATGTGCCACATACCAAAGTAGTCCAAGCATGGTCTGACTAGGGACAGAATACAATGAGAACTTTACCTCTTTCACTCTGGACATTGTGTTCTCAAAGCAATCAAAATCTAATTAGTTTTCTTGATTGCCATGTTACCCTTTTGTCTCATATGTAATTACAATACACTACAAAGGATTCCTAGTGCTAAGACATACAACTTAGAGAATAAAGTATTATTAGCACAATCAGAACCTGAAGAAAGACATTCTACCTGCCTATTATAGCCTAAGATATAAACCAAGTGAATGCAAGCTCCTACCTACCCAACCCCCCCTTCATTTTTACCTTTAATGACTGTAGGAAACACAGTTGTCAAACTGAGAGGAAGCTGATATTCCACCATCCATTCACAGCATCAAGATGGGGATGGGGCCAAATCCATTTCTAGTTTATCTAAATTTTTTATATTTTCAAGAGGTCCCTGACCCCTAAATAAAAGGAAATGTGGCAGAGAGGAGAAGCTAAGATGGACAACAACTAAAGATTATGTCTTCCACTCTCTGGAGATGGAAGAAAACTTAGAGATCATTTAATTCATTTCTTTCATCATACACAAATTGGGGCATAATGAAGTTAACATCATTCAGCAAGAAGTTGTGTTTATGAGTGTGATGGAATACTATTGTGGGAAGAAATGATGATGGAGTAAAGCCTGGAAAACTTATATGAACTGATGCAAAGTGAAGGAAGAAGAACTGAGACAACACTGCACACAATTAAAGCAATATTCTAAGGGTGATCAAATGTGAAAGCCTGAGCAACTCTAATCAACACAATGATTCAAGATGAAAAATGCTGTCTACTTTCAGAGAAAGAATTGATGGAGTCTGAGTACAGATTGAAGCATCTTTTTCACTTTATTTTTCTTGCTTTTTTGTTTTTGTTTTGCAATATGGCCAATATGGAAATATGTTTTATATAACTTCACATGTGCAATTGATATCATATTACTTGTCTTCTCAATGGGAAGGTAAGAGGATGGAGGGAAAGAATTTAGAACTTAAGAGTATTTTTTTGAAAGAGAGAGAGAGAGAGAGAGAGAGAGAGAGAGAGAGAGAGAGAGAGA